>WNGS01004946.1:24129634-24147479 GCA_020271785.1 Procambarus virginalis
GTTGCACGGCAATGGCAGTGCACGGAGCCACGCCGCGACCCGTCACTGTGACCACGCCCTGCCAACCACACTGCAGCCAACCTTTCCTCACCTCTCAGCCACCATTACAGCAGTAACGACCCCCAACACTCGCTGCAGAAGCGAGTGTGTTTAAGAGCACGTGCGTGTCTGTGCATATGCCACAGAACTAGACTGCTTCAGCTTGGCCTAGACGGTAGAGCGACGGTCTCGCTTCATGCAGGTCGGTGTTCAATCCCCCGACAGTCCAAGTGGTTGGGCACCATTCTTTTCCCCCGTCCCATCATTAATCCGTATCCTGATCCCTTCCTAGTGCTATATAATCTTAATGGCTTGCCGCTTTCCTCCCTGGTAGTTCCCTTCAACTCAAGTGCATATGAAACCACAGATTTCTCCGGCGCGACTCCCTGCGTCCTTAACAGTGAGCCAGCTTCAGTTACCCCGACTGTGTATTGTGATGCTGTGTTTCTTGTACGAAAATGAAGGTTGGCGCGAGTGTCTGCACGAGTCGTCTAACACATCTATCTTATTGATATTGTATAGACAGGTTTCAGAGCAGCAGAGTTGCAAGACTATTACTTGTGTATGCATAATTATTTGTCCTGGCTCCCACCCGTTTCCATCAATTACCGCCGAACTCAGAACTATTCGCATAACTTGCGTCATTATATAATGGAATGTAAACAAAATCGCGGTATTCAGAGAATACCATCAGTGGTGTCCAAGAAATGTGTAAGTACTTCAGTCATAATGGATGTACTGCCAGGAATCTTAGCGAAGTATCCAAAGTGTGCTTACTGTAGGTGCAGTCTGCAGATGACTAAAGCTGCCGTCCAGTTGGGTGGGTGTGGAGCACAGGACTGTAAAGCTGCCGCCCAGTTGGCTGGGTGTGGAGCACATGACTGTAAAGCTGCCGCCCAGTTGGCTGGGTGTGGAGCACATGACTGTAAAGCTGCCGTCCAGTTGGGTGGGTGTGGAGCACATGACTGTAAAGCTGCCGCCCAGTTGGCTGGGTGTGAGCACATGACTAAAGCTGCCGCCCAGTTGGGTGGGTGTGGATCACATGACTAAAGCTGCCGCCCAGTTGGGTGGGTGTAGAGCACATGACTGTAAAGCTGCCGCCCAGTTGGGTGGGTGTGGAGCACATGACTGTAAAGCTGCCGCCCAGTTGGGTGGGTGTAGAGCAAGACTAGTAACTGACTCACCATAGATGTAAAGTGCCTTGTATAGTGACTTGAGTCTCTTGTTGAATCACTTGTGATATAAAACGATTATTGGTATGTATATGTATAATGATTATTATATATACACATATATATTTTGGTAGCAGTCTTTCTTGTAAACATATGTTGTTAAATATGACCGAAAAAGAAAGATATAAAAAATCGGTAAAAAGAAACAGAAAATTCGTGTTAGAATTATTAATCTTACTTTTTCGGTCATATTTAACACACAATTATTCTTTAATATCAGACTGTGCTCCTGTGTACTCTTGCAGGTCAGGCATTATCTCCTGGCCCCGCCTTCAGAACATAAGCTCAGTGCAACAACTTGGTTCCCACGTTTTTCCTCACCATAATTTGCATTTACGCGTCTATAGTGCGTCATTAAACTGCCCAAATGCTTAATGTATTGATATAGATACCAACTATACCATGGGACAAGGAGCACACTGCGAGCAGACCACCACCACCTTCAAGTTAAAGTATGTTTATTGAGACAAGAAAGAAATACATCTCAAAGGGATAGAGTAGCTTAGGCTATTTCTACCCCCCCCCCCACCACCACCTTATTACCGGGCGAGCTGGGGTAGAGGGCACTGTGCCAGGCACCAGCGGTGGCCCTGTGACACACACGGCACCACGTGAGACCACCTCAGGGTCACACGTACCAACCACCTGGCACCAATACAGGCTTCCGTCACCTGCCTATGACGTGGCCCCCCCCCCCCCTTCCCAACACACACCTTGCCATGGAGGTAACCGAGCCCTTGCCCGTTCTCTCTAACCACACCAGCACGGCCGTTTTCTTTAGTGCTGCATTACATGGGTAACTATGATACTTAGGCCCTACGATTAATATTTATACTCACAATTGTACCTGGTACAGTTAAAACATTGTACTTGAAATATAGTGTATGTCTTGAACGTGGAAGCGTAAGCTTTACACTCCTATGTGAGAGTGTATTAGTTTCGTCCCTAACGCTTGAACGATGAAGACCGGAATAAACTTAAGCTGTGGCTTTAAAACGTGTATACACTCAGTAGGTCTGAGTCCAACCACTTGGGCTGGACGGTAGAGCAACGGTTTCCCTTCATGCAGAACGGCGTTCAATCCCCGACCGTTCAAGTGGTTGGGCACCATTCCTTCCTCCCGTCCCATCCCAAATCCTTATCCTGACCCCCTTCCAAGTGCTATATAGTCGCCGTGGCTTGGCGCTTTCCCTCCTGATAATTCTCTCCCATTCCCTCAGTAGGTCTGAACGCTCATAAAACGGAAGTAACGTGTAGTTCACCAAGGAGGAGGGGGGGGGGCAGCATCTTTCGCCTACGTTACATAACCTGTCAAGTGTTCTCGTACACGTCCATCAAGACGTCCAAGGCCCTCCTCCCAACAGCAGCCTCGAACCCGGGCTCCTCCCAAGCTCCCTCCGGTGTCTTCAAGACCGAGAACTTTGCCATCATCATAACTTCACTTGTCTGGAACACGAAACTAGTACTTAATAAAATCGAAAATTACAGTTTGGCAGCAGGATGCCACTTCTGGAAACTTTTCCCTATTAAGACTACTCAATAGCTCCGTTAAGAGCGCTTCGGCCTCACACACACACGTTGGGGTCCACGATTCGAGTCTCCTAGAGCCCAGGTGAATGTCCTGGGCTTATACCTCCCCCTTAAGCTTATCAAAGTCATTAAGCCTATGAGGGTGCTGTAGGCGTGTCCACGCTAGTGGACCAGCCCGGCCTCCTAAGGTTTCCCAGCGTCAAGAAAACGGGTCAATTTAAAGTGCCCTTATCCTAACCTACCAGAGGACCCAAAACAGAAAACGGGACAGTACGTCACTTTCGCTTCCATTTTATAGCACAATTGTTTGGCCGTATGTAACGCATACGTACAAAAGGCGACGTTCTTCGTAAGAGGACAGGTTGGGTGGGACAGAGGTACGGGCCGGGGCCAGCGTCCTGCCTGGCACAACAGACCACTGAGGTTCTGACCGCTGACGAGGAGTCCTTCCTAGCGTGTTATCACCTTAATATTGAGCGAGGCGCAGTATTTAAAATTATTGAATTTATTGTTTTCACTTTTTTCCGGTAACATTCTTTTACCTGTCGTTAATAACGCCATCGGCGTGGCTTTTCGTTAAACAACGGAGTTGTTTCCTTCCTTCCGGCCAAACTAACGTAGACATTAGACATTCGGATATAGAGGATTCTACCATCTCGACACCCCCCCCCCCAAAAAAAAATTGTATCGCCAATTTACTTAAAAAATATATCCTTTCAGTAAGGTAACCCATTAGTGTGAAGCAGAGGGGAAGCAGCATAGTCGCCGGAGAGAGAGAGACTTTCCTGTGGAGACGGCAGCGTCGTGCCACACCTGCCTGGAGCATAACTGTGCATCCCACACCTGCAGTCATTACTGTCTGGTCCACTCAGTAATGACAATCGTGACCCGGGTGTCGTCACCAGTTACAGCCTCCCTCCTGCGCCAGGTAAGTCTTCTCCGGGTTCACCATAGCCCGTGCTACTTGCAACTTGGGGGGGGGGTAGAAATAGCCTAAGCTACTCTATCCCTTTGAAATGTATATGATTGTCTTAAAATAAAGGTACCTCACTCCATTATGGATACACGCACACTAATACCGAAGTCACTATTGTGAATCTCCAACATCCCGTAAAGTACATTTCAAGGCGTTTTCGAATATTTACAGTTAATCGTGGGGGGGGGGGTGAGGGTAAGAGTTACTAACCGGGTTGACAGACACCCATACTGCACACTACGGACCAGCGACAATGCGCGCCAACTTTTAATAACCGCACTGCGAACACCAGCGTGACTTCTACAAACTACGACAACATGATTGAACAAACGCACCTTTAGGTTGCTCATCATAGATAATACCCACATCTAATTACATTTTAGATCCGCGCGGAGGCCACTATCAACCGGCTTTCCCTTCTCTGTCACTCGTCCTCACGTCTTCAAGCCCATGTTCACCTCCAGGAATGAGAAGAGAGTAACTGTCCACCATTAAGGACGAGAAATTTGATGCGCAATCGAGAAAACGCGGCGATACAATTTCGCTGTAGGTGTTCTTATACCTGGTGAAGTATTGTGGGGCGGGGGGTTGTGGGTCCCCCCCCCGTTCACACACAGCGCCCACAAAAATTATTATAATGTTTGAAACTATCTACCAGAACGCCTATATTTCGGTGCTTTGTGAAATTTATACTACTATATTTGACAATTCGGACTAGCGAGCATCAGGCTATGATAGGTGGCTTAATGCCATAGTACGAACGCGTCTGGTTAAACGAAAATCACTTCAAATTTAAAGCTATCAAATGGTGAGAAGAGGCTGGTGGGCGTCTGGATAACAATCCACTGTATAACTTGACCTAGTAATAACAAGGTCAAGAAGACCTAGTTATTACCTACAGCACGAGAGTATATTGGAGAACCTGAACATTCAGGACACCCAACACCTGCTGCTGCTGCTGCTGCTGCTGTCCTGCTCCTGCTACTAATGACTGGGGGATCAGCCCTGCCAGAAAAGCGAGAGACCAGAGGAATGACAACATGGACTGACACTGGTTCTCATCCTAGCTACAATTACCGAGAGACTCCTTATCCTCTTACTCAATCTTCGACAGCAACCAGTACAGCTAGGCAAGGTTGTCGGCATCCTGTGGAGGTATGGACGAAGTACTCGTCCACGGAACGAAGGTATGAAGCCTTCAAGGACCTGTTTGAGCTGACGATCAAAGGTTAGTCCATGGAAACTTGTCCTGTCAAAAATGGTGTGTGCCTATTTAGAAACTCCTGCGGGTTTGGGTGGACTCTCTGGATACGACACCTGTATATACTTAAGCTATGGATAAACTGAAAGCAAAGCCACGCTACTACTATATATGCGATTTATAATTATTACTTAACCTATCAACGGTATAGGTTGATAAACCTATACTTAAATTATTACTTAACCTATACAACGGTATAGGCCACTCCAGATCGACAACCAGAGCGCAACTCCATAGTCTCCCGAGACTGATGGATGCCTACTACTACTAATTGTAATTAAGAAGCAATAAGATGTTTATCTTAACATACTAAGAAGGTTAGGTGAGGTCGATGTTTTCTATGAAGCTTTTCAAGGTAAACTAAAATATTCACAATCAATTAGTATGTCACATAAGCACTTATTAAATAAGCCAATATTGACTTTAATCAAGTGCGAGAACGAGTTGGTCTACGACACTTACGAACGTGCACTCTCAACTGACAAGCGCCAATCTACACACTAAGTCGACAGGTTGTCGACTTAGTGCGCTTTTAACCCCACTTGACATACATTAGTCTATAATACATAACTTGTGACATCAATGAGGACAATGAATACGCTCCCTGGTGGTAGTGTAACTCCTTCAGACTGGTGGTGGTGGTAGTCTGAATGAGTTAGTTTTAGTCATTATGCACCCAATACCCATCCCGTGGGCGGTAGTGGAGGGCACACCTCGTGTGGAGGAGAGAGTGGCGAGGATCTCTATGAACCCAATTTATCTGATGTGTGCGTCGAATTATCACACCATTCAGACCCATTTGCACGAGGTAACTGCAGCTTTGCAATTACTTTATTCACTCGTGTTCTTTAGGATATCCTCATAATGCACTAAAAATTTGCCAGTGCAGACTACTACACATATGGCCCTGTATGACTAACCGTCCTGCGAGATGGAGGCTTTTAGTATCACTGCTACCTTATTCACTCTTGTGTTTATGATATCCTCATAATGCACCCGGAGTCTGCCAGTGCAGACTACTGATCACGTGCCTCTGTATGACTGACCATCCTGTGTGGTAGGTACCTGATATCTGACATCAGGTACCTGTGTAAAAATGTCAACATACCTGCAGTATATGGCCGGTTTCAACAACGGTTGTTGCTAGATGTAACAGTCATGGAAAGGAACAGAGGTTTCCACACTGCAGTCTACACTAAGGAAACAAACATAGGAATGTGCCTCAATGCCAACAGAGACTGCCCAGACAGGTACAAGAGGAGTGTTGTTAACGCTTATGTCGACCGTGCTCTCAGCCACAGCTCAGGATGGAAGCAAGTCGATGAAGACCTCTGTAGGGTACGGCAGGTCCTAGTCAACAACGGCTTCTCCAATGGTTTCGTTGAAGACATAAGAAGGAAGGTGAAACGCCATGCAACCTCTGAAGAGACTAACACAACACCTTTACCCCCTATTAGACTATTTTACAGGAACTTCTTTTCCACAGCTCATAAAACGGAAGAAAGGGTCCTGAAAGATATTGTTGATAGGAACGTTATCCCTACAGACAAAAATCAGAAGATACAATGACGATTTACTATAGAACCAAAAAAACGGCCAACCTACTCATGAGAAACTCTCCAGACACAAAACAGAACGCTTTAAAAGAGACCAACGTCGTCTATGCCTTCAAATGCCCACTTGGGGACTGTAAGCCTCAAAGAACTCAGTATATAGGCAAGACAACAACATCTCTTTCCAGGCGATTAACGATGTATAAGCAACAGGGCTCCATTAAGGAACATATAATCTCTTCCCACATCCAGACCATCAGAGAAATCTTAAACACAGAAATCATCGATAGATACAGCGATAGCAGGCGGCTTGACATCTGCGAGGCACTACACATCAAGAAGTCAACACCAGCAATCAACAGCCAATTAATGCACAACTATATTCTACCCACTTCAAGACTCCTCACCAATATAGAAGCATCAAGAAATATGGGCCAATAGGCCCTTTGCAGTTACTTCCATTCTTCCCTTTAATTTACCCAATTTATACCCATTGTTTCGTGTTCTGTCTTGTGTTGAAAGTTTGTACACCTCATCCAAAACTGTTGTAAAATATCACCTCACCTAAAATGCGGGTATATAAGATGAAAGCTGTTTAAATCAATCGTCAATCAATCTTAAATCAAAGCATAGTAGAACTCTGTTTAGTGTTTGCAGGTTATTTATATATAATTATTATATATATATATATATATATATATATATATATATATATATATATATAATATATATATATATATATATATATATATATATAAATTAGTTTATTTTAAGACGCTTTAAAATATAAACATAGGAATGTTTATATTTTAGAGCCGAAAAACGTTAAAATTTCCCACAGACCACCAATAGGCTGGCAGCTGAGATACGAACAACAAATGAACAAACACCCAGAGCAGTCTTTACGAGTACACAACATCTAACACGGCAACACAATCCCAACACTGCTACAAGAACAACTATTGGTCAAGGTACAGGACTACGCCACAAGCAACAGCCTAGTGGCCCAAACTCTCACAAGTCAGGCCGCGCTTGGGGAGTAGAAGAACTCCCAGAACCCCATCAAGCAGGTCCAAGTTGGACCCAGTGTGTGTACTCGACAGGCTGGGTAACGCCACACTGCTCTTACCCGACATGGCCTCCATCAGCGATAACATTAATAATATGACAGGAGCAGCTGTGGGGGAATTGGCACAGGTTGGGTGGGGAGAAGTCTGGCAAATGATCAATGGTCGTTTAAGTGTCGTGTGGGGGTGTTTAGTGTGAATTTGAGGTGTATGGAAGAGGGAGTAGCGGGGATGAAAATGTTCTTAATTTTGCTATACACGATTTGTATATTAACTAGCTTTTTATCATGGGATGGCAAAGGAAGTTCTTTTTGATCAGCTGCTTAGCAGAAAAGTTTGCCCTATATATAGCGATGCACTTCAACATTCATCACGTATGCAAAACAAGGAGCTAATGTATGCTTGAAAATTTCCCGCTAAATAGGTGGGGGGTCAAACAAGGAGCTAACATGTCAAACATTTCGCACAATAAGTAAACTGATTTACGTTCAGTTTACACCCCGCTAAATTTGCTGTAAACCAATTTGACGTCATCCAGATGTTAAAAAAAAGTCTACCAGGCAGATTTATTCCAGTAAAGTATTTGTTAAAGCATCTATGTGTACGAGACTTTTGTTTCTGGTACTAACAGACCTAGGGCAGAATGCCCCTTATTTACCAGCCCACCTACGAAACCTGTGCATCTTTCTAGATCATTGCGTATTTTTTTTAACGGCTCATGAACTTGCAACCTTAGCAACCAGAAGTTGACATTGTTGCCGGCATCCTCGTAGCTCTTCCCAGCCAGAACTGTTTAACAGCTGGAAACTAAGCCGCCTGTTATAGATTCAGCTACTCTGAACAAGTTCCATGTAGCACGGGCCATGGCGAGCCTGTAGCTTACCTGGCACAGGAGCGGGGCAAGTAGCACGGGCTATGGTGAGCCCGTAGTGGACTTACCTGGCACAGGAGCGGTGCTGGCTCTGCTACGAAGCCGTCATTATGACATTTTGTAGAGGTTCCGCACGTGGTCACGTGACTGACCGATAAACCCTGGTCATTAAACGTTCAAACAAGCTTCAGATTTCGTTAATGTGATCTTAAAGCCTAGGTGGTCGCAAGATATCTAGCTGCCTGTGGTTCTGTGGTTGTGAACTATGGGAGCAGCAAAGTGCCAGTTACAGCCCCGCTCCTGTGCCAGGGTAAGTCCACTACGGACTACGACGGGCTCACTATAGCCCGTGCTGCTTGGAACGTTTGTTCAGAGTAGCTGAATCTAAAAACAAGAAAGCAAAGTGCCGATCTTGCCAAACTAAAGTGTGCGCGTGGAGAATGTTCAGGAAATTTGTTGGCCCTCGCAATCATGGTCACGCTCTAATGTCCTCACCTTCACCTTTAAGATAAATTCACAAACTAAAGACACCAAGTTTTCTGAAGGTTTTTCTCCCACACACTCTTCACTTTGGGTGGACGGTAGAACGACGGTCTTGCTTCATGCAGGTCTGCGTTCAATCCCCGACCGTGCAAGTGGATGGACACAATTCCTTCTGCGCCCCCCCCCCCCGTCCCAAATATTTATCCTGATCCCTTCCCAGTGCTACAGTCTTAATAGCTTTGCGCTTTCCCCCTGATAATTCCCTCCCTCCCTCCCTCCCATCTCTCTCGCTGTCCACTCAAACTTAACCACAAATATCAACTACATTGTATGAAACTACTATGTTCTCCAGTAGTGCCCATGACGCTCAAGCAGCTCTACAAGACACGACTACACAAGTCGGTAGAGAAACCAGTATCCCGCTACATATTCAAAGATATCTGTAACTGGATACTTGAAATTAAATAATTTGTCACGGCGAGATGGCTTGTCGACAAGCCATTTAAATCCTGTCAAAATCAGATCCCTGACTCAGCTGATGTGGGCCGAGCCTGCCCCCATGAATATGTTGATGCAAACCCACCGTCCCGTAAACTGAGCGAGTTTACAGGCATTCGTATTATATTTAATCGTCATTTAAAACAATCTTATTGATTTCTCTTCTTTACCAATATACGTCATACCACTGTCGGCTATATCATTTGTAACTTTCATAAAGCTTAAAATCGGCAGCATTTTGTTATAAAAACTGTAAGACTATGTTGTAAGTCTCTCATAATTGATCTAAATATCTTTACCACGATCCAGGATTTACCCTCAAGTCGTAAGAGTGAGAATACATGAATGATGTTCCCCGCCTAGTCTCCCCTCTCAAAGTGCAGCGCGTGTGCATATAGGTCAAATAGTCATTACTTCAGAACATCAAGGTTACCCCCAGCCTCTGGTGTAGCGACGACATCGAACCCGCTCTGAGGAATTTTTATTATTAACATCTTTATTGACAAAATTAATTACAATTTTGCCTAATCTGAGGATTTTGATAGTCTAATTAAAGTGAGGATAATGCTAGTATTCACTGTCACGCAGGACAGAGGGTCATAAGACAATAGGTCTAAACTGTAGGCTGAAGCACATAATATCATGGTTACAATCAATGTTTTAATGTATGGATATGTGAGAACAAGTTTCTACTGTGCACTGCCACACAAGGGCAGGGATGGGTTCATAAGTGATGCAGCTTAGAAGTAATATATATAAAAATTGTTCTTCATTCTTTAAAATGGACAAGCAAATTTTGGGTAACTGTTAGGATGTCATCCAGAACACCTGAGTCAATAAAATAGTTACTCTGAGGAAAGGCTGGGAATATGCTCCCGTGGGAGAGGGGGGAGGGGTGAGATGGGAAGGGTGGGGGGGGGGCTTGCCCGTCAACACTGAATACCTTCTAGCCCCCGTGCTGAGCCCTGATAATAGGGCCCTAGACGATAATTGTTCCTCGTACAATTCTTTACCAGTATTGTAATCTCAATACACAACACGCGCGATCTGCACCAGACTGATGGCGTCCCCGATATATAAACTGAACTCTCAATAGGAATTAATTTGATTTGACGAAAAAAAAACAGATCAGATATAATTTAGGCAGGCGTTAATAACAGTTCTACGTGAAAAAATAATTACTACCTTTTGATTTAAATACTAACCGAATTGGGCCCCAGCGAGCAGCATTTACATTGAGAAATTCATATGTAAATGTAATTAACAAGTGAGACGAAGTCCCCAGCACCAGCCGCCGCCGCCTTCCACAGACTTCACACAGTGATGAGACATTTTCCAAGACGCCGAGACATCCCTCGCTGGTGTTGGTGCTCGGGGTACTGGCCGAGAACTATTGCCAGGGTAGACACACAAGCGCTGCAACACAGTAGTAGTAGGCATCCACCTGTCTCGGGGGACTATGGAGTTGCGCTCTAGTGTCGGCCTGGTCTGGAGTGGCCTCACCAGAGCGCAAAGCCAGAGTAGGTTGAAGCTGTTACCCAGGCAGCAGGTCCCCCCCTGCTATAACCTTATATCCTGCTTCCTATATAAGCAGCTCTACACAGCAGTAGAGGACCATTTGGTCACCATTTGGTCCGGGAGACATCTCCCGTCACGCAGGGTGCAGTTGCGCCTCCACAGATCTCCAGTATCATCTTTTGATACTGGTAATGGCTCAAAAGGGCCACCACTTACGGGCTATTCATGCCCGTGCCACCTCTTGCGTGGCTTAATCTTTATCAATCAATCAGCAGTAGAGCTGCTGATGTTGACCAAACCACACTAGAAAGTGAAGAGACCGAAACGACGACGTCCCTTCACTTTCTAGTGTGGTTTGGTCAACATTTCAGCCCCGTTATTGTGACCACGTCTGCAGTAGAGCTGCAGCTACGCCGTACACGCGTACCTCCTCCTGTACTNAGCTCCTGTGTCAGGTAAGTTACGGGCTCACCATAGCCCGTGCTACTTGGAACTTGTTCGAGTAGCGGAATCTATAACAACTGGAACATCTGACTCGCACATACAGCAAAAGCAAGTACGCCCAGTCTCCCTACTCAGGGGCACCATTCCTTTCCCCGTCCCATCCCAAACACTTAATCATAACCCCTTCCAAGGGCTATATAGTCGTAATGGCTTGGCGCTTCTCCTGATAGTTTCCTTCACTTTCCCTACACAGGCGTATTTTTTTTTGTTTAGCTCGCGCTGGTTCCGGGGATCAATGCCCGTGGCCCGGTCTCTGATTAGGCCTGATTGGTGGCGTGATGATGTCCAAGATGATGTTAGTAGTCTGATGTATGAACCACAGCCCGGTTGATCAAGTATCCTTCGGAGACAAGTTCTTGTTAACAACGTGAGAGGTCGGCTAGTTATGCCCCCTTACGTGTAATGTTTAAAAGTCTTGAGCCCTTAATGTTACAAAAATTTCTCGGCGTGCCCTATTGCACCTTTGCTGTTTTATACAACTATTTTACACTTTCTGCCTCGTCTACCAGCTATTAATATTTCCCATATGTAAAATCAGTGGGAAAAAGTGCTCGTCTGTTCGCCAGGGAATATATTTTAAAATAGCAAGTGGTCCCAATAATTTAGAAGTTTTATTGAGCGGATTCACAGTAAAATATCCTTGTTCATTCTCCAGTCAGGAATTTACCTGCTTTGAATGGCGGTGGTGTTATGCGACAGTTCCGTCGTAAAGTGCACTAGTGCCTTAAGAGTATTATCAATGGTCAGGCATCTTTCGTTTGCAAGGTTCTCTCTATCCAACGTGGCATTTTCCTTGCAGTTGTGACACGTACTGTATTGTGTTAATGTTTTAAGTAAGATCTTCCGACATGATTGGGTCACAGGATGCCTGTGTTGGGAGTAGTCACCCCTACCCCCACGTACCCCCCCTCCCTACACACACTATTTCTTTCGGATATTTGTACACCAGTTGATCGATAGTTGAAAGGCGGGACCAAAGAACCAAAGCTCAACTCCTGCAAGGACAACTAAGCGAGTGCACACACACACCGCCACCAACAAACAACAACTAGCCAACAACACAGGGGCCTCTTAGCCTGGTGGATAGCGCGCAGAACTCTTAATTCTAAGGCGCGGGTTCGATTCCCGCACGAGGCAGAAACAAATGGGCAAAGATTTTCACCCTGAATGCCCCTGTTACCTAGCAGTAAATAGGTACCTGGGAGTTAGTCAGCTGTCACGGGCTACTGGGGTGTGTGGTGTGGGGAAAAAAATAGTTAGTAAACAGTTGATTGACAGTTGAGAGGCGGGCCGAAAGAGCAGAGCTCAACCCCCGCAAACAACGACTAGCCAACACACACAGCACGGATACTCTACTGGATTTTTGGAATAAAGGCATTGCTGTTGTGTTACAAAAGATGTTCACAAGCACTTAAAAGCTATTTTAAATGTAACACGAGCTGTGTTTAGTGATATTTATGTAGGATTGGGATTGCACCCCCAATCTGCTTATGTAAAATGCGGAAGCTGTACAAATTTCTTTTACTTCACGTTATCTGGTAATCTTTCAAACTGTGAATCTTTCTGACTTGCTGCTTAAGTGTGATGTCTCTTGTCATTCAAACTGTATCGCTTCATGTAGGGAAATTTTGAATCATTTCAGTTTAGTCCACTTGGCCTTTTTTTTTTATTACACTTGTCATAACTTAGTTTTCACTAGAACTCCTGTTACTACTACACCTGTTTTCACACTTAGAATTTAACATAAATGTATATATTATGATTTGTCTGGTGCTCAGTTTGCTGTACACAGCTATGTACCTGGTCATTACAACGAGAATGGTAACTGTCTACTATGGTTAGGAAAGTTGTGATATAGCTCTTGAAATAGAACATTCTCTAACTATAAGGTGTGAAGGATAGATGAAATTGTTTATGTAATAATCTATGATGATGTCTGAGAAAAGATCTTTTGTGCCCTCTAATTCTTTTTGCGCTACCGCTTACAGGATGAGTACGGGGTGTACAACAATCAAATACATGCACCCCGCCCACCTACCACCAGAGACACGTGACCACACTTGACATTTCTCTAAGTGGGAGGACGACAGCTGCGCACTCCCAACGGCCGGCCGCACACCGCCACTCCCACCTCCCGGCCGGTATTTCTGGCCAACGACCGCCATATCTGCCGCCCTCTACACCCACAACCTTCCCTTCTCAAGTTCATCCCAGGAATCTTACAGTATAATGACGCACACACTAGTACTTAGCGCATATACGAGTGTGAGCGAGCCCTCATATATGGTGTATAGTATACCAGACTATACAGAAGGGTAGAAATAGCCTAAGCTATTTGCCTAAGCCTAAATAGCCTAAGTACTTTTGGGATGAAATTGGTGGCAAACATATCTGAACAATACTACAATTGTAACACCAATTAAAAATGATCGCTCTCCCTTTCCCCAAGTTCCAAGTGGTAATACTGATGACGTACACATACCGCGCTGTTTGGACGATTGTCGAAGTTGCAAAAAGCAAAAGGTTACGTTAAAACATAAGCCAATGTTTACAAACCCCGAGAACGCCTACTTCAGGGTGTAGGCTGCTGGGGTGTGGGTAGGGGGCTCACGAGGAGGGGGTAAGGGGCTCACGAGGAGGGGGGTGGTGGGGGGTGGCTACGGGAGAGGGGTTGAAGTGTAACATTTATTTTAAACAAGTTTGTTGAGGTACACACAAAAAGGGATGAGGTAGCTCAAGCTATTCTCACTGTTCAGTACAACGTGTTCACATATTTACACATATGCATGTGTAAATTTCATTTCCACACACATTTCTTCCTGTATACGTGCAGTACGATACCAAACGTACACCCAAATACTTCCATGACTAAGTACATAGGTCAATAGCAATACAGAGGCAACAAACACACATTCAGACAAATCAACTACAATCTTGGTGCAAAATTTTTATTTCTCTCCAGAATATCATCAATCTCTCCATTGTGACACGTCCAAACACTTCAGGAACAGTTCTTATCCCAGTATTTACACACAATCAGCGGGCCATCAACAACATAACGCACGAGGGTGCGAGACCTTAACATACCATAGTTTACACTTGGTTTCATCATCATGAACACCCGTTCCATAATCCCAGTAATGTTTGTACAACAGCGTGGTCTGGAGGCCTGGTCGAGGACCGGGCCGCGGGGACACTAAGCCCCGAGATCATTGCAAGGTAAGGTAAGCCTGAGCCGCATATGCCAGTCACGCCAACCATTTTTTCCCCTTTTCCGTAAGTGAAATCGGCGTTTTGCCTCGCATGCAGTGTTGCATGGGTTGACTTCTCACATTATCTCTCTTCTCGACACTTCCGCCTGTACCTGCATATTCTAGCGTTATTTATTCTTTTCGTTGCTGGGTAAAATTCATTCAATGTCAACTTGTGGTGCATTTGGCCAGCTCACCAGCCACCTCGTTGAGCACTGTTCCAACACGAGATGGATTTCATATAAATTTCACTGTGACCTATTGGCTCTTAATCCTTTTCTTACAACCCTCAACTATGGACTTGAGGATTAGATTTCGACTTAAAATTTATCTTAGTACTCTTCAGCTATCGACAAATACGAAAACATCTTTTTCATCTTTAACGACATCCTCCATACCAGCCAGAATGGCCTACAGCTCAGCGTGTGTTGATTAAATATAATTACGAAGTCGAAGTTCAATTTTCGCGTCCACAGTTCCGTACTCGGTGGCCTTCTAACGACACCACACCCCGCCATCTTCTCCCACCGATCCCTCACAACATACATGTAAATTATTGTCTCTTGACAACAGATTTCTTATCAGGGCGGAGGTTGGATTGATCGAGGGAGGAGTACTTAACCAATTGTGCTTGCTGAGGCTGATCATCGGCTCTTTGGTCCCGCCTCTCACCTTCATTAACTGATATAAAGATTCCCAAGCCAATTCAACTTGGCCCTTTTGAAACACGTGACTAGGTCTCATAACTTCGTTTATAGTGCATTCCATTTATTCAAGATTAGAAAAAAATTAACATTTCAGTGGCTCAAGTAGGTACTAAGTATTTTCGTCCCCTTGTTCATAATCATCCATTACAAAAACTGAAGTCTGCTATTTCAATTCTCCTGAAATTATCATTATAATGTCTTTTCCAACTTCAGTCTTCCAGTGAGGTGGTTTAATGCCTTTGGTTGCAGCACCAAGGATCAGCTGACGCCATAAACAACATTTCCCTCCCCCCCCCCCACCCAGTGCGGTAAGTCTCTCCTTACCGCTTGACAGCTGGGTGGAGGGCGCTTCGGACTCTTAGTCCTGAGGTTCCGGGTTCGATCCCCGGTGGAGGCGGAGACAAGCGAGCAAAAGGTTTCTTTCACCCTGATGTCCCTGTTACCTAGCAGTAAATAGGTACCTGGGAGTTAGACAGTTGCTACGGGCTGCTTCTTGGGGGGAAGGGGGTGTAACAAAAAGAAGGCCTGGTCGAGGACCGGCCGCGGAGACGCTAAGCCCCGAAATCATCAAGATAACCTCTAACACACACTTCTCTATAGTCGCCGCTCCTCTATCTACTCAAAGACTAAACACTTTTGAAACCTCGTCATTCCCAACACCAACGGAAGGATAAACCCTCATGCACACTGCACGTACCATCGAGATAATATAAAACTGCATTCTTGCCACTGCTGCCGCTTCAGTCTTCAGATGCTTGATGGCAAGTCAAAGTCAATATATACAGTCCTAAGTTTATTTAAGTGAAGAGCAATCCAGTACAATACCCGAGGTACAGAGGGACAAAGTTCCTAATACGAGCATATCTCAATGTTTTAGTATTAGGGTTTTCCACGTCACTACTGACAAGCACACTATGGCTCTAAAATATTTTGGAGAATGCTAGGGATATAAACTTGAATATGGCGTAGATGAGAGCCAGCACTGCCGTGTAGACCAACTTCAGCATCTTGGTGGTCAATTTAGCCACCACGAAATTCAAGAAAGATTCAGCTTTCACAGCCAGAGGCATGCTGAACAGGGCGTTTATAATACAAATAATGCTCAGGGTCATTGAATTTTGTATAATTGCTGCTTAAGAGTATTCCTACCGAGGATGGAGGATATAACTACTTGTTTCAGGTTTTCAGGCATAGAAGCTACCACAAAGGGAGTTTAATTTCATGACCTAAGATAGTATTGCACAATATTGCAAGGATATAAAACGTGAGAATCGAGACGGCAAATGTCTATTATCCTGGGCGCAATAAGCTGCAAGATTTTTTCATCTAAGGAGGAAGTTGGCTTTTAATCTTCAAAGGCTTTTATAGCCTTGAAGTCGGATAATTAAGGTCTCTTTAGTACTCGCTAAAACGTGTAGTTACGGTCGCCTTAGGCTAGTACGAGTAGGTGGGTTGAGGACTGGTGTGGCGCGGGCCCTGGGTGTGGCGCGGGCCCTGGGCGTGGCGCTAGACACGGCCCACAATTAATGGAAGTGTTGGCGAGAGGTCCCCCCCCCCCCACCAGTGAATTTGTTTGGTAATTAAAACATGTGGTGGTTTTGAAAAGTAAATATAACATTTTACAATCAAATTATTTGATATAAGTTTTTATTTTGTAAAACATTTGAATCGTTAGTAAAACATTTGTAATATTTAAAATTATAACTGAAAAATACGACCCATTCTTCCAAACTGGTTGTACTTAGAATAACTATTTGGTCGAACGTACAAAAATTGACCTGTTGCAAGTAGACTGGTTAAAGTTTTGTACAGTACTAGTAATTATAGGAGAGGGTACGGAATAATAAGCCAAAAAATCAAACTTAAACATGTACAGGCTTAGTATAGCATATGTATGGTTAGGCCTAGGATTGCTTGGACAGTTAAGCTTCGTTCTAAAGTTTTTTTAAGTATATTTACAAGTTCTTACGTTCTTGTAAAGCCACTAGCACGCATAGCGTCTTCGGGCAGGTGCGTTAATCTTAATTTCCTAGAACACAACCCGCCAAATCGTACCCATTCACATTCGCTGCTGGTGAACAGACGCTACAGTTAAGGATTTATCCCCCCCCCCCCCCCCGGTCAACACCTTCCCGGCAGGATATGAACCCAGGCCAATGCTCTGGAAGCGCGGGCGACTGTTTAACGTCGACCCACAGGGCCTGTGGAGACATTTCAATGTGTACGTTTTGTGGGGATCCGCCTCCAGCTCCCGCGGCACGCCTGTGGACCCTTCGCCACACGCCGAGTGATGAACACTGGCATAGGGTTGTAGTATTGTACAAATGGTTATAGTGGATGTTTATAGTGAAGACG
>WNGS01004946.1:24199176-24213854 GCA_020271785.1 Procambarus virginalis
CAAACACCTCTTAGCAATACAAAGTAAATAGTGTTTCCTGTTTTCCTTCCTGTGTTTCATTTTGGTGTTTCTGCAGGAATCTCAGCTAGTTTTATATTAATGCTACGTCATTTTTTACAATCGCCGAGAAAAGCACTGATGTCTCGAGTTTTAACATCCTAATTTATTATTAAATACTGGCATGCGTGAATCCGATCTATTTATCAAGGTGGTGTATCTCGTCATCTCTCCCTCCTTCCAATACAGGAGCACTGAAGCATTTAAACAGCTTATATCTGATGTTTAAATAAAGAGGGATCAAAGCCATATTTAATAGCGGACATACTAGCAGGGGGGGGGGCCCAGTAGCTGAAGTCCGTACTGCAAGCACAAACTAGGAGAGCGCGCGCGCACTGTGCTCTCGTCTCCCTGACCCCCACCACGCACGTCACACCACTACCCCCCCCCTCCCCTCCCCCCTCCCCATCTGTGTCACACTAGGCTACAGACAATGAAGCCGTGCCAACATAAGGTATGTTACTGTCGTCACGTACACTTCCCAATATACGACGGGCGGCGGGCACTTCTGCCCCCCCCCCCTGTCACCCCCCGTCACCCACAGCTCCACCATCACAGGTTCCACCTGACCACAATCACCATCACAGGTTCCACCCGACCACAATCACCATCACAGGTTCCACCCGACACAATCACCATCACAGGTTCCACCCGACCACAATCACCATCACAGGTTCCACCTGACCACAATCACCATCACAGGTTCCACCTGACCACAATCACCATCACAGGTTCCACCTCGACCACAATCACCATCACAGGTTCCACCTGACCACGCATAAACGTCAAGAGGCTCCAGTAACCAGAAGCGCTTCAGTCAAAACAAGAGACCCTCGGGCTCTGCATCAGATTAAGTTGAAAAGATTGGGTTCCTATGCCTAGTCTCCCCGACTTGGCCTCAATTGAAGCCTCAGAAACCCAAAAAGATTCGACTGAATTCCAGGTTGCATTGCTTTCACCCTGTCGTGGGTGTAGTGGTCCAAGGCGTGTGCTTGGGAGTACCAGAAACATAGGTTGAACCATCTTCATGGCTCCTACCAGAACAGACAGTTGTATGTATTTGTTGCAGCACAGACACGTCAAGTTCTCCGTTGTTCTCTTAAATCTGCATGTGAATGATAACAAGAGACATTCGCTTCAACGCACTTGAGTAGTAGTTATACCATTACACAAAAATCACAATAGCGTTATGCGTCAAATGAACAAATACACAAGCAGGCCGTGACGAGGATTCGAACCTACGTCCGAGAGCATCCCAGAAACCATCCCAGACAGCTACGACAATCGACTGCCAGTCGATTAAGGCAGTGTCTGGGATGCTCTGAGACTTAGGTTCGAATCCTCGTCTCGGCCCTTGTGTGATTTGTTCGTTTTTTATACCATGTATTGTACGCTCACAGTAAGGCCCACTTGCTTATCTTAAAGTCTTCCGTAGACACCTTGGGGTCCCTGGGCCGCCGGTTGGGAACCACTGACCTCTGCCAACACCCGAACCTTCCCAGGATGAAACACGCAACAGTTGCACAGTTCCCGGGTACCTATTTACCGACAGACGAATGTTAATAATAAATAAGAGGCATCAGGTGAAAAGAATCTTACCCCAACCATTTCTGTCCATCCCGGGTTGATTTGAACCAGTAATTCTTTAACACGAGTTTAGGCCGTAGACCGCTGAGCTATTTAATTTTTTTTAGTCAAGTTACCTGTTATTGCAAAGGGCAGTTCACAACCTACAAACTTAAGGAGATCCACCATTGACTGAAGTGTTGCCAAACCCTTTCTGGTCTCTCCCACGTGGATGACGTGATCACGTATGTCACGTAATAATCACCCCTACCCACGTCTCCAGCCATGGGGGCGTCCCTTCCTCAAACAAGAAAATACTTTTTAATGGAGAAGAGAATTCTTCGATTTAACAGACTACTGGCAAGCCAAAAAATAGAATTCGTCTGAATAAACTGTAATATACAGCTCACACGAGGAAACGTCTTGCAAGTTGAAGAAAGCTTGCTTAATTGTAGTCATGAACATGGACAAAAAAATGGAGAAGTTTGCAGACGACGCTAGAATTGCCGGGAGTGAATGAACTCATTCATGTTGTAGTTTTTAATTAAAAATCACGCACTATTTAAATAAGAGACAGGACAATATATAATGGGCATAACTGGAGGAGAGCTGTGGACGCCCCCACAATTTTCAACACTGAAGTGTTCAACACTGAGTCACTATAACTGGCAGTGTACGAGAGTTAGTACGTCGTGTTTACAAAGCAAACCGCTTGCCATAGGGAGGGAAAGGGGGGGGGTTATGAAGAATCGTAATGACCATCTTAAGTAAAATAATTTCAGGAGAATCTGAAGACACCGCGAGAGAGAAACTGCTTCCTAAGCTCCGTGACGTCATAGGCGCCGCACTTAGCTTTATTAAGTACATTAGAGTAAGGCCACGTAGCCTGTCTGTCTTATCTTGTGGTCGGAGGAAAGGCTCGACAAGTCCCTCACTATTGCTCCCCGGGTCCGTCGTAGAGGAAATTCTCGTCTTTTACTGAGAGGTAGAGTTTGCACGGACTCTGGGACCAGGCAGAAGAAATGCGACAGGCACGAAGGTTCAAATGAGCCACGGAGATACTACAAACTACTGGCCATCAGGGAACTGGAAAGATGCAACTTGCCATGCATTCACACACGTGTGTGGGGTACAGCTGTAAGACAACCCAGGCAATGGGAACCTGCTTGCTGGTGTAATCTATTTGAAAGCTCCATTCAGGCAAACAGCAGCTTAAATGTGCACAAACATCTTAAATCCATTGATATCGAGACGTGGCAATAGGCCAGAACCACGAGATAAAGGTCCAGAGTTACGTAGGACCAGACGGTAGGAGAAACCTCTTCCGAAGAAGAAAAGATGAACACAAGACGAGTACGTTCACAGCATACTAGATACCTTGAGGCACCGATCAAGGTGGATCACGACAGGCTGGGGAGTAGAACAGGTCCCAGAACCCCATCAAGCAGGTATCAAGCAGGCTGAGACGCCAATCCGTATTAAGACCACGGTGTTTTCTTTCCTGGTGCAGCCGTCGCCAGACACCACATTATAAATTATTCCATACCGTGTAGCGTTGTCAAATACAATGGCACACTCTGGTTTTGTCGATAAGAACATTCTTTGCCTATTTGTCAGGTCAATGTGTTTGTATTTTCCGTGCATCAATGAAGCATTTTCAGAACGCTTCAAAAACTAGAAAGAGCTTTAAGCATTCAGAAAAAACTTTAATGCAATTGTGGGTCATTTGAGAACTCAATATAGCTGTGGGGGAAGAGGTGGAGGCTAGGTACAGAGTGCGAGTGATGCGAGGGGTTAGGGGAGAGGGAAAAGTGTCAAGATACCAGCATGGTAATATACATAAACACTGTCATTATGCTTGTTCATTCTGTTCAAATTGGAACCAAAATTTAAACCATTTTCAGTTACTTATGTTGAGCTTATAAGCAGAGGGAACAAATAGAACGTTATTGCAGCCAGAATGAGCACCAAACACGTATTTACTAGATACATAAGAACATAAGAACAAAGGCAACTGCAGAAGGCCTATTGGCCCATACGAGGCAGCTATTTATAACCACCCAATCCCACTCATATACATGTCCAACCCATGCTTGAAACAATCGAGGGACCCCTCCTCCACAATGTTACGCGGCAATTGGTTCCACAAATCAACAACCCTGTTACTGAACCAGTATTTACCCAAGTCTTTCCTAAATCTAAACTTATCCAATTTATACCCATTGTTTCGCGTTCTGTCCTGTGTTGATACTTTTAATACCCTATTAATATCCCCTTTGTTATGTCCATTCATCCACTTGTAAACCTCTATCATGTCACCCCTAACTCTTCGCCTTTCCAGTGAATGCAACTTAAGCTTTGTTAATCTTTCTTCATATGAAAGATTTCTAATTTGGGGAATTAACTTAGTCATCCTACGCTGGACACGTTCAAGTGAATTTATATCCATTCTATAGTACGGCGAACAAAACTGAACTGCATAATCTAAACGGGGCCTAACAAGAGCAAGATATAGCTTGAGAACCACACCAGGTGTCTGTTACTTACGCTGCGATTAATAAATCCGAGTGTCCGATTTGCCTTATTACGAACATTCATGCATTGATCCTTTAGTTTTAAATTCTTACTAATTATAACTCCCAGATCCCTTTCGCAATCCGACTTCGCAATCTCAACACCATCTAGCTCGCATGTTCTTATGTAACATGACACTGGTGTTGTTCGTCAGATATATCTTGCCCTGGTTAGGCCCCGTTTAGATTATGCAGTTCAGTTTTGGTCAAATGGATATAAATTCATTTTAACGCGTCCATCGTAGGATGTCAAAGTCAATCTCCCAAATTAGAAACCAGTAATGAAGAGATATTGACAATGCTTAAATTGCATTCACTGGAAATGCGAAGATTTATGGGTGACCTGATAGAAGTTTACAAGTGGATGAATGGACATAAATGGGATATTAATAGGGTATTAAAAGTATCAACACAAGACAGACACGAAACAACGGGTGTAAATTGGTAAAGTTTATATTTAGGAAGCACCTCGGTAAATACTGGTTCAGTAAAGGGTTGTTGATTTGTAGAACCAATTACAGTCTAACTTGGTGGAGGTGGGGTCCCTCGATTGTTTCAAACGTGGGTTAGACATGGATATGAGTGGGATTCGGTGGTTATAAATAGCTGCTGCCTCGTATGGACCAATATGCCTTCTGCAGTCACCTTTATTCATATGTTTTTATGTTCTTAAGAATAAAGATAACCTGCTGCAGGCCTATTGGCACATACGAGACAGCCCCTATTTAATAAATACATAAGAATTAACAACATCCTGGTAACGGCTAAACTGGTCAACCTGTTCTCTTCCCCAACCACATGGACTCGTTTGGCTAACGGCATAATGTTAAGTTCCTTTAGTAAATAGAGATAAAATAATTATTAAACATACTACTTATCTCCGTCATTATCCGTTATCTAACCTGTCTGGGGCTGTCTATAGCCTGTCTCAGGCTAACTCGGGCTCTGTCAACAGGCTGTTCTACCTCTTCGCCCTTACTTCAATACACACAAATCGCAATAGCGTGATACATCAAATTAGCAAATCCACAAGGCCATGATGAGGGTTCCGACTTAAGCCCGGGATGATCCCAGACGCAGCCTTAGTCGACTGCGCCACGACATGGTCAAAAGAATTGCAAACGGGAGTTCTTGTGCCCTCACTCGGATCCTGCAGCCTCTCCGAGACAAACCAGGGTTTTACACAATTCCTCCCATGCACTCGGGCTGTCAATATGATGCTCTACCTCTTTGCCCTTACTTCTATACTTCAAATGATTTGTTCATTTGATTTATCACGCTATTGTGATTTCTGTGTATCATTCCATTTCGTTCCATTTTATTCGAGCTGCCTCGAATGGGTCATTAGGCTTTCTGCAATTACCTTCAATCTTGTTCTTGTATAAATTTACTATACTAACTATACTCTAGTTAGTTCGAGGAGAGGTGAAGTGCGGCGGGGTGAGGCGATACTTTTGGGTTTAAATCCATAAGTTGTTAGAACATTTATTTCCGGGCGCCAGACTGTCACTCAAAGACAGCATACAGATATCCTTTCAGAAAAACCTTCAATATAGAACATGCTCATGGATGGATAATCTGGTCAAGATTCTAGAGAAAGTGGACCTGAAATGGACCATTAAAAACAAAGGGGAAGATAGACCTTATCAACACTTTCGGTAGCCTCCTTCATGGGAAGAATCGAATCTAAAGATAATCATTGAAGGATTACCAGTTACAAAATCAGCATGCGAGAGGCTCATGGAAGTAATAGAACAACAAATGGAAACCATCTCAAGACCTACAACGACTCATGTTGACCAGACCACACACTAGAAGTTGAAGGGACGACGACGTTTCGGTCCGTCCTGACCATTCTCAAGTCGCTTGTGATGAGGTAGAGAACGGGAAAAAATGGGCAAGAGAGAGGTGAGAGGAAAGTAAGGTGTAGAGAATAGTAGTAATAATGAGAACTGCAGAAGGCCCATTGGCCCATACGAGGCAGCTCCCATTATAACCACCGAACGAAAGGTAATAGGATCACATCTTCACAGACGGATCAGTTGTTCAAGAAAGAGGTTCTGCTGGGACAGCAATTTACACTACCAACAATGAACCTTACTGGAGCATGAATAGTGGGTGCTCAATATTGCAAACAATTATATGCCTGAAGGAGGCAATAAACTATACAATTGTGAATAATTTACATGATGTCATCATTCATACCGACTAAATCTTCGCTCCAGGCATTGTTATCCAGTCAGCACAGAGATAATATACAACTCCTCACAGAAATTCAACATATAGGAAAAAGAAGAGCATATTCTAGGGCTGTCAATCACCCTAAATTGGATTCCAAGTCACATTGGCATTGATGGTAATGAAAAGGCAGACTCACTAGCAAAAACTGCCACTGCTCTACCTGTTGTACAGGTTCATATACCTCCAAGTTTCTCACAGATAAAGGAGCAAATCAAGAAGAAAATATTCTCAACTATCAAAAGTCGCCACAGAGCAAAAGTAGCGGAAGGAAGATCCATTGCCATATGGTACGAACAAGCCACTGGTTACTCCTCTTTCAAGCCTGGCAAAAAGGTATCCAGAGACATTGCAGTAGCCATACACCGACTCAGACTTGGTTACAAGTGCTGCTGGGAGGTAATGAACCCAATAGTTAAAGAGTGTCACATCTGTGAAACAGAAGCAGAGGCGCCACTATTGCACTACTTGCTGGAATGTGAAGCTACTGAAGCCCTGCGCATCAAACTCAACATTAATCCAACGACAGCAGCTGCATTAGATGCACATTCCACCACGACTACAACGATTAGGAAAGCCTTTGAGGAATGGGACTCATTAGTGAGCATTCTGCATCTACATCCGCCACCAAGATAATGTTAATAAAACAAAACTAAAACCAGTTCACTAAAGCAGAAGCGATAAATAAACAGGGAAAAAGGAGGAATCCCCCCCCCCCTCCATTTTAAACTTAGACCCAAATATCACAAACAAGGTTATCGTGAATACCCGAACTCAATTACGGGCTCACCATAGCCCGTGCTACACGAGTAGCTTCGTTCTGAGTAGCTAAATCTGAAACAACAACAACAAATTTCCGGGCTATTCATGCCCGTGCCACCTCTTGGGTGGCTTCATTTTTATCACTCAATCAATCGGACACTTATCCACACACAGTTCCTCTTCTGTGCCAGGTAAGTACACTACGAGTTCACCATAGCCTGTGCTACCTGGAACTTTTTGATCCCAGTAATTGAATCTTAAAACAACAACAAGGACATTTATTTAGTTCACAGTTGCGTCACTGTTCTCCCGGCTCCCTCACGACTGGAGAGGATAGACATGAATCAGAAGCAGCAGTGTTACCTGTCTTTGGCTCAAGAACTGGAAAACGTTCCTAAATTATCGTTAAACGAGTACAACAGTTCTGATCAACATTCTGTTGTACTCGTTAAACGAGTACAACAGAACAGATTGAGAAGCTGGACTGTATTATAGGTTAAGTCAATGACTGTGACAAGCCGTTAGTACATGTTAACCGTCGAGTGGGGTGTTACGAACCTTACTTCCTGTGGAGGTTCGTTTCAAATATAAAATGTTCGTGGACACTGGAGAATTTCATATTGGAATCCCATTAAATGAGAAAGCTGATGAAATTGCTAAACTGGCAACTCGTTATCCAGTGATACATAAAACAATTCAACCCAGCCTAGAGAACATAAAAAAACATCACCAAAAAACTCTCACACCTCAACAGAGCCTACCTACACCAGAGAACAGCTGAAGGTTCGCCCTCTGCAACATGGTATCTTCAGGCTACCAAATTAGAAAGGTTAAATATCCCAAAAGGAATCCACAGGGAAAATAGCAGTTAGGTTATATAGACTACATCTAGGTTACAGATGCAACTGGGATATTGGTGAACCCCGACAGAGAGTGCATCTTCTGCCAAACTGTCAGAGAAAAGCCATTACTTCACTATCTTCTGGAATGTGAAGCAACCAACGACCTTAGAAGAGCTTTAAGAGTTCCTGAACCTTGCAGTGGCCACCCTGAAGCCATCAACACAGCCACTCTCCTGGTCAACAAAGGTGTCCAGCAGCTGGACACCCTCAAAGACTGTAAAGCAGTATCCTCCTCCGCGATAACAGCTTGACGATTAAATGCAACCTCAGAATAATGAAAAGAATTACTTAAAAAAAATTGTACCACTTACGCGCTATTCATGCCCGTGCCACCTCTTGGGTGGCTTAATCTTTATCAATCAATCTGGAGAATTTTTGATAGGAAAATATCTACAGCCGATTTTAGGGAGGCCGCGAGTTACCAGTAATACTCCGCCCAGCAAAGTAGTACCTTCTCAGCTGGAGATTGTCAGGAATAATGTGAACTGGAATAGCCTAACTGTGAGGGAAAAATGGACTCAATCGAAAAGCATGCATGAGGAATATGGTAAATAAAGTCAATAAAGAGTTTGATTGCAAATGTAAAGCATAGAGTATTAAGGGGCGATGACGCAAGAGAGGTGGACGCCATCTTGACTTGAGGGGAGGTATATCGCTGCCGACCCGGTCCTGCTATTTGAGGTTTTCTCCGGCCGTACAGTCAGATAAGCCTACCTCTATCTTGAGGTTATCTTGAGATAATTTCGGGGCTTTCTTAGTGTCCCCGCGGCCCGGTCCTCGACCAGGCCTCCACCCCCAGGAAGCAGCCCGTGACAGCTGACTAACACCCAGGTACCTATTTTACTGCTAGGTAACAGGGGCATAGGGTGAAAGAAACTCTGCCCATTGTTTCTCGCCGGCGCCTGGGATCGAACCCAGGACCACAGGATCACAAGTCTCGCGTGCTGTCCGCTCAGCCGACCGGCTCCCTCTATATCTAAACAGGGATGCAAGATATTGTAGAGTAGTTATGCAGACTTTGGAGGTGTTCTTTAAGAGTCTCCAGGTTTCCTTGAGGTATAAATGTGTGTCATCGGTGGATAGTTGTGGTGGCTGTGTGTATTGTTCCAGGATTTGGGACAGTGAGCCTTAGGGTATCTAGAGCCCGCTAGGGACTTTTCAATAATACTCAATGGCCATGTATTTTAAGGATATCACCTTATTGAATATGTCTGCGAGTCTTTGCATATAAATTTGTGTCTATGTACCAGGTTGTTTTCCTTACTCCTTGATTTGCCCCTAGGCTCAAGTACAATCATCTATTCCACTAGACAACATTTAAAGGTTCACCACCACTAAATTCTTAACACAGACACAGCTGACAAAAGTTTTTGACACACGCCCCCATGACATGGGGTTCCAACATTCCAGAGTGTGATGATAATTATCTGATATCCGAGTGTGATAATGTCACTCGAGTGTAAAGATGGTGAAGCAGTGGACGGCAAAGAGGATTCCTAACCAGAAAACCTGAGGTCCACCAAGACATGTTATAACCAATATTTTAACATTGCGGTACCTACTGACACCTCTGAGGATCTACAATGCTGTTGTGGAAACCGAAGGATTACCTTTATTTTCGCCGATAGCTCAAAGTGTTCAGCAGCTAAATAATGACAAATATTCAAGATCACACACCTTGTGATGCACGACAGAATGCCCAGATAAGTTTCATGGAACAACACAAACAGCAGGGATTGTCGTTTATCAGGTCTAGTCGTCTGTTGTCCCAGGTACACGAAAACAATTTCCTCGGATCCGGAGCCTTTGGCAAGTGTTACAAGGTGACCCGTGAGGACGAACCGCAGTCACTCTGTCTTATGCTGTTTGATAAGCATAAATTAATATGCTGTTACGATTACGTAAGTAATGATCAAGGCACGAATGCTACACATGGTTAGACATCATCGAGGGTTCCCAAAATTACTGGGAATGTGCCCACTTCACCTCGCTTTACTTATGACTTACCGTGGAAAATCAGTCTTGGAGTCATGATTCGAAATGAAACAAGATGCTCTTCCGCAGAGCAGGACCATTGTAAGGTGCATGTTGGATATGTGCACCATTGAGGACTCCCTGCATGTTGCGGGTTTAATTCATAATGACTTAAAAATTGATAATGTAAGCGTAGTGATAGAAGGAGAGACTCCTGTGGTTACCATCCTTGGCGTGGGGGCCTTGACCCCACTATGGAGCACGTATCCAGTGCGCAACTGTCTTAAATCGTCCCGAAGAGAGTATTTCGAAAGCTAAACTACACTGGACTATTGGCGTGGCCACCACGAGCTCCAATGTGAGGGGTTTGGCCGACATCTTCTGGTACATGACGACCTTGATTCGTCCTGTTCCTAATTCCCTTCAATTACTGCTCACCAGACACTTCCATATGGCGACCAAAAGTTGCCTTAACCTCCACGACTTTATGGAGTGTCTCAATGCTCCCTTATAAGAATACTCGCAGAATGTATCTGTGGATTTTCGAAGGATTTTAATTTTTGTCCCAGTGTCTTGCAGTCACAATCGTGGTTCTTCTGGTCTTGAAACTAGCGCCTAAGTTTCACCTTAATTTAATGTATACTCTTAAAGAACTGGATTTAAATTGTTATTCGTGGTTAATAAATTATTTTATATTTTCCTTATTATTAAAACACATACATTATGTATGTATTCACACATAATAAATTGTGCAAATAATTGAGTTGTGTTTTTGAATCATAGGATCTGTACAGAGTTGGCATGCGAGGCAGTTATAATTTATATTAAACAGCTCTTTATCCTACACAAGAAACAATCCATCAAAGTCTGGGTCAAACTGTGTATAGTTTTAGGCGATATTAATTTTTAGAATAAACTTTATTACTAATAATAAAACGTTTAACTGAAACTTATGTTGATCGAGAAAAATTTCTTCATATACACACAGCAATCACAGTAGCGTGTTATATCAAATGACCGAGCCCACAGAGGCCTCTGAGGGTTCGAACCTACGCACAGTGATCCCAGATGCACCATAGGCATCTGTACCGGTCGTGGTCGTTACATCACATGTGACGCCTCAACCTTGCTGTAACACTGATGATGTCAGTCAGAAAATTCTGAAAATGTTTATTCTGCAGATAAGCAGAAAAGTGCTCAGAAAGAAAAGGAAGTAACTAAGCGAATTCAGGTTGTGGGATATTCCCAAGTGAAGTATTTGGGTAGAACTTTTTGTGCCAGAGATAGGAGGAACAGGTTAAGGGTTTGCTATCCGCGAGCTGGAATTAGTGATATTGTTGGCAACATGAATATGGCTGGAAATGGGAACAAACCCATTTTTTGTATTAGTGTAGGTGGAAATGAACAAACCCATTCAAGGATAACCCAAGGCAATACAAGGACGAGAAATTGAGTTGGTTACCTCTTTTCTGTAAGCCTTGAAGTCGTAATAGACAGCCAGTTGAAATTCACTCAAGAAATTGAATATATTCGGCAACGATGCAATGCCAGAAACTCCCTGACAAGTCGAAGAGATGGCGCAACTCTAACAGTGCTCAAAATGTTCTACGCTAAAGCAATTACGTCACTCAATGACTGTGATGCTCCTGCTTTTACATCCGTTATTGATAACCAATGGGAGAAACTTTAAATGTCACAAAATGATGCCCTCAGAACAATTCTGGGAGCACCTATATGGACGAATCTTGAGAATCAAAGAATGGAAACAAACTTACCAGCCTTACAAAACAGAAGCAAAGTTGTTGAATAAACCTCATTTTGCTAAGACACTTGCCTATGTTGTTGTTCCTTACTCTGCAGTGCTGCCCTCATTTAGTATCACCATTTGCTACTTTGAAATTAATTTGAATTGGCAAGTGTGAGAACCCATCGGCTACCTGCTAGATTTCATGCAAGCAAGTTGCAGAGAACGATCTAAGTGTGGAAGGTCTGGTTTTGCTTTAAGAATTGAAGACCGCCTTTGCCTTCATCTTCACCTGAAGTAGATCTTTGGCGTCTTGCTCACGCCTCCTCTGTGTATTAATTTGTTGGTCGAAGACAAACATTCTAATCAACATCCTAATAACCAGTAAAATCTCTCACTCTGGTGGCCAGCACGGTGCTAGACTTTTGTAGGAAATTGGTCACTTCACATCTGATGCCCAAAGTGGGGCCAAGGCATGTATAAGGGATAAGGGAAAACCAACCTCACAATATGGTTTGAGAGAGAAAGCTCTGTTGACAGAACGTCAATATGGAGTCGAGATTTGCCTCAAGACGAAGCTTGGGCTGATATCCAATTTGCTTTTTGGGTGAAAAGGGAGCGATTGAAATTGAAAGTGGCTACTCTCCCACAGTGCAGGAAAGTGAAGTTCTTGTCTCTCTTAGTACAAATTATAAATCTCGCACACACTCGGTTCATTTCCAGTTTTAGTCGAGACATTTGGAACAATGGTAGGATCCATTTTAGTTAGAAAATTGGATCCATTTGGAACAAGGTCGACCTTCTGAAAAATTCTGGAGGTTTCCGTGCAAGGGTAAGGATGAGCTAGCCTAAGCATTTTTATACCAGTTTGACAGTTAATTTCAGAAATACGATCAACGACCCTCGGGGTATTAAGTTTGTTTCTCATTATCTGTGGTACGAAGAGAGACAGATTATCCTCAAAGCTTCGTTCTGCAGTTTTTCAAGCCCTCCAAGCTTTCTTTCAGGTATCAAATCAAACAGAGGTGCAACATAATCCACTAAAGTTACGATGAATAGAAGAGTATACAACATTTTGACAATGCTGACATTGGCACCACAGCCTGAATAACTTTCAGAACTCTGAGCCTCTCTTTATACTGACGACAGAGTCTGAATACAACAGGACCATACAGTGGCACCTCAAGGCCAAGGTATTTAAATCTCTTAACATAGTAAAGCTGGGAGCCATCATACAGTCGCATCTTGCGAACAGCTCCTCCCTGCCTGGGTGGACGCCGATTTAGAATGTTTTCTCTGCTGAGATGACTAAACCTAGGTAAGGCGCGAGTTTAATAAAGAGTTAAGAGTTCTGCGTATTAGCATACCCAGTGTTGTGTATCACTGTTAGTCTGGTGCAGCAGGAGCGGCAGTTTATGAAGAAGGCGGAAGACTCGACCAAGAACATCAGAGGTAAATACATGCTCACTCATGCACACAATTTGCGTACGATTGAGTATAAATTTGCGTTTAAATCAATTTGAGATTGATATAGTAGCATTTCCACTGTGTCCATATACTTCACCTATTTCTAAGTTGTTTCCAAACAAACTGTTGTCTCTAATTCCCTGAACTGCCATTTCTCCTCACCATCAATGCCTCTGTACTGGAAGTTCACCTCTACACCAGCCAAAATGAGTCATCAGTCCTGCCACCTCTCCACACCCAGAGCCTGGCTCAGCCTGGTACAACTTTGCGGCAAGTCGAGCGCCTCAGCTAACCGGTAGTTTGCCTTCACAAACAAGCAGTTATCCGCCATCAACTAGCAGTGGTACAGTCTTAACACTAAGGCGCCGCCAGCCACAAACTAGCAGTTTGTTAGTAGCGCTTGTTACCACTGTGATGACACTTGCTGTGACGTCATCACCGCCAGGCTATATAAAGGGCATCACCTCCCTAGAGCGCCAGTCCCGCTCCTGTGCCAGTAAGTCCACTACGGGCTCACCATAGCCCGTGCTGCTATGGTGAGCAGAGTATGGTTATTCAGCTACTCAGAACTTTTATTCTGAGCAGCTGAATCTAAAAACCTGGAGAGCCACTCACTGTGCTCTTGGATCACCTTAGTCTCCTGCAACGCCGTCTGCCGTCAGCCTGCGTCGTGTGCCGGATGCTGTGGTGGTATGGTAGTTGTCTTCTGCACTCCAGTATACTCTTGTATTAGATTTAAACTTTCATTTACTTATTTGTTCTATAATAACATCCAAGTGTTCTCAGGTATCAATTTTGTTCACAGATTTCAGTAAATTGTTTTAATTTAATTTTAATTTGTTTTCACCTGCGAGTTAAACACTGCAAGGGCCAACTCAGCATTTTTTTTCTGTGTGACAGAGCAATACCACCTTGGTTCAGAATTGCTGTGATACCACAACTCTTCACACTGTACAAATCCTCTTTCACATAGTTTAGATTTAATGCAAGATAATGTACAATAGATATTAATACCTCATACTATACGTTGTTAATGCTATATTGCTTAAAGTTTATAGTTTTTTGTATTATAACCCAATGAATCCCACAGTACATCCAATGGATTAGAACGTCTACCACAATATGGAAGACATTGACGAGTTCTTAAATTGAGTGAATGAAATGGGAGATTGCTTTGTGCTGGTGCTAACGGGAGCCACCACAGAAGGGCGCAAAGTCTTCGTGGTTAAGCTCACAGACCCATTCTCCACTGAACCCGAGATGAAAATCTGGATGAAAGCTAGTTAGAGAGTAGCTTGTTTGTCCTGGCTACTCAAGACAGTTAACAATAATAATTCAAGTGTAAATATGAAATAATAGTTAATTAGTCTGACTATTTCCGTCTATTAACTGTTT
>WNGS01004946.1:24214854-24236508 GCA_020271785.1 Procambarus virginalis
GCTCCTGCTGCACCAGACTAACAGTGATACACAACACTGGGTATGCTAATACGCAGAACTCTTAACTCTTTATTAAACTCGCGCCTTACCTAGGTTTAGTCATCTCAGCAGAGAAAACATTCTAAATCGGCGTCCACCCAGGCAGGGAGGAGCTGTTCGCAAGATGCGACTGTATGATGGCTCCCAGCTTTACTATGTTAAGAGATTTAAATACCTTGGCCTTGAGGTGCCACTGTATGGTCCTGTTGTATTCAGACTCTGTCGTCAGTATAAAGAGAGGCTCAGAGTTCTGAAAGTTATTCAGGCTGTGGTGCCAATGTCAGCATTGTCAAAATGTTGTATACTCTTCTATTCATCGTAACTTTAGTGGATTATGTTGCACCTCTGTTTGATTTGATACCTGAAAGAAAGCTTGGAGGGCTTGAAAAACTGCAGAACGAAGCTTTGAGGATAATGTGTCTCTTCGTACCACAGATAATGAGAAACAAACTTAATACCCCGAGGGTCGTTGATCGTATTTCTGAAATTAACTGTCAAACTGGTATAAAAATGCTTAGGCTAGCTCATCCTTACCCTTGCACGGAAACCTCCAGAATTTTTCAGAAGGTCAACCTTGTTCCAAATGGATCCAATTTTCTAACTAAAATGGATCCTACCATTGTTCCAAATGTCTCGACTAAAACTGTAAATGAACCGAGTGTGTGCGAGATTTATAATTTGTACTAAGAGAGACAAGAACTTCACTTTCCTGCACTGTGGGAGAGTAGCCACTTTCAATTTCAATCGCTCCCTTTTCACCCAAAAAGCAAATTGGATATCAGCCCAAGCTTCATCTTGAGGCAAATCTCGACTCCATATTGACGTTCTGTCAACAGAGCTTTCTCTCTCAAACCATATTGTGAGGTTGGTTTTCCCTTATCCCTTATACATGCCTTGGCCCCACTTTGGGCATCAGATGTGAAGTGACCAATTTCCTACAAAAGTCTAGCACCGTGCTGGCCACCAGAGTGAGAGATTTTACTGGTTATTAGGATGTTGATTAGAATGTTTGTCTTCGACCAACAAATTAATACACAGAGGAGGCGTGAGCAAGACGCCAAAGATCTACTTCAGGTGAAGATGAAGGCAAAGGCGGTCTTCAATTCTTAAAGCAAAACCAGACCTTCCACACTTAGATCGTTCTCTGCAACTTGCTTGCATGAAATCTAGCAGGTAGCCGATGGGTTCTCACACTTGCCAATTCAAATTAATTTCAAAGTAGCAAATGGTGATACTAAATGAGGGCAGCACTGCAGAGTAAGGAACAACAACATAGGCAAGTGTCTTAGCAAAATGAGGTTTATTCAACAACTTTGCTTCTGTTTTGTAAGGCTGGTAAGTTTGTTTCCATTCTTTGATTCTCAAGATTCGTCCATATAGGTGCTCCCAGAATTGTTCTGAGGGCATCATTTTGTGACATTTAAAGTTTCTCCCATTGGTTATCAATAACGGATGTAAAAGCAGGAGCATCACAGTCATTGAGTGACGTAATTGCTTTAGCGTAGAACATTTTGAGCACTGTTAGAGTTGCGCCATCTCTTCGACTTGTCAGGGAGTTTCTGGCATTGCATCGTTGCCGAATATATTCAATTTCTTGAGTGAATTTCAACTGGCTGTCTATTACGACTTCAAGGCTTACAGAAAAGAGGTAACCAACTCAATTTCTCGTCCTTGTATTGCCTTGGGTTATCCTTGAATGGGTTTGTTCATTTCCACCTACACTAATACAAAAAATGGGTTTGTTCCCATTTCCAGCCATATTCATGTTGCCAACAATATCACTAATTCCAGCTCGCGGATAGCAAACCCTTAACCTGTTCCTCCTATCTCTGGCACAAAAAGTTCTACCCAAATACTTCACTTGGGAATATCCCACAACCTGAATTCGCTTAGTTACTTCCTTTTCTTTCTGAGCACTTTTCTGCTTATCTGCAGAATAAACATTTTCAGAATTTTCTGACTGACATCATCAGTGTTACAGCAAGGTTGAGGCGTCACATGTGATGTAACGACCACGACCGGTACAGATGCCTATGGTGCATCTGGGATCACTGTGCGTAGGTTCGAACCCTCAGAGGCCTCTGTGGGCTCGGTCATTTGATATAACACGCTACTGTGATTGCTGTGTGTATATGAAGAAATTTTTCTCGATCAACATAAGTTTGAGTTAAACGTTTTATTATTAGTAATAAAGTTTATTCTAAAAATTAATATCGCCTAAAACTATACACAGTTTGACCCAGACTTTGATGGATTGTTTCTTGTGTAGGATAAAGAGCTGTTTAATATAAATTATAACTGCCTCGCATGCCAACTCTGTACAGATCCTATGATTCAAAAACACAACTCAATTATTTGCACAATTTATTATGTGTGAATACATACATAATGTATGTGTTTTAATAATAAGGAAAATATAAAATAATTTATTAACCACGAATAACAATTTAAATCCATTCTTTAAGAGTATACATTAAATTAAGGTGAAACTTAGGCGCTAGTTTCAAGACCAGAAGAACCACGATTGTGACTGCAAGACACTGGGACAAAAATTAAAATCCTTCGAAAATCCACAGATACATTCTGCGAGTATTCTTATAAGGGAGCATTGAGACACTCCATAAAGTCGTGGAGGTTAAGGCAACTTTTGGTCGCCATATGGAAGTGTCTGGTGAGCAGTAATTGAAGGGAATTAGGAACAGGACGAATCAAGGTCGTCATGTACCAGAAGATGTCGGCCAAACCCCTCACATTGGAGCTCGTGGTGGCCACGCCAATAGTCCAGTGTAGTTTAGCTTTCGAAATACTCTCTTCGGGACGATTTAAGACAGTTGCGCACTGGATACGTGCTCCATAGTGGGGTCAAGGCCCCCACGCCAAGGATGGTAACCACAGGAGTCTCTCCTTCTATCACTACGCTTACATTATCAATTTTTAAGTCATTATGAATTAAACCCGCAACATGCAGGGAGTCTTCAATGGTGCACATATCCAACATGCACCTTACAATGGTCCTGCTCTGCGGAAGAGCATCTTGTTTCATTTCGAATCATGACTCCAAGACTGATTTTCCACGGTAAGTCATAAGTAAAGCGAGGTGAAGTGGGCACATTCCCAGTAATTTTGGGAACCCTCGATGATGTCTAACCATGTGTAGCATTCGTGCCTTGATCATTACTTACGTAATCGTAACAGCATATTAATTTATGCTTATCAAACAGCATAAGACAGAGTGACTGCGGTTCGTCCTCACGGGTCACCTTGTAACACTTGCCAAAGGCTCCGGATCCGAGGAAATTGTTTTCGTGTACCTGGGACAACAGACGACTAGACCTGATAAACGACAATCCCTGCTGTTTGTGTTGTTCCATGAAACTTATCTGGCATTCTGTCGTGCATCACAAGGTGTGTGATCTTGAATATTTGTCATTATTTAACTGCTGAACACTTTGAGCTATCGGCGAAAATAAAGGTAATCCTTCGGTTTCCACAACAGCATTGTAGATCCTCAGAGGTGTAAGTAGGTACCGCAATGTTAAAATATTGGTTATAACATGTCTTGGTGGACCTCAGGTTTTCTGGTTAGGAATCCTTTGCCGTCCACTGCTTCACCATCTTTACACTCGAGTGACATTATCACACTCGGATATCAGATAATTATCATCACACTCTGGAATGTTGGAACCCCATGTCATGGGGGCGTGTGTCAAAAACTTTTGTCATAGCTGTGTCTCGGAGGCCTGTTAAGAATTTAGTGGTGGTGGACCTTTAAATGTTGTCTAGTGGAATAGATGATTGTACTTGAGCCTAGGGGCAAATCAAGGAGTAAGGAAAACAACCTGGTACATAGACACAAATTTATATGCAAAGACTCGCAGACATATTCAATAAGGTGATATCGTGATATCCTTAAAATACATGGCCATTGAGTATTATTGAAAAGTCCCTAGCGGGCTCTAGATACCCTAAGGCTCACTGTCCCAAATCCTGGAACAATACACACAGCCGCCACAACTATCCACCGATGACACACATTTATAACTCAAGGAAACCTGGAGACTCTTAAAGAACACCTCCAAAGTCTGCATAACTACTCTACAATATCTTGCATCCCTGTTTAGATATAGAGGGAGCCGGTCGGCCGAGCGGACAGCGCGCGAGACTTGTGATCCTGTGGTCCTGGGTTCGATCCCAGGCGCCGGCGAGAAACAATGGGCAGAGTTTCTTTCACCCTATGCCCCTGTTACCTAGCAGTAAAATAGGTACCTGGGTGTTAGTCAGCTGTCACGGGCTGCTTCCTGGGGGTGGAGGCCTGGTCGAGGACCGGGCCGCGGGGACACTAAGAAAGCCCCGAAATTATCTCAAGATAACCTCAAGATAGAGGTAGGCTTATCTGACTGTACGGCCGGAGAAAACCTCAAATAGCAGGACCGGGTCGGCAGCGATATACCTCCCCTCAAGTCAAGATGGCGTCCACCTCTCTTGCGTCATCGCCCCTTAATACTCTATGCTTTACATTTGCAATCAAACTCTTTATTGACTTTATTTACCATATTCCTCATGCATGCTTTTCGATTGAGTCCATTTTCCCTCACATAGTTAGGCTATTCCAGTTCACATTATTCCTGACAATCTCCAGCTGAGAAGGTACTACTTTGCTGGGCGGAGTATTACTGGTAACTCGCGGCCTCCCTAAAATCGGCTGTAGATATTTTCCTATCAAAAATTCTCCAGATTGATTGATAAAGATTAAGCCACCCAAGAGGTGGCACGGGCATGAATAGCGCGTAAGTGGTACAATTTTTTTTTAAGTAATTCTTTTCATTATTCTGAGGTTGCATTTAATCGTCAAGCTGTTATCGCGGAGGAGGATACTGCTTTACAGTCTTTGAGGGTGTCCAGCTGCTGGACACCTTTGTTGACCAGGAGAGTGGCTGTGTTGATGGCTTCAGGGTGGCCACTGCAAGGTTCAGGAACTCTTAAAGCTCTTCTAAGGTCGTTGGTTGCTTCACATTCCAGAAGATAGTGAAGTAATGGCTTTCTCTGACAGTTTGGCAGAAGATGCACACTCTGTCGGGGTTCACCAATATCCCAGTTGCATCTGTAACCTAGATGTAGTCTATATAACCTAACTGCTATTTTCCTTGTGGATTCCTTTTGGGATATTTAACCTTTCTAATTTGGTAGCCTGAAGATACCATGTTGCAGAAGGCGAACTTTCAGCTGTTCTCTGGTGTAGGTAGGCTCTGTTGAGGTGTGAGAGTTTTTTGGTGATGTTTTTTTATGTTCTCTAGGCTGGGTTGAATTGTTTTATGTATCACTGGATAACGAGTTGCCAGTTTAGCAATTTCATCAGCTTTCTCATTTAATGGGATTCCAATATGAAATTCTCCAGTGTCCACGAACATTTTATATTTGAAAGGAACCTCCACAGGAAGTAAGGTTCGTAACACCCCACTCGACGGTTAACATGTACTAACGGCTTGTCACAGTCATTGACTTAACCTATAATACAGTCCAGCTTCTCAATCTGTTCTGTTGTACTCGTTTAACGAGTACAACAGAATGTTGATCAGAACTGTTGTACTCGTTTAACGATAATTTAGGAACGTTTTCCAGTTCTTGAGCCAAAGACAGGTAACACTGCTGCTTCTGATTCATGTCTACACTCTCCAGTCGTGAGGGAGCCGGGAGAACAGTGACGCAACTGTGAACTAAATAAATGTCCTCTTGTTGTTGTTTTAAGATTCAATTACTGGGATCAAAAAGTTCCAGGTAGCACAGGCTATGGTGAACTCGTAGTGTACTTACCTGGCACAGAAGAGGAACTGTGTGTGGATAAGTGTTCGATTGATTGAGTGATAAAAATGAAGCCACCCAAGAGGTGGCACGGGCATGAATAGCCCGGAAATTTGTTGTTGTTGTTTCAGATTTAGCTACTCAGAACGAAGCTACTCGTGCAGCACGGGCTATGGTGAGCCCGTAATTGAGTTCGGGTATTCACGATAACCTTGTTTGTGATATTTGGGTCTAAGTTTAAAATGGAGGGGGGGGGGAGATTCCTCCTTTTTCCCTGTTTATTTATCGCTTCTGCTTTAGTGAACTGGTTTTAGTTTTGTTTTATTAACATTATCTTGGTGGCGAATGTAGATGCAGAATGCTCACTAATGAGTCTCATTCCTCAAAGGCTTTCCTAATCGTTGTAGTCGTGGTGGAATGTGCATCTAATGCAGCTGCTGTCGTTGGATTAATGTTGAGTTTGCAACCCATCCTCGACTCTAGTCCATTACATTCAGCGGTCAACCCCACAGACGCATTCATAAATTTTAACATGCTGTTCATTCAAAACGAGAATTTTCTCAAGTATAAATTAATATTATAATATATTAGCATATTGTGTATTAATAGGCATAGGTTAGGTTAGGTTAGGTGTTTAGGTTCTGTTGGCGATTATTTGTATTTGTAGTACGTGGGTGAAGCATTTATAGCGTTGTGGTTCGAACAAAATTCGTCAGTGAAGCACTTGTTCCGGATATGTTGGAACGTCAGCAGTTGTGAGTCGTGTGTAAACCGCTTTTCATTCATAAACAGGGGGTTTGGCGGGTGCATGGAATCACTTTTGGATCTTTGTTTGGAGGACGGGCTGTGAGTTTGATGCGCAGGGCTTCAGTAGCTTCACATTCCAGCAAGTAGTGCAATAGTGGCGCCTCTGCTTCTGTTTCACAGATGTGACACTCTTTAACTATTGGGTTCATTCCCAGCAGCACTTGTAACCAAGTCTGAGTCGGTGTATGGCTACTGCAATGTCTCTGGATACCTTTTTGCCAGGCTTGAAAGAGGAGTAACCAGTGGCTTGTTCGTACCGTATGGCAATGGATCTTCCTTCCGCTACTTTTGCTCTGTGGCGACTTTTGATAGTTGAGAATATTTTCTTCTTGATTTGCTCCTTTATCTGTGAGAAACTTGGAGGTATGTGAACCTGTACAACAGGTAGAGCAGTGGCAGTTTTTGCTAGTGAGTCTGCCTTTTCATTACCATCAATGCCAATGTGACTTGGAATCCAATTTAGGGTGATTGACAGCCCTAGAATATGCTCTTCTTTTTCCTATATGTTGAATTTCTGTGAGGAATTGTATATTATCTCTGTGCTGACTGGATAACAATGCCTGGAGCGAAGATTTAGTCGGTATGAATGATGACATCATGTAAATTATTCACAATTGTATAGTTTATTGCCTCCTTCAGGGCATATAATTATGTTTGCAATATTGAGCACCCACTATTCATGCTCCAGTAAGGTTCATTGTTGGTAGTGTAAATTGCTGTCCCAGCAGAACCTCTTTCTTGAACAACTGATCCGTCTGTGAAGAAATGAGTCGTTGTAGGTCTTGAGATGGTTTCCATTTGTTGTTGTTCTATTACTTCCATGAGCCTCTCGCATGCTGATTTTGTAACTGGAAATCCTTCAATGATTATCTTTAGATTCGATTCTTCCCAAGAAGGAGGCTACCGAAAGTGTTGATAAGGTCTATCTTCCCCTTTGTTTTTAATGGTCCATTTCAGGTCCACTTTCTCTAGAATCTTGACCAGATTATCCATCCATGAGCATGTTCTATATTGAAGGTTTTTCTGAAAGGATATCTGTATGATGTCTTTGAGTGACAGTCTGGCGCCCGGAAATAAATGTTCTAACAACTTATGGATTTAAACCCAAAAGTATCGCCTCACCCCGCCGCACTTCACCTCTCCTCGAACTAACTAGAGTATAGTTAGTATAGTAAATTTATACAAGAACAAGATTGAAGGTAATTGCAGAAAGCCTAATGACCCATTCGAGGCAGCTCGAATAAAATGGAACGAAATGGAATGATACACAGAAATCACAATAGCGTGATAAATCAAATGAACAAATCATTTGAAGTATAGAAGTAAGGGCAAAGAGGTAGAGCATCATGTTGACAGCCCGAGTGCATGGGAGGAAGTGTGTAAAACCCTGGTTTGTCTCGGAGAGGCTGCAGGATCCGAGTGAGGGCAGAAGAACTCCCGGTTGCAATTCTTTTGACCATGTCGTGGCGCAGTCGACTAAGGCTGCGTCTGGGATCATCCCGGGCTTAAGTCGGAACCCTCATCATGGCCCTTGTGGATTTGCTAATTTGATGTATCACGCTATTGAGATTTGTGTGTGTATTGAAGTAAGGGCGAAGAGGTAGAACAGCCTGTTGACAGAGACCGAGTTAGCCTGAGACAGGCTATAGACAGCCCGAGACAGGTTAGATAACGGATAATGACGGAGATAATTAGTATGTTTAATAATTATTTTATCTCTATTTACTAAGAGGAACTTAACATTATGCTGTTAGCCAAACGAGTCCATGTGGGTGGGGAAGAGAACAGGTTGACCAGTTTAGCCGTTACCAGGATGTTGATAATTCTTATGTATTTATTAAATAGGGGCTGTCTCGTATGTGCCAATAGGCCTGCAGCAGGTTATCTTTATTCTTAAGAACATAAAAACATATGAATAAAGGTGACTGCAGAAGGCATATTGGTCCATACGAGGCAGCAGCTATTTATAACCACCGAATCCCACTCATATCCATGTCTAACCCACGTTTGAAACAATCGAGGGACCCCACCTCCACCAAGTTAGACTGTAATTGGTTCTACAAATCAACAACCCTGTTACTGAACCAGTATTTACCGAGGTGCTTCCTAAATATAAACTTTACCAATTTACACCCATTGTTTCGTGTCTGTCTTGTGTTGATACTTTTAATACCCTATTAATATCCCATTTATGTCCATTCATCCACTTGTAAACTTCTATCAGGTCACCCATAAATCTTCGCATTTCCAGTGAATGCAATTTAAGCTTTGTCAATCTCTCTTCATTACTGGTTTCTAATTTGGGAGATTGACTTTGACATCCTACGATGGACGCGTTAAAATGAATTTATATCCATTTGACCAAAACTGAACTGCATAATCTAAACGGGGCCTAACCAGGGCAAGATATATCTGACGAACAACACCAGATGTCATGTTACACAAGAACATGCGAGCTAGATGGTGTTGAGATTGCGAAGTCGGATTGCGAAAGGGATCTGGGAGTTATAATTAGTAAGAATTTAAAAATAAAGGATCAATGCATGAATGTTCGTAATAAGGCAAATCGGACACTCGGATTTATTAATCGCAGCGTAAGTAACAAGACACCTGGTGTGGTTCTCAAGCTATATCTTGCTCTTGTTAGGCCCCGTTTAGATTATGCAGTTCAGTTTTGTTCGCCGTACTATAGAATGGATATAAATTCACTTGAACGTGTCCAGCGTAGGATGACTAAGTTAATTCCCCAAATTAGAAATCTTTCATATGAAGAAAGATTAACAAAGCTTAAGCTGCATTCACTGGAAAGGCAAAGAGTTAGGGGTGACATGATAGAGGTTTAAAAGTGGATGAATGGACATAACAAAGGGGATATTAATATGGTATTAAAAGTATCAACACAGGACAGAACGCGAAACAATGGGTATAAATTGGATAAGTTTAGATTTAGGAAAGACTTGGGTAAATACTGGTTCAGTAACAGGGTTGTTGATTTGTGGAACAAATTGCCGTGTTACATTGTGGAGGAGGGGTCCCTCGATTGTTTCAAGCATGGGTTGGACATGTATATGAGTGGGATTGGGTGGTTATAAATAGGAGCTGCCTCGTATGGGCCAATAGGCCTTCTGCAGTTGCCTTTGTTCTTATGTTCTTATGTATCTAGTAACTATATCATTACCTAGACTTAAAACCTTACATTTGTCAGCATTAAACTAGTCTACAAATCGGTTAACCATTTCAAAACCCTATTGAGATTGACTTGAATTGATAGTGGGTTTTTTTCAATGTTTATTTCTCCCGATTTTTGCATCAAATGCAAATTTGCAAATATTGTTGTTCAAACCTGAATCTAAATAATTTATATATTATGAATAACAGAGGTCCCAGGACAGAGCCATGAGGCACTCCACTTTCAACCTTTTCCCACTCTGATTTAATCCCATTTATACTAACTCTGTTTCTTTTGGAATAGCCATGCCCTAATCCAACTTAATATAGCACCCCCAATACCGTGAGCTTAACATTTTAATCAATCTTTCATATGGCACTGTGTCAAACTTGTATGGGCGTTTGTAAAACCATGTTGTGAATCATGTATTTATTTGTTTTTCAAGACGAAGACGAATGGTATTTGCAATTATCGATTCGAGTAACTTTCCCACAATAGACGTTAAGCTAATTGGACGATAGTTTGATGCACATAATCTATCTCCTTTCTTGAAAATGGGTACCACATTAGAAACCTTCCACGACTCAGGCACTCTGTCCGACTCTAATGATATGTTAAATATAACAAGACCATGGCTCGCTAAGCTCTTCTTTGCATTCCTTAAGGACCATGGCAAACACGTTGTCTGACCCTTGGGATTTCTTTGGCTTGAGTTTCACTATTTAATTATATCCTCCCTGGTAACTGCAAAACTAATCATCCTGTCCTCTTCCCAACCAACAGACTTGTTTGGCTGAATGCATAATGTTCAGATCTTCTTTAGTAAATAGATAAAATATTTATTAAAAATAATACACATCTTTTGGTCATTGTCAGTTATCAGACATGTCAGTTTTTAATGGACGTATCATTTCTCTATTCTTTGTTTGATATAACTGAAAAAAAAACTTTAGGATTTGTCTTTGCTTGCCCTGCTATTCGAAATCCATAGTTTCTTTTTGCCTTACTTATCTCTTTTTAACATTTCTAACCAGTTGTAAGAATTCTTGTTTTAAACAGACTTCTCCCATTTTTAATCCTTTTGTACCAAGCTCATTCAACTTATAAGGTTCTTTAGATCCTTATAAGATCCTTTAGATCTGGCACTTTAACGAAATTTTTTCCTGCAAATCTATTTCATATCATGCTAAATCCGATTTCTTTGTGATCACTGTTCCTTATCTCACTCACCATTTCGATGTCATTAATTTGTTTCCCTGTTAGTGAACACTAAATCTAAAATTATTTTCCCACGTTGGTTCCTTCATGTGTAGGCTAAGAAAGCAATCGTAAATTAATTGTAGAAAATCTTCTGCTTCATTATTCCCTGTTCTGTTAAACAAATTTATTCCACAAAAATTAAAGTTGCCCATGACACAAATATTGCTAGACCTAGATGCTAGAGATATTTTATCCCATAGGTGTTTTGCTTCCATCCTGTTTTAAGTTTGGTGATCTTTATATAACTCCTATTTTAAGATTATTTGCTCCTTCGTTTAATTCTAACCAAATAGTTTGTGTGGCTCATCTTTGATTTCCTCTTTGAAACTACATTTAAATTTTTTTAACACATACGGCTACCCCCCCCCCCCTCCACGTCTAATATATCTGTGAAATAGTTTAAATCCATTTATTTGATATTCAGCTAATAGTTCTTTATTTTCTACATTCATACACGTTTCGGTAAGTGCAATGATATCTATTTTGTCTGTGCAGACAAGAACATTTAAATCGTTTTTGTTTCTTAGACTAATACTGTTAGTTTAATATACCCTAAGTGTGTTGTTATTTTGAGGCCCTTCTCTTTCCCTGATCATTTTGCCAATTTGTTTCTCCCACAAACACCTACTTTTATTACCTCTTTCCTCCATATCAATTCCCATACCACTATCTACTAACAGTTTAAACCAAACCCAAATAAACACCTCCAACCACTGGTTCCACCGAGTTCGGAACAACCACCACCCCAGCCCTCGATAGATGCACCCCATCCCGGTCATGCATTTCAATTCTTCCATAGAAGTGTTCCCAGTTATCTATGAAAGATATTGCATTTGATTTGCAATATCTTTTCAGGCGGCAATTGACACAGTGCCCTCGACAACCATTCATTTCCACCTCCCTTTCTTGGAAGAATGCCACATGATCGGGATTCCTCCCTTGCTCCTGACTATGGCTATCTTAAACCTCTGTATCAGTTCCTCACTCCTAACTTGTCCAACATCATTTCCACCTGCACTAATATAAATAATGGGTTTGTTCCTATTTCCGGTCATAATCATTCATGTTGCCCACAATGTGTCCAATTCCAGCTTCCGTACAGCAAAACTTAACCTGTTCCCCCCTATCTCTGGCACAAAACGTCCTGTCTAAATACCTCACCTGGAAATCTCTCACAACCAAAATTCGCTTAGTTCCTTCCTTTTTCTTTTGAGCTCCGTGAGGGACCTGTGCTTCGTTGACTTGCCATTCGAACGAACTGCAGGCTCACAGCACTCGTCCTCCAACACGGCAAATGCATTAGAAGTCCTTAGGATATCAATAGGCGGCTTTGTCTAAGTCTTCTTAAGGGCCCTGTCCTTTAGAACTTGCCATGACGAGGTCTGTTTAATAATGGTTGCCTCGTTTGTTTTTTCCTGATGTTTCAGCTTTCATACCTCCTCCCGTAGGGAATCCAACCGTCCTCAGAGCTCCAACAAGATTTATCAGATCCTTAAATACACCTTCCATTATTGCTATAATACTACTACAATCGGAGCTCCAGTTAACACACCCTTCACTGTGACTATCTGCGCCTGACTGTGAATAATGCTTCATTATTCCCTGTTCTGCTAATCCAGTTTATTCCATTAAAATTAGTCACCCATGACACACATACCGTTTGACCTAGATGCTCTTGATATTTCATCCCATAGATGCTTTGCTTCCATTCCATCTAAGTTTGGTGGCCTGTATATAAATCCTATTATAAGATTTTTAACTTTTTCGTTGAATTCTAGCTAGATAATGTGTGTGGCTCAGTTCTGATTCCCTCTGAGACTATATTTCGAATTTTCCCTTAACATACAAGGTTACTCCCCCTCCTCGTCTAATATATGTGTGAGATAGTTTAAACCCGTTTATTTAATATTCAGCTACTGGTTCTCTATTTTCTACATACATCCACGTTTTGGTAAGTGCAATAATAAATTTTTTTTCTGTGCAGACAACAATTAAATCGTTTATTTTGTTTCTTAGACTCCTCCAGTTCGTGTAATATACCTTAAGTGTAGTTATTTTTTTGAGGCCCTTCTCTTTCATCTTTTCATTGTCAATTTGTTTTCCCCAAAAACACACACTTTTGTTACCTCTTTTCTCCATATCAACTCCCATACCACTATCTACTAACAGTTTAAACCCAAACAAACCCCCTCCAACTACTGGTTCCAACGAGTTGTCAAAAGCAACAACCCCAGCTCTAGATAGTTGCACTCCATCCCGAGCATACATGTCATTTCTTCCATAGAAGTGTTCTAAGTTATCTATGAAAGATATTGCATTTGATTTGCAATATTTGTTCAGTCGGCATTCGACTCGGTGCCCTCGACCATCCATTTCTAACTCCCTTTCTTGGAAGAATTTCACATGACTGGGATTCCTCCCTTATTCCTAACTAATTCAATAGGTCTTAAACCACATTATCAGTGCCTCACTCCTAACTTGTTCTATATCATTTCCACTAGCACTGATACAAATAATGGGTTTGTTCCCATTTCCAGGCATATCATCATTCATGTTTACTATATCACCAATTCCTGCTCCCGGATAGCAAACCCTTAATCTACTCCCGTCTCTGGCACAAAAAAGCGCTATCCAAATACATCACCTGGGAATCTCCCACAAATAAAATTTGCTTAGGTACTACTTTGTGAGCATCTTGATGGACTTGAGTTGCCTTCGTTGCGTTCCCTTTCGAGCGAACTGCAGGCTCCCTGAAACACTCGTCTTCCAACATAGCTGAGTTGGAAGATTTTAGGACATCGGTGGGCGGCGTTGGCAGTTTTCTTAAGACCCCCTTATCCTTTGTGACATTCCAAGGCGAGGATTTTTTAACTGGTCTCCTCCTCTGTTTCTTCTTGACGCTGCTTCAGTTGTCGTAGCTCCTCCCGTAGGGAATCCAACTCTGTCCTCAGAGCTCCACATAGATTCATCAGTTCCTTCACTACAACTCCCATTATTAATGACAGCACAGTCGGAGCACAAGGTAGCGCACACTTTCCTTGTGAATATTTGCACGTCACTGAAATATTCTTCTCCTTTCTAGATAATGTAATTTAAGCTTTGTCAATCTTTCATCATGACGTGTTTCTAATTTTGGGATTAACTTTGTCATCCTACGCTGGACAGTTCTAGTGAATTTATATCCATTCTATGGTACAGCGTCCAAAACTGAACTGAATAATCTAAATGGGGCCTAACCAGAGTAAGATGTAGCTGAAGAACACAACCAGGTGTCTTGTTACTAACGCTTTGATTAATAAATCCCATAAGTCTGTTTGCCCTAAAAGTGTCCTATTTGCCTTTTTACGAACAGTTATGCATTTTTTTTTTAAATTCTTACTAATCATACCTCCCAGATCCCTTTCGTAATCAGACTTTTCAATCTCAACACCATGTAGCTCGTATCTATAACTATCATCATTACCGAACTTCAAAACCTTATTTGTCAGCAATAAACAGCATCTGCCAATCTTTTGACCATTCAAAAATCCTATTTAGATCGTCTTAAGTGATAGTCAGTCTTTTTCCTGTTTATTTCCTTCCCGATTTTAGTATCGTCGGCAAATATTGCTTCTCACACCTGAATATAAATCTTGTGTATATCATGAATAAGAGGGGTTTCAGGATCTCTATTTTTATAGAGGTGTTATAAGCACTCCACTTCTAACATTTTCCCACTCGGACTTAAACCCCCATTTATAATTACCTTTTCAGTTTCCTTTGGTATAGACATGCCCTAATCCAGCTTAATATAGCACCCTGAATACCATGAGCTTCAATCTTTTAATTATGAGGCTGGGGTGAATGCTGGAACATTCACCCCATCCCTCACTGTGCGGGCCCTGGTCACACAACCATTAATCAATTAACACCCACAAGTGTCCTCAGCAGCTGCCCCTGAGAGGCTGCAGGAGGGGCGTGGAGGTAGACACAAGCGAAAGTGACTCATCCATGGATCAATATGCATAACAAAATCGTAAATACTAAATTTCGTGTGTTTTATTACATTCGCAAGTCATCAGGAATAAAGGATGAAATACGACAGGTACAACAGATTCGGGAGAAGAAAACCCATGTTTCCAAACTCTCCCTAAATACTCTAAACAAGTCCAGTACCGAGAACACAAGTGGGTCCAAGCGCACCATCACTGGCTTTGGATGTGTTAAGAGATAGAGAACATGAGAATAAAGGTAACTGCAGAAGGCATATAGGCCCATACAAGGCAGCTTCTATTTAAGATAACCCAATCCCACTCATATAAATGTCCAACCCTCGTTTAAAAAATCAAGGGACCCCACCACCACCATGTACGCTGTAATTGGTTCCACAAATCAACAACCCTGTTACCAGACCAGTATTTACAAGTGTTTTTCCTAAATTTAAAGTTATCCAATTTATACCCATTGTTTTGTGTTCTGCCTTGTTTTGATAGTTTTAATACCAAATTAATACCTCCTCGCCATCCGGCCCGTTGGCGTTGTGAGGGGGCTTCATAGACGGCTGGCGGAGTGTGATGCTCCGTGGGACAGTCCTCTGTCCTTTTGTGGCCTTGCACTCCTGCTGCTGTCTTCTCTAATTGTGCCGGATCGCTTTTCCTTTTCCTTATGTTTCGTTTTTCTCCCCCCCCCTCTTCTCCTATCTGCTTGTCGTTTTCCTGCTGACCTTTTGCTTGTTTTGGATTATTCCTATGGACTTCTTCTATTTTGACGCCCGGGTGCTTGGGGAGGCATACTCTTGTACCCGTAGAAGAACTGTAGTACCCATCGTCTCGAGCGAGGGGAACCTTTTATTGCCAATCCCCCTTTCGTCGCTGAACCCGATCTCGACGGACTGACGGTTCTTAAGGTGGCGTTTGTGGGGCGTATACCCGCGACGCACCCCTAGGGGGCCTCGGCATGATCGGCGATAGCTTCCTTTTGGGTGTCCTGCCTCTAATTGTGGCTCCATGGTGAGAATGGGGGCACATTCGTGGATGAATTTATCACTTTTCGTCCATATGTCGTTGAATGTTTCTGTTGTACCCTCTTGGGCTCGTGGGGTGGGCGACCAAGCCACCGAGTCGGCCTGTCTTCGAAGACCGGGATCTGTAGCCTCAGCTGCGTTGGGCCCCGACCTTGCTCCTCCTCCTGACTCTCCTGACTTCTTCCCCTAGCTCACATCCCTCCTCTGTGGTTAGGTCGAGCCTCAAGCCCCCAGTGGTGACCACTTCGTCCCCTGGTGCGGCCAAGTCTCTCGTTGTGACTACTGCGTCTTTTGTGCCCTCTCTCTCTGGGGATTCTCAACGCCGTCAGCGCCACGGCCGCACTCGCTCGTTTCCTTCCTGTACTGATGCGTATCAGGCCTTGTTTGGTCCTGCTTCATGGGCCAAATACTTTGATCTCCTCCCTCTTGATTCCGCGCCTCCTGGCGATTTCTCCCTCCATCGGCATCTCGTTGATTCCGTGGATGCGTCTGTCACCTTCAACCCCACTCGTCTCGGTACACGTGTCGTTGCTGCTCCTTCTCAGGATGCAGCTTCCCGCTTGGCTGCCTTATCCTGCCTTGGCGAGATCCCTGTTTGGGTCTCTAAGAACGCTCGGTTGAATGCCAGTGTTGGCACTATTCTCCTCCCGCCCCATGTTGCAACCGGTGTTCGGAATCTGCAGGACTGCCACGATGACATTCGGCATATCCTTGATGCCCAAGGCCATTCTGTCCTCCAGGTTTACTCGTTTACTTGTCCCCCTCGTGGTCGTCGCCGTTAACCCCTTCGAGTTGTGAAGATCACCATTGATGGTAGGACCCTTCCATCCTCTGTCATTCTTGCTGGTGCCAGGTGCTCTGTCCAGGAATATATTCCTTCTCCTCGACTTTGTAACAAGTGCTGGAGGTTTGGGCATGGTGCCCTCCGCTACTCTGGGACTGTCTCTCTCTGTCCTTAGTGACCTTCACCCCCACACAAAGTTGGAGTGCACTTCTCCCCAAGCTCGCTGCCTCAACTGCGGTGAGGCCCATTCCACCTTCTCCCGTGCCTGTATCCATTACAAGCTTGAGGCAGGCCTCCTCAACTTGAAGCACCGGGAGCTTTTATGTGTTCCTGAGGCGAGGCGCCAGGTTCGCTGGCTCCCGCCTTATGCTAACGTCTCTTATGCTCACGTGTTGCGCTCTTCCTCTCCTCGTCCTTCCCACCTTCCTCAGACTCGCAACCATTTCCGGGCCTTGGACCCTGATACGCCCACTGCCCCCTCCTCTGTTCCTTTGAGTTCTGTCCCGAAGGGTCCCCTCTCCTGGTCCTCTGTCTGGGGTTCCCCTTCTTTCTGCCCGGTTTGTCATGTCTCCTGTGATTTCTTCCTCGTCTCCCTCCGATCCTCTTTCCCATCCTTCTCCTCCGTCTATTGACTCTCCCCGCCGACTGTCAGTGCGGGCGGGTCCATCGCTCTCCTAACGGCCGTCGTGTGTGCTCTCGTTCAGCCTCTCCTGTTGAGACACTGGAATCCGTTGCCTAGTACGTAGTTGCTGGGACACCGGTCTCTCTAAGTCAGAAGCGTAAGCCTGGCTCCTCTCCTTCCTCCTCCCCGGCGGTAAGAAGGCTTCACTTTCTTCCTGGCCCCTACTACTGGCGCTCTTGCTCCTTCCCCTCCCATTTCAGTGGTTGCGCCCCCTGTTCCTGTTATGGAGGTTTCTTTGGCCCCTGCTTCCCTTTCGGTTGCTGCCCTTGCTGAGGTGCGCTCCCCTCTTTCTACTCCCCCCCTCTTCCTGCTGCTGTCCTTGACTGATCCTCTCTCTTGTCTCCCCTCTCTTCCCCTCCTCCGGACCCCGCCTGCCCACCTCTGGTCTGTTCTCCCGCTTCCTTCCCTCCGTCTTTGATCAGTTTACCCATGCCCCCTAACCCTGACTTTGCTGACCCTGATCCCGACCCTGATATTCTTTAACGTGCTGTGTTGCTCTTTCGCCTTTGTTTCTTCCTTGTTCTCTGTTGTTGTCCTTTCTCTTCTTGTCGATGTCTATTCTTCAAAGGAATGTTCGAGGTTATTACGCCAATTTCCTCGAACTCCAACTTCTGATTTCGCGGTTTTCGCCCCTTTGTGTCCGTCTCCAGGAGCCGATGCTTGGTGCTCGTCCTGGTCGTTTTCGTGGCTATTCCTTTCTCTCCCCTTCCCCCCAGCATTTGCTGGGGCTCCTAATTCTTCTGCTCTCTTGATTCGCGCTGATGTTCCCTTTGTTCCTTTACTTTTTCCTTCGCCTCTCCATTGTTCTGCTGCTCGTATCTTTGTGGGGAAATGGTACGCAGTTTGTTCCATTTATCTCCCCCCCGAGTGTCCTGCTTTCTCTTCCTGATTTGAAACACCTTCTGGACTCCTTGCCAGAGCCTGTACTCCTGCTGGGTGATTTCAATTGTCATTCTCTTTGGGTGATGTTTCTGACGAATACCCGAGGTCGCCTTCTTGAGCCGTTTCTCCTCCTCCTTCCCTGTCTCTTCTGAATTCTGGTGAGCCCACTCATTTGGACTGTCGGACTCGCACCCTTTCCTGTCTTGATCTCTCTCTGCTCTTCTTCTCTTTACTTAGATTTCACGTGGCAGGTTCTTGATGACCTCCATGGCAGTGATCATTTCCCATCCTTGTTTCCTTTTTCTCTTTTCGCCCTTCCCTCTCTTTCCCTTGGTGGCAGTTTGCTAAAGCGGACTGGAACCTATTTACCCTCAGTGCTGCTCTCTCTGACCTCTCCCTTCTGCCTCTCCCCCATTCTTTTCTTTCGGAAAGCGAGTGCTCGTACTGAGGCCCTACGGCATCCGTACCGGCTAAACGTGAATGTTGAGCTTCTTATTCTCCCAATTACGTCCGAAACTCCCCCCCCCCCCCTGCCACAGATCTGGAAGCGTATCCGCAAGATAGTGGGTAAGTTCGTTCCCGATGTTTCCCCGGTCCTTCACCTCCGTGGTACTCTTGTGGCGGACCCGTTGCAGGTCGCTACCGAACTGGGTTCCCACTTTTCTTCTGTTAGCTCTGGTCTTCATCTTCCCCAATCTTTCCTTCTTCGTAAACCTGTCCTTGAGTCTCGTCCTTTAGATTTCTGCACTCGTCTTCGACTTTCCTATAACGATCCCTTCTCTCTCTCTGAACTTCGTTCTGCCCTGGCCCTCTGCGGTTCTACGGCGGCGGCTCCGATGGTATTCATTATGAGATGCTTCGCCATCTCCCTCCGTGCACGTCTCAGTATTTACTGAGTCTGTATAATCGGATCTGGGAGTCGTCGTCAGTCCCTGAGGACTGGCTCGATGCCGTTGTCCTCCCTGTTCGCAAACCAGGGTCTCTGGGAACTTCCCCTAAGGACTTTCGCCCTATTGCCCTCACAAGTTGTGTCTGCAAACTCTTTGAACGTATGGTTAACGTTCGTCTGATGTGGTTCCTGGAACACCATCACCTCCTCTCCCCTTCTCAATTTGGTTTCCGCAAGTGCCGCAGCACGACAGATGTCCTGGTGAACTTGGAGGTCTATATTCGTACTGCTTTTGCTGCGAGGACCTCCGTTGTTGCCGTCCTTTTTGACCTGGAAAAGGCTTACGACACCACTTGGCGATATCATATTCTATCCCAGCTTCATTCTTTTGGCCTTCGTGGTCATCTCCCTCTCTTCTCTCCGCAGCTTCCTCTCTCGTCGTTCCTTTCGGGTGCGCCTTGGTACGCTCTCTCTGCCTCTTTTCAGCAATACGAAGGTGTGCCCCAGGGTAGTGTTCTGAGCACTACTCTTTTTCTGGTTGCCCTCAATGGTCTTCTTTCCTCTCTTCCTTCAGGTGTCTTCTCCGCTCTCTATGTCGATGATCTTACCCTTTGCTGTCAGGGTGATGATTCGCCTCTCCTTCAACGCCGGCTTCAACTTGCGATTGATGCCGTGTCGTCTTGGGCCACCGATCATGGCTTCAAGTTCTCTACTTCTAAGACTTGTGCCATGTCTTTTACTCGGAAACGGGTCGTTCTTCGTCCCTCTTTGTCACTTTATGGTCATCCCCTTGAGTACAAAGATTCGCGAAGCTTTTGGGGTTATTCCTTGACACTCGTTTGTCTTGGTCTCCCCATATCTCTTACCTCCGTGTTGAGTGCTCTAAGGCCCTTACCCTCCTTCGAGTATTGTCCCATACTTCTTGGGGAGCGGATAGGCGCACTCTCCTTGCTTTGCATTCCTCTCTCGTCCTGTCTAAGCTCGATTATGGTTGCCCTGCTTACTCGTCTGCTTCTCCTTCTGCTCTTCGCCGTCTTGATGCTTTGCACCATACTGGGCTGCGCCTCAGTTCTGGTGCCTTTCGTTCGACTCCCGTCCTTAGCTTGTATGTTGACACTGGCTTCCTGTCTCTCCAGGACCGCCGTGATCGCTACTGTCTTCGCTATCTTGCGCGGTCCTTACAACATCCTTCCTCTCGCCTCTGTCGTGCTTTAACTTTTACCCTCCTGCGGTTCTGTTCCTCTTCACCACCTCCCTCTTTCTGTCCGGTTATCTCGCTTACAGGATTCTCTTTCCGTTCGTGTTTCTAATGTTTCTCCTCGTGTTGTTCCTTCTTTGCCCCCGTGGAGAGTCCCCTTTCGCAGTTTTGTACATCCTTGACCCGCGTCACTAAAGCTTTTACCCTCCTACGGTTCTAAAACGCCTTTCCTTGAGCACTTTTCTTCTCACTCCCGCTCCGTTTCTGTCTTCACCGATGGGTCTAAGTCTGCGGACGGTGTTGGCTACTCTGGTTTTTCCTGATCGCACTTATGTGTCGCTTACCTCCGGAGACTAGCATCTTTACAGCGGAGCTTTATGCTATTCTCTATGCTCTTCGTCTCCTGCTTTCTCGTTGTCAGTCTTCCTTGTGGTTGTTGTTGACTCTCGTAGTGCCCTCATGGCTCTCGGGTCCTTAATCCGGTTCATCCAGTAGTTGTCGAGATCCAGCATTGGGTTTCTTGTTCACAGTAAGTTTAAGTCGGTGAGTTTTGTTGGGTTCCCAGCATATTGGGTGTCTTTAAATGAGCGTGCGGATGCTGCCGCCAAGGAAGCTGTCCGCTCTTGTCCATCGTAAAGGTATTCCATATTCCGACTTTTACCCGGTTATCCATTCCTCCATCCTTACCCGTTGGCAGGCTTCTTGGTTCTGTTACTGGTAACAAACTCCGTACTCTTAAATGTTGTGTTTCCTCTGGGGCCTCCTCCTATCACCGTAACCGGCGATGGGAAACTGCTCTGGCGAGGTTGCGTATTGGCCATACTCGCTTAACCCATGGTCACTTGATGGAGCGCACCTGCTCTTATTGTCCTAATTGCATTGTCCCTCTTACGGTCGTGCATGTCCTTCTTGAATGTCCTGACTTCCGGACGAGCGTGTGTCTTGCTTTCCGACCCCCTCGCGGTCACCTGTCCCTCGATAGAATTCTTGGTGACTGGATACTTTTGATATCGTTCGCTTATGCGTTTTGTTCTCGTATTGGCATCCTTGGTGATATTTAGCGCCCTCTGATATTTGCACATTTGATGGTGCTACATAGCCTTCCCGGTTTGGTGCCTTCTTTTGATAATTACTTACTTAATT
>WNGS01004946.1:24267479-24317496 GCA_020271785.1 Procambarus virginalis
TCCATTGTTCTGCTGCTCGTATCTTTGTGGGGAAATGGTACGCAGTTTGTTCCATTTATCTCCCCCCCCCCCCCCCCCGAGTGGTCTCGCTTTCTCTTCCTGATTTGAAACACCTTCTGGACTCCTTGCCAGAGCCTGTACTGCTCTGGGTGATTTCAATGTCGTCATTCTCTTTGGGGTGATGTTCTGACTAATACCCGAGGTCGCCTTCTTGAGCCGTTTCTCCTCCTCTTCCCTGTCTCTTCTGAATTCTGGCGAGCCCACTCATTTGGACTGTCGGACTCGCACCCTTTCCTGTCTTGATCTCTCTCTCTGCTTCTTCTCTTTACTTAGATTTCACGTGGCAGGTTCTTGATGACCTCCATGGCAGTGATCATTTCCCCATCCTTGTTTCCTTTTTCTCTTTTCACCCTTCCCTCTTTCCCTTGGTGGCAGTTTGCTAAAGCGGACTGGAACCTATTTACCCTCAGTGCTGCTCTCTCTGACCTCTCCCTTCTGCCTCTCCCCCGTGCTCTCCTCCTTTTTCATGACACTGTCTTCGACGCTGCCCTCCGCTCTATTCCCCACTCTTCCTCTCGGGGTCCACGGAAGTTGCGTTCCTGGTGGAATGCGGACTGTGCTCGACTGTCCGCTGTAAGCGTGCTGCCTGAAAGAGGCACCGCCGTCGGCAGACGACCGATTCTTTTCTTTCGGAAAGCGAGTGCTCGTACGGATGGCCCTACGGGCCATCCGTACGGCTAAACGTGAATGTTGAGCTTCTTATGTCTCCACAATTACGTCCGAAACTCCCTGCCACAAATCTGGAAGCGTATCCGCAAGATAGTGGGTAAGTTCGTTCCGATGTTCCCCGGTCCTTCACCTCCGTGGTACTCTTGTGGCGGAACCGTTGCAGGTCGCTACCGAACTGGGTTCCCACTTTTCTTCTGTTAGCTGGTCTTCATCTTCTCCAATCTTTCCTTCTTCGTAAACCTGTCCTTGAGTCTCGTCCTTTAGGTTACTGCACTCGTCTTCGACTTTCCTATAACGATCCCTTCTCTCTCTCTCTCTGAACTTCGTTCTGCCCTAGCCCTCTGCGGTTCTACGGCGGCAGGCTCCGATGGTATTCATTATGAGATGCTTCGCCATCTCCCTCCGTGCAGTCTCAGTTTTTACTGAGTCTGTATAATCGGATCTGGGAGTCGTCGTCAGTCCCTGAGGACTGGCTCGATGCCGCTGTCCTCCCTGTTCGCAAACCAGGGTCTCTGGGAACTTCCCCTAAGGACTTTCACCCTACTGCCCTCAAGTTGTCTGCAAACTCTTTGAACGTATAGTTAACGTTCGTCTGATGTGGTTCCTGGAACACCATCACCTCCTCTCCACTTCTCAATTTGGTTGCCGCAAGTGCCGCAGCACATGTCCTGGTGTACTTGGAGGTCTATTCGTACTGCTTTTGCTGCGAGGACCTCCGTTGTTGCCGTCCTTTTTGACCTGGAAAAGGCTTAAGACACCACTTAGCGATATCATATTCTATCCCAGACTCATTCTTTTGGCCTTCGTGGTCATCTCCCTCTCTCTCTCCGCAGCTTCCTCTCTCGTCATTCCTTTCGGGTGCGCCTTGGTACTGCTCTCTCTGCCTCTTTTCAGCAATACGAAGGTGTGCCCCAGGGTAGAGTTCTGAGCACTACTCTTTTTCTGGTTGCCCTCAATGGTCTTCTTTGCTCTCTTCCTTCCGGTGTCTTCTCCGCCCTCTATGTCGATGATCTTACCCTTTGCTGTCAGGGTGTGATCGCCTCTCTTCAACGCCGGCTTCAACTTGCGATTGATGCAGTGTCGTCTTGGGCCACCGATCATGGCTTCAAGTTCTCTACTTCTAAGAATTGTGCCATGTCTTTTACTCGGAAACGGGTCGTTCTTCGTCCCTCTTTGTCACTTTATGGTCATACCCTTGAGTACAAAGATTACACAAAGCTTTTGGGGTTATCCTTGACACTCGTTTGTCTTGGTCTCCCCATATCTCTTACCTCCGTGTTGAGTGCTCTAAAGCCCTTACCCTCCTTAGAGTATTGTCCCATACTTCTTGGGGAGCGGATAGGCGCGCACTCCTTGCTTTGCATTCCTATCTCGTCCTGTCTAAGCTCGATTATGGTTGCCCTGCTTACTCGTCTGCTTCTCCTTCTGCTCTTCGCAGTCTTGATGCTTTACACCATACTGGGCTGCGCCTCAGTTCTGGTGCCTTTCGTTCGACTCCCGTCCTTAGCTTGTATGTTGACACTGGCTTCCTGTCTCTCCAGAACCGCCGTGATCGCTACTGTCTTCGCTATCTTGCGCGGTCTTTACAACATCCTTCCTCTCGCCTCTGTCGTGCTTTAACTTTTACCCCTCCTGCGGTTTCTGTTCCTCTTCACCACCTCCCTCTTTCTGTCCGGTTATCTCGCTTACAGGATTCTCTTTCCGTTCGTGTTTCTAATATTTCTCCTCGTGTTGTCCCTTCTTTGCCCCCTTGGAGAGTCCCCCTTCTGCAGTTTTGTACATCATTGACCCGCGTCACTAAAGCTTTTACCCCTCCTACGGTTCTAAAACGCCTTTTCCTTGAGCACTTTTCCTCTCACTCCCGCTCCATTTCTGTCTTCACCGATGGGTCTAAGTCTGCGGACGGTGTTGGCTACTTTGTTGTCTTTCCTGATCGCACTTATGTGTCGCTTACCCCCGGAGACTAGCATCTTTACAGCGGAGCTTTATGCTATTCTCTATGCTTTTCGTCTCCTGCTTTCTCGTTGTCAGTCTTCCTTTGTGGTTGTTGTTGACTCTCGTAGTGCCCTCATGGCTCTTGGGTCCTTTAATCTGGTTCATCCAGTAGTTGTCGAGATCCATCCTTGGTGATATTTAGCGCCCTCTGATTTTTCCGCACATTTGATGGTGCTACGTTGCCTTCCCGGTTTGGTGCCTTCTTTTGATAATTACTTACTCAGAACAAGTTCCAAGTAGCACAGGCTCTGGTGAGCCCATAGCTTACCTGGCACAGGAGCGGGGCAAGTAGCACGGGTTATGGTGAGCTCGTAGTGGACTTACTTGGCACAGGAGCGTTGCTTTGATTGTTCTGTTGTTGTTGTTATAGATTCAGCTACTTGGAACAAGTTCCAAGTAGCACGGGCTATGGTGAGCCCGTAACTTACCTGGCACAGGAGCTGGGCAAGAAGCACGGGCTATGGTTAGCCTCGTGTACAGGAGATGTCTCCCGTCTGTGTTTGATTGTTCATTACTTCCCACCTTTTGAACCGAGAGGATTGGTTCATTAGCTCCCTCACCTCACATTAATCTAATGGCAGAGGCTACACTTATATCTGAAATTCTATCCCCAATACTCTTCAGATTCAACTCCATCCTCATTATCTCAATCATAACATTTCTTGGGCATCCTAAGATAATTCTCATGGCTTCATTTTGTGCCTTCTTCAACCTGCCCATCCTACCTTTACCAAAACAAGAAATGACAGGTGCAGCATAGTCAATAAGAGATCTTACAATACTCAAGTATATCATTTGTAGGACAGGGACTCCCACTCTCATTCCACAGCATGCCAAGGCCTTCAGAGGTTGTAATCTCTTCAGACATTGACCCAACAGTGTGTTCATCTCAGCTTCCAAACTCTCATGGTTATATCCAACATATATGCCTTAATATTTAATAAAGCTTAATTTTTACCGTTTATTTCCAATATAAAGGACCTCTGACTTCTACATTCAAACTTAGTTTTGTCTTTATTAACCACCATTCCCATATGGTGACACAGGTTTCCGAAATTATCCAACACCGTTTGCAACTCATGAAATATCTTTGCCCTAAAACAAAATATCATCGACATATATGATCGAAGTTACCCCATTTGAGTATCTCTCAGATGCTATCTTGTTCATTAGTACAGTAGACAGGGTGGGACACACTCCTCCCTGAGGTGTGCCGAGTTCAAAGGATCTCACACCTGAGCCTTTCTTTCGTTAAGATAATCCCTTATCCAGTGCCATAATCTCCCTTTAACACCAAAACCAGCTAATTCATATAAAATAACCTTTGTTGGCTTTATCAAAAGCTCCTTGTAAATAAATAAATAATTCTATAATAATCATTATCATTAGCTAGACATTTAATAATAGTCAGAGGAACTTTTGCCTCTGATGAACCCGAACAAATTACTAGACAGCTGATCACCTATTATATATAAAAGTTTATTTAAAAGTATCCTCTCCATTTTACAAAAACACGAGGTTAAGGACACAGGCCTGTACTCTCCATTGGCTTTAGGGATAGGGATGATCATAGCTTTTTAACACATACTAGGAATTCTGCCCTCTTTATAACTAATATAAAAGGTCTAACAATGGGCGTTTCATCATAATGGCAAGTTCATTAAGTATTTCACAAGTTACTCCATTCTCCCCAGGGGCGGTAGATTTCCCAACTTTAATCACCGTTATTAGTTCTTCTCTGGTAATACCTGTGCAAGTGACATCACTGTTACTTGCTGTAAGTGTAAAATACTTTCTTAGATCTTTCCAAGAATCTAATGACACACTCGTTACAGCGGGTAATGAACTAAGTTTGGCAGCTTCTACCCATTTATTGAAGGGACCATTTGCAAGTCCTTGCAGGTCAGGATGTTCAACAATATTATGCTTTTACCCCTTACTCTATTTACGTCTTGCCAGATTTCCTTTGAGTTACTATTACTCCTTTCTCTGCAAACTCCTGCCAATACTTGCTTCTAATTTATTTTCTCTTCTCCCCACACAGCCTAGCAACTGCCAGTAAAACATTCTTCCCTTCCTCAGTCCTACCATTCCTATTCCAATTCCTGTAAGCTCTCCTCATTGTTAATGTCCACCCTTAAGCATCTTGTCCTGTGTATAATTTTTTTTTGGGGGATGCTTTTTTATAATGTTTTCCAGCTCAATGTTGCATTAAATACATCTACCTCCTTAATTAGATCTTCATAAAATGCTTCTGCCGAAACTGACTTATAAGTATCATACTAAGACTTAATATGACCAACAAGACCGCTTAATTCTCCCTCACTAAACTCTAACCTTTTCCTCTGAAGGCAGGCATTCGTTTTATCTAGTTTAAGCTGTATTTTTAATGCAAAATGATCATTTAGCATTTCATCCACAGTAAGACAATTCCCCTCTATGCCCTCTGCATCTATCAAACAGGCATAATCTAATCTCCCTCCCCCTCAGATGAGGAGGAGAGGGCTCGGCCAGGAGTTGACCGTCTTCATTTTCCTGCAAATATTGATACCATTTGAAACCATTTCCATTTGCTTTACCCTTTGAACCTAAAGCTGGATGTCTGGCATTAAAATTCCTTAGGACAAGTGTATCTTCAGAAAAAAATACAATCCGGTAAGTATCTTAAATCAAGGGAGCGATCAGACTTGTACAGATTAATGAAATTTAACTCGCGGTCTTATAATTGTATCCGCAAACTAAAACTTTCAATACCTCTATATCTCTGAGGGCTTCCAGTTATCTCGGCAGGTATGGTACTTTTGACATAACATGAGACCCCCGCCCTTCTAGTTCCTCCATCAGCATAAAAGTGAAAACCTCTAAAGCCATTTAGCCTCGGAATACTACCATCCCTATCCCCAGTTTCCTGGAGTACTACTATGTCAATATTCTCTCGAAGAGTATAATAGTGTACATACACCGCTCTAGATTTTAATCCATTAACGTTCCAAGATGATAATTTCAATCTACTTTCATCCATGATTAATAATAAAACTACTTTTGCCCTGTCCGTCACATTCCATGAGATACGCGAGTACCTTAGAGACTTCCTCCAAACACCGTAACATTTTTGCTTTCTCCTCACTTGCACAACTACTACTAACATCGAAGGTAATATTATTCATATTTATTTTCTTTATTCTGTATACCGTTTTACTTTAACCTTTGTTTGAACATTTGTCACTACAGGAGGTTGAACACCGCTAACACTACTAGAAAGTGTATTTTCTTGACTATCCTCTATACATCATGTTCTTCCTTGCTTGCTTGTACACACGTTTCACTTTCCATTTCACGTCCTGTTTCTCCACCATCTTCACCCCGTCTACCCTCTATAGCCATTTTTTCCAATGCCTCAATCCTCTTGTCTAGTTTTTTCTTTTTTTTTTTTTAGATACTCCAATTTTTGATGATCAACCTCCGAGTTCACCATATTGTCCTGATCCTTGTCCCCACAAGGTTTCATTTTTCAACTGCATTACCTACTTTCTCTAGGTTTGCCTTAATTATTTCAGTTCCTTTCTCCCACACATTGTTCATAGGGACTGTCGTTGACTTTCGGCTGCTTCCTCCATATTCCTGCTGCACAATCTTTCCTTCATTCGAGGATACATGTGGAATGTTAGTAAGGTCTCACACCCTTGCCCATTATGTTATTGATTGTCCGTTGATTAATGTATACAGAAACGGAGATAAGGACTGTTCCTGAACAAATAGCCTGGATGTGTCACAACGGAAAGGTTGATATTCTTGAGATACTGTACAAGATTGTTTGCACCAAAACTTTAATATTTTGTTGAATTATCTGCATGTCTCTTGCAAATTGTCTATACAGTATACCTAGGTCATAAAAGTATGTGTGTGTACGTCGGATACCATACTACTTGTGTAAAGGAGGAAATGTTTATCTCTCAGAATGTTCGGTAATACGTTTATTGCTTGTGATGTGTATCTATGTATGTATTAACACGATGTACTGAACGGGGTGAGAATAGCTTGAGCTACCTCATCCCTTTGTGTGTATTTTACCTCGATAAGCTTATTTCAATTTCAATTCAATTTCAATTTCGAGGATACATCTATCCTGCTTGTAGGACCCGCCCTTGAGTCACTCAGATGAGGCTTCAAGGGGCATAGATAGGAACCAGCATTGTGGCTGCCTCGACAATTGCAACAAGATGGGACGAATTTTTCACCTTTTCCAATTTTGACTACACTCTCGTAAGTCGTGCTTCTTGCCACAATACAGACACCTGGAGTCAAACTGGCGTTTACACGCCATATGTCCCCAACGAGAGTAATACTTTATGCATAATATGAGCTCCTCAATGTATTTTGCAAGTTTCCCGTAGCCTAGTCCTTGCACAAAAATTCTTTCCGGAGCCTCACCCTTTACCAAAGCAACAACCTGGCTTTGTTTTTCACCACGAACAATTCCTCTTTGCTCAAACAACACTATCATTGTTGAAAAGAAGATAATCAGGATCCAAATAAGTTGGGTACTTAAAAACTATTACCTTGGTAATAGTTTAAACGAGGCGCCTGACAGCTGGGTGGACAGCTCTTCGGATTCGTAGTCCTTGGGTTCCGGGTTCGATCCCCGGTGGAGGCGGAGACAAATAGGCAAAATGTTTCTTTCACCCTGATGCCCCTGTTACCTAGCAGTAAATAGGTACCTGGAAGTTAGACAGCTGCTACGGGCTGCTTCCTGGGGATGTGTAACAAAAAGGAGGCCTGGTCGAGGACCGGGCCGCGGGGACGCTAAAGCCCCGAAATCATCTCAAGATAACCTCAAGATTGGTGTGCATAATACCTTCTTCCGGAGTAATCATCACGATATTCTCATACTCAACCGTCGTTAGGTGTTCCACGGCCTTATCTGTCCCAACTGTTATGTAGGGCCAGTGAAGACCCTCCTTGAAGAGTGGTTCATATTCAAAACACTCCTTAGCCAGACGTTCCGTCCACTCCAGCTTTTGGTGGAAGTTCAGTTGGCATGTTGTAGGGAATAACAGCCGCTCCCTTCTATTATTCATCGTGTCTTGCGTCCTGCTGTGTAGGGTTGTTGTTTGAGAGTTCCTGGGAGTTTGTATCACTGGTGTCTCCTGTCGTGGATCACAGCAATTTTTCTGTCTTTTATAATTTCATCTTCACTATCACTGTCTCGCTGTCTATGAAAACTACGCGGTTTCTTTCTGGACATTGCAACGTGGTACGGCCTGGTATCACCTTGTACTTGAAAGTCATCCTCACTCTCATAATCGTCAGTCCTAGTGCACAATTGTCTATAACTAAGGCAGACCGCCTCTGCCATTTCCCCAGTACGCAAATGCACTGTATAATTGTAAGAGTTGAGCACAATTTCACAGTATCCACGAGCGCTTTCACTACTACCGCACACGACCGCGGGAGGCGTCACTTGTGATGTGACGACCACTACCGGTACAGAAGCCCAAGGCGTGTATGGGAACATGCCGTGCATAGGTTCGGACCCTCAAGGCCCCTGTGGATGTGGTCATTTGATATATCACACTATTGTGATTTCTGTGTGTATCTTAAGTTTTTCTCAATCAACATAGGTTTCAGTTTGTTTTATTATTAGTAGTAAAGTTTATTCTAAAAGAATTAAAATCGCCTAAAACGTAAACTAAAAGGAAAACAGTTTGACATAGACTATGATGGATTGTTTTATGCGTAGGATAAACAGAATTGTTTAATTTAAATTATAGCTGCTTCGCATGCCAACTCTGTACCGCTGGTATGATTCAGAATATATAATATATATATATATATATATATATATATATATATATATATATATATATATATATATATATATATATATATATATATATATATATATATATATATATATATATATACAATTTATAATGAATAAATACATGCGTTAATGTATGTGTTTAATAATATTAAGGAAAATATAAAATATAATCACACAACAATTTAAATCCAGTACTTTGAGTATACATTACATTAAAGTGAAACTTGGGCGCTAGTTTCAAGCCCACGAGAACCATCATTGTGACTGCGAGACAGTGGGACAATTTTTAATCCATCTAAAATTCACATATATAGTACATTCTGAGAGTATTCTTACAAAAGAGCGTTGACACTCCATCAAGTCCTGGAGGTTAAGGCAACTTTTGGTCGCCATACGGAAGTGTCTGGTGAGCAGTAATTGAAGGGAATGAGGAACAGGACGAATCAGGGTCGTCATGTACCAGAAGATGTCGGCCAAACCCCTCACATTGGAGCTCGTGGTGGCCATGCCAGTAGTCCAGTGTAGTTTAGCTTTGGAAATACTCTCTTCGGGACGATTTAAGACGGTTTCGCACTGAACACGTGCTCCATAATGGGGTCATGGTCCCCACGTCAAGGATGGTAACCACAAGTCTCTCCTTCCATCACTACGCTTACGTTATCAATTTTTAAGTCATTGTGAATAAAACCAGCAACATGCAGGAAGTCCACAGTCGTGCACATATCCAACATGCACCTTTCAATGGTCTTTCTCTGCGGAAGAGCATCTTGTTTCATTTCGAACCATGACTCCAAGACTGATTTTCCATGGTAAGTCATAAGTAAGGTGGGGTGAAGTCGGCATGTAGTATGTTTACTCGCTACAGACTGTAGCGAGTAAACAATATACTCGCTACAGGCACATTCCCAGTAATTTTGGGAATCCTCGAAGATCTCTCACCTTGTGTAGCATTCGTGCCTTGATCATTAAGTGGTTAATTGTAACATGCTTATCCAGCAGCTTAAAACAGAGCAACTGCGGTTCGTCCTCAAGGGTCACTTTGTAACACTTGCCAAAGGCTCTGGATCCGAGGAAATTGTTTTCGTGTACCTGGGACAACATTCGACACGACCTGATAAACGACAATCCCTGCTGTTTGTGTTGTTCCAGGAAAGACGTATCTGGGCATTCTCTGTCGTGCATCACAAGGTGTGTGATCCTGAATATTTCAGTCATTCTTTAGCTGCTGAACACATTGAGCTATCGGCGAAAATAAAGGTAATCTTTCGATTTCCGCAATAGCACTGTAGATCCTCAGAGGTGTCAGTAGGTACCGCAATGTTAAAATATTGGTTATAACATGTCTTGGTGGACCTCAGGTTTTCTGGTGAGGAATCCTCTTTGCCGTCCACTGCTTCACCATCTTTACACTCAGCTGTGACCCTATCACACTCCTGATAATTATCATTGCACTCGGGACTGTTGGAACCCCACTCGAGACTAACGACATGTTGCAGTCATTGACTTTACCTATAATACAGTCCAGTTTTTCAGCCTGTGGATCACACTGTTGTACTCGTTTAACGAAAATTTAGAAACGTTTTCCAGTTCTTGAGTAAAAGACGGGTAACACTGTTGCTTCTGATCCATGTCTACACTCCCCAGTCGTTGAGGGAGTCGGGAGAACAGTGACGCAACTGTGAACGAAATAAATGTCCTGTTTAAGATTTGCTACTTGGAACAAAATGTTCCAAGTTGCACGGGCTATGGTGAGCCCGTAGTGGCCTGACCTGCCACAGGAGATATATATTAATGTCCAATTGATTGATTGATAAAGAGTAAGCCACCCAAGAGGTGGCACGGGCATTAATAGCCCGTGAATAAATGTCCGATTGATTGATAAAGATTGATACAGATTAAGCCACCCAAGAGGTGGCACGGGCATGAATAGCCCGTAAGTGGTGGCCCTTTTGAGCCATTACCAGTATCAAGAGCTGATACTGGAGATGTGTGGAGGTGCATCTGCACTCTGCGTGACGGGAGATGTCTCCCGTGTGATGAGGAAGAAAATAAATGTCCTAACAGCTTGTGGATTTATACCCAAAACTATTGCCTCACTCCGCCGCTCTTCACCTCTCCTCGAACTAACTAGAGTATAGTTAATATAGTAAATTTATTAAAGAACTTAAGAATGAAGGTAACTGCAGAAGGCCTATAACAGTTACAGGCTTTAAATAAATAAATAAATAAATAAATAAATAAATAAATGTCAGAGCACAAAGTGCAGTTAAATAACGAGACAGCTCCTATTTATATCCACCCAAACTCATTCATATATGTCTAACTTACGCTTGAAACAATCTAGGGATTCTACTTCAGTTATATAGCTATTTATATAACTATGTATTAATTCTTACGAACCTGTAGTCACTAAAGCCTAAATCGTATATAAATGATTTAGATTGGGTTTTCATGTTACGAGCTATTCATGCCCATGCCACCTCTTGGGTGGCTTAATCTTTATTAATCGGCTCTCCTGGCCTGTCTCGGATGGGAAACATCTCCCGTCACACAGGGTACAGTTGCACCTCCACAGATCTCCAGTATCAGCTCTTGATACTTGTAATGGCTCAAAAGGGCCACCACTTACGGGCTATTCATGCCCGTGCCACCTTTTGGGTGGCTTAATCTTCATCAATCAGCCTGTCTCGGTTCATTACCCTGTCCACGAAATGGATGGTCGACACCGACTCGTTCAGTTGGCTCTGCCAGACGTGCAGGCTTCCAGAAGTAGACCTCTTCGCGTTGGCGTGGTTGAGGCATCTTCTGGAATGTGGCGCCCCTCCCCGACTGCGTGGCCGTCAGGGTCGATGTCTTCAGGTAGTATTAGCCGAGGTGGAGACCTGTACTTCTTCTCTCCCCCCAGTTTAACTGTTGCTCCAGGTCCTAGCTTCGTTGGAGACTTACCAGGGTAGAGTTGTCCTTCTGCCCCTGTGGTGGCAGGTCCAGCCTTGGTTTCAGGCACTGTTTGAACGGTGTCCGAACCCGAGGGTCTTCTCGCGGCTCTGCCTCTTTCACCAGATCGGTGAAAGTGCGCTACATGGCGGGTTCGTTCTTGTCATCGAGTCTTTGCGTCTGGCCTTTCTGACTCGAGTTATCATCACTTGTATGGTGCGCAGGTGGCTTCATTGATAGTCCCACCTGCGTTCTTCATTTCGGCAGCAGTATGAAGTTTCCTGGTGGTCCTTCTGTTATTTCTTATCCCTTTGTAGGTTTATTTCTGTCTCTGATAGATTTTCTTTCCTTTCATGGTTGTTCCAGGACCGTCATCTTATGCTGAATTGTCGCCTCGTGTCGTGTGGCGCTAGCGGCTTGCGTTCGGTATTGATGTTACTTCTGCTCCGTTCCACAAGCTGTTTTTTTTTTCATCTCTGGCCTGCTCTTGCACTGCCCGAGTCATCCTGATTGTTGAACTGGGTCCTCTCCTTTCTTTCTCCTCCTAAGTTTGTTGTGGCCCCTTCGGTTCAGGATTATTTTTCCAAGGCTCTTTTTTTTTTTCCTGTTGGCATTGGCCTCGGGGTACAGGTCTGGGAGTTTGATGCTCTCCTCCAGCGCAGGAGTTTCTGCTCTTGGTCCTGATAGGTTTGTTCGTTTACAGCCGTCTCCTCCTTTTCTGGTGAAGAATGTGACTTCTGCTTTCCGGAGGGGTCCTTGGGTTGTTGATGCTTGGTGGGTTTGGCCGGGGGTTGCATAATGTGTTGTCTGGTTGCGGCTCTTCACCTTTACCTACGTACCACGGCCTCGGGACGCGCTTTGGGTTGACCCGGTCTCCCTTCAATCTTGTTCTATGGTTTGGTTCTCCCAGGTCGTCTGCAGGGTTATTCGATCCGTTAGCATGCGATCTATCGTCGTGCAACCCGTTCTCGCACTTTCGTATAGTTAATATTGACTTATTAAATACGTGCATATGTGACATACCAATTTATTGTGAATATTTTAGTTTACCTTGAAAAGCTTCATAGAAAACACCGACCTTACCTAACTGAAATATTCCCAACAAATTTGTATGTCACAAATACACGTATTTAATAAGTCAATATTGACTAAGAAAGTGCGAGAACGGGTTGCCTCGTGCCCTTGACGTTCGTAAATTTGCTGCGTTGGCTGCCGTCTTGGGCACGTTTTTTGGGGGGGATCGAACAGGGTCCTGGTCACTAGCTACCTTGTTAATGTTCCCGGGCCTAGTCGGGCGTGTGTCGCATTGGGTCGGCGGATGCAACCAGTTGACTGCACTTCACATTGAGGAGCGAGGGCCAACCGTGTCAAAGGTAAGTTCCTTTCGTTTTTGTCTTTGGGAAAATAGCTCCAGGCAGGGAGCCGAAAGGGGCTACCCCCCAGAAAACTAGATTTGAATGTAATGAAATGCCATTTTCTGGGTGAGACCCGAAGGCTTCCCGGCCTCTCTCCCTCTGGACAGCAATTTTATATATATATTTCTCCAGCCTCAGCACTGCAGGGATGGATAGCCGGCACTGGGTTCTGGGGCTCCACTTTTCCCCCTCCTGTTGCGAAGGTGGTGACGTCATGCTCGTTTTCATTTGGGGAGTTCTATCCACTAGTTTGGCATTCAGTAGCAATGTTTTAATCAGAATAGAGGTTTGTTTTGGGGTGTTTATCTTTCAGGGTGCCTGACCCGGTCAATGGCAGACAAAGACTACTTCCAGCCACACGGGGGTGTCTAGCTCCTCGTGCCTCTGAGGGGGCCAGGTTCTGGCTCAGGGTCCCTGGTAGGCCTAGAACTCCATGCACATTGACAGATGTCAGGGTTTAATACATTCATATCAGCCCGGATAGCTCCTTGGAGCCTCCGGCTCTCACCCAAAAAAGGCGTTTCATTACATTAAACACTGTTTTTTTGTAATAGTGGACACGATCGTTCATCAGACCACAGTTAAACAAGAAACGGTATGAGAAGACGGAGCACAATAATACAACATAGACACAGACCACCAATAACGGTCGGGTAGTAAAGACACCAGACCATAACGATCCACAAATGCAGCTGCAGGAAGCAGTGTCTACTCACGATCAAAGATGTATTATAATATAAGACAGACATGAACAGTCAATGCAGTCTAACATGCAGCAGCAACAAAGAAATATTGAACGGCAGAGATGCACTCAGACAACACCAGAAACTGGCATGAATAATAAATGCAGAATCAACTTCTGTTGGTGTTACCTGTCTCATTAGAACGTCTCTATGGAATCGACATCCATATTCACCACTGGCAAGTACTGCCACTGTAAATCCGACTGTGATGATTATATAATAATAATTATTATAATTGATTTGATTATAATTATATAATAATTATGATATATAATCATTATAATTATATAATCATCGCAGTCTGATATGCAATGGCACTACTTGCCAAGTGCAGAATATGGATTTAGATTTAGAAGTTCTACTAATACAGGCAACACCAACAGTATACATCGTCTGGTCATTATGAACACTGCAGTGGAACAAACAAGGTTTTGGAATTAAAAACCTCTTCCTTTCAGGACGCTACAATCGGCACAAAAACTGATAAATTGTTTTGCAGGAAACTCTTACCAGCCATGAAATACTTCAGATTAGCTGGATATCAGTAATATAATAGTGAATGAACAGGGATGACCGAGGGTTAATGACCCTAGTCTGAAACACCAAACCCAACAAGAAAATACCATTTTAAATTTGTGGGAAAGTGCGAGTTGCACGATTTTGTTACAACTTCAGCTTTGAGGAATTCGCAAGGGAAGGCATTAAATAGCCCAGTACTCCAAATTTGGCGCCTGTGACAGTTACAGGGGGAGTAGATTCCCGTCTAGAGCGGTGACACTGGCATACCCGGGTTGCAACGAGAGACGTGATTGGCTACTGCCCAGCACATTCCTCTAATCAATAGGTGACCAGAGATTTTTATGAGCGATCCGAGCCAGCTGATAGGCCCGGATGTCAATTGCTTCAGACAAAGACGAGGAAGCATGTACGCGCGAGTGTTCAAAGATTTTTGCAGGATTTACTTGCGTACTATAAAACTGAGCTTCAAAGAGGAAGCAATAGACCTCTGCTTTTACGTGAGGGGCTGCCGTTGACATTTTGAAGAGGTATATACGATGGAAGCGGCTGTGCAGTTAAGACTGATGCAGGAGGGAATAGTGAGGGATTGATCCACCCCTTTTTTGTTTTGGATTACTGTTTTACCTGCTTCATTAGCCTGTTGATCTCTGCCCTAATCTCCAGGCAGTGCATACAAGGCCATTGTGTGTCATTATTCCATAAATAATTACTACACACACAAACGACTGCATTTCACAAGAGCGTATTTACACAATCCCGAGCTTTTATTTATATTACGAACTTAGTACTATGCCTGGGTGGGGTTCTGGAAGTTCTTCTACTCTGAAAGCCCGGCCCGGGGCCAGGCTTGACTAGAGAGCTTGGTCCAACAGGCTGTTGCTTGGAGCAACCTGCAGGCCCACATACCCTCCACTTCCTGGTTGGCATGGCACTTCTTGAAGAAAACTATCAAGTTTTCTCTTTAAGACGTCCACGTTTGTTCCAGCAAAAGTCCTTACGCTCGCTGTGAGTATATTAAATCGTGGACCTCTGATTATTATACTGATTGATGTTCTCTGATATGATGTTCTCTGACATGATGTTCTCTGATTGTGCCTATAGAACAGCTCTTCAATGGTTCTATTTTGCATTATCTTCCATATCGTTCACTCCAGTATGTGTAGATTTGGGACGCGGCCCAACAGTATTTCGCATGTGTGTGTTATTTGATACCTCACTCGTCTCATTACTAGTGAGTACATTTCGAGAGGTTAGAGACGATCCCAATAATTTAGGTGCTTTATCGTGTCTATGTATGCTGTATATGTTCTCTGTATTCCCCTCTATTTCAGCAATCTCTTCTGCTATGAAGGGGGAAGAGAGTATCGAGCAATACTCGGGTTGGGACAACAGAATTGATTTGAATAGTACAACCATTGTGATGGGATGCAGACGATGAGTCACAATAACGTGGTTGAAGATATGAAGAATAAACGCCACACCAGAAGATGATGAGACGACGACGTTTCGGTCCGCCCTGGACCATTATGAAGACTCGAATATGATCCAGGAAGGACCGAAACGTCGTCGTCTCCTCATTTTCTGGTGTAGTTTAGTCTTGATTGTGATGGGATCCATGGATTTGAAGGTTTTCATAATCCATCCGATCATTTTTCTAGCCGATGCTAAATTTGCTTGGTTATGCGCTCCAAACGTTAAGTCATAACATATTATTCCCAGATCTTTTACATGATGCTTTTTTACTATCAGCAGATTTGCATTTTTTACCTTGTATCTTGTTTAAGTGTTAAGTGCTAGTGTTGTTAATGTCCTTATTTTTACCGTACCCAAGTACCTAGAATTCATCACTGTTATACTTCATGTTATTTTCTCTTGCCCAGTTGAAAACATTATTAATTTCTGCTTGTAGTTTATCAATGTCTTGAACAGAAGTAATTTTCATGCTGATTTTTGTCATCTGCAAAAGATGACACAAAGCTGTGACTTGTATTTTTGTCTGTCTGATATGAGAAAAAGGAAAAGCTGTAGTGCAAGGACTATACCCCGAGGTTAGAGCTTTTAACTGCTCTTGAACTCGATTTTATTTAGTTGGTTGACACTGTTCTCTTCCACATAAAATTGAATATCCACTATCCTACTTTACCTGATATTCCCATTAATCCCATTTTGTATGCTAAACACTCCCTGGTCACATTCATGAAATGCCTTTGCAAAGTCAGTGCATTGGAATTCTGTTTTTATTTATTGCTTCAGTGATTTTGCCGTAGTGGTAAAGTAGCTGCGAGAGGCCTGATATTCCAGCGCTAAATCCATGTTGACCTGGGTTTTGGAGGTCATTGGACTCCATGACACTGGAGACCTGATTCCTGATCACTCTCTGAAATTCTTTTATTATGTGGGACGTTACTACAACTGGTCCATAATTCTTAGCCTATGCTTCGCTCCATTCCTTGTGAAGAGGAGCTAGATGTATTGGTTTAAACGAATCTAGTTTATCTCCTGTGTCAAAGCGTTTTCCTCCACACTTTGCATTTCTTTAAGTATTGAATTTCACGAGTCTTGACCCGGGGCTGAGTGCATGGACATAATGTAAATTTCTCTTTCAAAATCTGCAAAATTCGTTTTAATACCAGTTATATTTTCAGGAGTTTGAATATCACGCATAGAGAAACTGTCCGGATCTTCCACTTTAATGCTGTTTATTGGGGTGCTAAACAAGTCCTCATTTTGCTTTTTTTTTAGGATTTAACTAATGTCTGTCATCCTATAGGTATGACCCTTCACTTGTAAGAATAGGTCCATTACCGAGTGGCTTTTGCTTTTTGACCCTCTCCCCATCCGGCCCGTTGGCGTCATGAGAGGGCTTAGTAGACGGCTGCCGGAGTGTGATGCTCCGTGGGACAGTCCTCTGTCCTTTTATGGCCTTGCACTCCTGCTGCTGTCTTTTCTAATTGTGCCGGTTCGCTTTTCCTTTTCCTTATGTTTCGTTTTTCTCCCCCCTCTTCTCCTATCTGCTTGTCGTTTCCTGCCAACCTTTCGCTTGTTTTGGATTATTCCTTTGGACTTCTTCTATTTTGACGCCTGGGTGCTTGAGGAGGCATACTCTTGCAACCGTAGAACTGTAGTACCCAACGTCTCGAGCGAGGGGAACCTTTTATTGTCAATCCCCCTTTCGTCGATGAACCCGATCTCGACGGACTGACGGTTCTTAAGGGCGTATACTCAAGACGCACCCCTGGGGGGCCCCGGCACGATCGGCAATAGCTTCCTGTTGGGTGTCCTGCCTCTAATTGTGGCTCCATGGTGGGTATGGGTGCACATTCGTGGATGAATGTCTCTTTTCGTCTCTATGGCAATGAATGTTTCTGTTGTACCCTCTCAGGCTCGTGGGGTGGGCGACCAAGCCCCCGAGTCGGCCTGTATTGGAAGACCAGGCTCTGTAGCCTCCGCTGCATTGGGCCCCGACCTTGCTCCTCCTTTGGCCTCTCTGACTTCTCCCCTCGGCTCCCCTCCCTCCTCTGTGGTTGGGTCGAGCCCCAAGCCCCCAGTGGTGACTACCTCATCCCCTGGCGCGGCTCCATCTCTAGTTGTAACTACTGCGCCTTTTAACCCCTCTCTTTCTGGGGGTTCTCACCGCCGTCCTCGTCACGGCCGCCCTCGTTCGATTCCTTCCCGTTCTGATACCTTTCAAGCCTTGTTTGGTCCCGCTTCGTGTGCCAAATATTTTGATCTCCTCCCTCTTGATTCTGCGCCTCTTGATGATTTCTCCCTCCATCGACATCTCGTTGATTCCGTGGATGCCTCCGTTACTTTCAACCCCACTCGTTTCGGTACTCGTGTGGTTGCTGCTGCATCTCAGGATGCTGCTTCCCGCTTGGCTGCCTTATCCTGCCTTGGCGAGACCCCTGTTCGGGTCTCGAAGAATGCTCAGTTGAATGCCAGTGTTGGCACTATTCTGCTCCCGCCCCATGTTGCGACCGGTGTTCGGGATCTGCGAGACTGCCACGACGATATTCGACATATCCTTGCTGCCCAGGGCCATTCTATTCTCCATGTGGACACGTTTACTCGTCCCCCGCGTGGTAGTCGCCGTCAACCCCTTCGGGTTGTGAAGATTACCTTTGATGGTAGGACCCTTCCACCCTCCGTTATTCTTGCTGGTGCCGGGTGCTCTGTCCAGGAGTACATTCCTTCTCCTCGGCTCTGTAACAAGTGCTGGAGGTTTGGGCATGGTGCCCTCCGCTGCTCTGGGACTGTCTCTCTCTGTCCTTTGTGTGGTGGCGAAGGTCACTCTAAGTCAGAGTGCACTTCTCCCCAGGCTCGTTGCCTCAACTGCGGTGAGGCCCATCCTACCTTCTCCCGTGTGTGTGTCCATTACAAGCTTGAGGCAGCCGTCCTCAGCTTGAAGCACCGGGAGCGCTTATCTTTTCCTGAGGTGAGGCGTAAGGTTCGCCGGCTCCCGCCTTATGCTAATATCTCTTATGCTCGCGTGTTGCGCTCTTCTTCTCCTCGTCCTTCCCACCTTCCTCAAACTCTCAACCGTTTCCGGGCTTTGGACCCTGATACACCCACTGCCTCCTCCTCCGTTGCTTTGAGTTCTGTCCCGAAGGGTCCCCCTCCTGGTCCTCTGTCTGGAGTTCCCCTTCTTTCTACCCGGTCTGTCGTGTCTCCTGTGTCTTCTTCCTCGTCTCCCGATCCTCCTTCCCATCCTTCTCCTCCATCTCTTGACTCTCCCCACCGCCTGTTGGTGCAGGCGGATGTCCATCGCTCTCCTCACGGCCATCATGTGTGCTCTCGTTCGGCTTCTCCTGTTGAGATACTGGAATCCGTTGCCCGGTACGTAGTTGCTGGGACACCGGTCTCTTTAAGCCAGAAGCGTAAGCCTGGCTCCTCTCCTTCCTCCTCCCCGGCGGGTAAGAAGGCCTCGCTTTCTTCCTCGACCCCTACTACTGGCTCTATTGCTCCTTCCCCTCCCATTTCAGTGGTTGCTCCCCCTGTTCCTGCTGTGGAGGTTTCTTTGGCCCCTGCTTCCCTTTTGGTTGCTGCCCTTCCTGCGGTGCACTCCCCTCTTTCTACTCCCCCTCTTCCTGCTGCTGTCCTTGACTGCTCCTCTCCATTGTCTCCTCCTCTCCTTCCTCCTCCTCCGGACCCCGCCCGCCCACCTCTGGTCTGTTCTCCCGCTTCCTTCCCTCCGTCTTTGCTCAGTTTACCCATGCCCCCTAACCCTGACTTTGCTGACCCTGATCCCGTCCCTGATATTCTTTAACGTGCTATGTTGCTCTTTCGCCTTTGTTTCTTCCTTGTTTTCTGTTGTTGTCCTTTCTCTTCTCGTCGTGTATATTCTTCAATGGAACGTTCGAGGTTATTACGCCAATTTCCTCGAACTCCAACTTCTGATTTCGCGGTTTTCGCCCCTTTGTGTCTGTCTCCAGGAGCCGATGCTTGGTGCTCGTCCTGGTCGTTTTCGTGGCTATTCCTTTCTCTCCCCCCCCCCCCAGCCGTTGCTGGGGCTCATAATTCTTCTGCTCTCTTGATTCGTACTGATGTTCCCTTTGTTCCTTTACTTTTTCCTTCGCCTCTCCACTGTTCGGCTGCTCGTATCTTTGTGGGGAAATGGTACACAGTTTGTTCCATTTATCTCCCCCGAGTGTCCCGCTTTCTCTTCCTGATTTGAAACACCTCCTGGACTCCTTGCCGGAGCCTGTGCTCCTGCTGGGTGACTTCAATTGTCGTCATTCTCTTTGGGGTGATTTCTGACGAATACCCGAGGTCGCCTTCTTGAGCCATTTCTCCTCTCTTCTTCCCTGTCTCTTCTGAATTCTGGTGAGCCCACTCATTTGGACTCTCGGACTCGCACCCTTTCCTGTCTTGATCTTTCTCTCTGCTCTTCCTCTCTTTACTTAGATTTCACGTGGCAGGTTCTGGATGACCTCCATGGCAGTGATCATTTCCCCATCCTTTGTCCTTTTTCTCTTATCGCCCTTCCCTCTCTTTCCCTAGGTGGCAGTTTGCTAAAGCGGACTGGGACCTATTTACCCTCAGTGCTGTCTCTCTGACCTCTCCCTTCTGCCTCTCCCTCGCGCTCTCCTCCTTTTTCATGACACTGTCATCGACGCTGCCCTCCGCTCTATTCCTCGCTCTTCCTCTCGGGTCCACGGAAGTGCGTTCCCTGGTGGAATGCGGACTGTGCTCGGGCTGTCCGCTGTAAGCGTGCAGCCTGGAAGAGGCACCGCCGTCGGCAGACGACCGATTCTTTTCTTTTCTTTCGAAAGCGAGTGCGGTGGCCCGTAGGGCCATCCGTACGGCTAAACGTGAATGTTGGGCTTCTTATGTCTCCACAATTACGTCCGAAACTCCCCTGCCACAGATATGGAAGCGTATCCGCAAGATAGCGGGTAAGTTCGTTCCCGATGTTTCCCCGGTCCTTCACCTCCGTGGTACTCTTGTGGCGGACCCGTTGCAGGTCGCTACCGAACTGGGTTCCACTTTTCTTCTGTTAGCTCTGGTCTTCATCTTCCCCAATCTTTCCTTCTTCGTAAACCTGTCCTTGAGTCTCGTCCTTTAGATTTCTGCACTCGTCTTCGACTTTCCTATAATGATCCCTTCTCTCTATCTGAACTTCGTTCTGCCCTGGCCCTCTGCGGTTCTACGGCGGCGGGCTCCGATGGTATTCATTATGAGATGCTTCGCCATCTCCCTCCGTGCACGTCTCAGTATTTACTGAGTCTGTATAATCGGATCTGGGAGTCGTCGTCAGTCCCTGAGGACTGGCTCGATGCCGTTGTCCTCCCTGTTCGCAAACCAGGGTCTCTGGGAACTTCCCCTAAGGACTTTCGCCCTATTGCCCTCACAAGTTGTGTCTGCAAACTCTTTGAACGTATGGTTAACGTTCGTCTGATGTGGTTCCTGGAACACCATCACCTCCTCTCCCCTTCTCAATTTGGTTTCCGCAAGTGCCGCAGCACGACAGATTCCTGGTGAACTTGGAGGTCTATATTCGTACTGCTTTTGCTGCGAGGACCTCCGTTGTTGCCGTCCTTTTTGACCTGGAAAAGGCTTACGACACCACCTGGCGATATCATATTCTATCCACTTCATTCTTTTGGCCTTCGTGGTCATCTCCCTCTCTTTCTCCGCAGCTTCCTCTCTCGTCGTTCCTTTCGGGTGCGCCTTGGTACCGCTCTCTCTGCCTCTTTTCAGCAATACGAAGGTGTGCCCCAGGGTAGTGTTCTGAGCACTACTCTTTGGTTGCCCTCAATGGTCTTCTTTCCTCTCTTCCTTCAGGTGTCTTCTCCGCTCTCTATGTCGATGATCTTACCCTTTGCTGTCAGGGTGATGATTCGCCTCTCCTTCAACTTGCGATTGATGCCGTGTCGTCTTGGGCCACCGATCATGGCTTCAAGTTCTCTACTTCTAAGACTTGTGCCATGTCTTTTACTCGGAAACGGGTCGTTCTTCGTCCCTCTTTGTCACTTTATGGTCATCCCCTTGAGTACAAAGATTCCGCGAAGCTTTTGGGGTTATTCCTTGACACTCGTTTGTCTTGGTCTCCCCATATCTCTTACCTCCGTGTTGAGTGCTCTAAGGCCCTTACCCTCCTTCGAGTATTGTCCCATACTTCTTGGGGAGCGGATAGGCGCACTCTCCTTGCTTTGCATTCCTCTCTCGTCCTGTCTAAGCTCGATTATGGTTGCCCTGCTTACTCGTCTGCTTCTCCTTCTGCTCTTCGCCGTCTTGATGCTTTGCACCATACTGGGCTGCGCCTCAGTTCTGGTGCCTTTCGTTCGACTCCCGTCCTTAGCTTGTATGTTGACACTGGCTTCCTGTCTCTCCAGGACCGCCGTGATCGCTACTGTCTTCGCTATCTTGCGCGGTCCTTACAACATCCTTCCTCTCGCCTCTGTCGTGCTTTAACTTTTACCCCTCCTGCGGTTCCTGTTCCTCTTCACCACCTCCCTCTTTCTGTCCGGTTATCTCGCTTACAGGATTCTCTTTCCGTTCGTGTTTCTAATGTTTCTCCTCGTGTTGTTCCTTCTTTGCCCCCGTGGAGAGTCCCCCTTCCGCAGTTTTGTACATCCTTGACCCGCGTCACTAAAGCTTTTACCCTCCTACGGTTCTAAAACGCCTTTTCCTTGAACACTTTTCTTCTCAANACTCGGTATACAGTTCTAATCGACCCCAAGACGCTACAGCTTCGACACGGAACAGACCAGACTAGGACCGCATCGAGCTACAACGCTCTCCCACATAGAGCTCTGCGACTCTGGCCACATTTAGCTCTCTGCTCTGCTTCAAGCTCCGTCTCAACGTCCACGGCACTGCTGTATCCAACACTACTAAATAAATATGAAAACCCACTGAACACTGTGTATCTAATCTACTCAACAACGTAACATAATCGTACGTTACAACTCCGTCACCTTCAGCAGGTCTCGCCAAGACTCGTCCGTAATCAACAGGTTCAAGATGTACGTGAAGAGAGATCCCATTCACGAGCATGGACACCTGAAACAGTTAATAGACGGAAATAGTCAGACTAATTAACTATTATTTCATATTTACACTTGAATTATTATTGTTAACTGTCTTGAGTAGCCAGGACAAACAAGCTACTCTAACTAGCTTTCATCCAGATCTTCATCTCGGGTTCAGTGGAGAATGGGTCTGTGAGCTTAACCACCAAGACTTTGCGCCCTTCTGTGGTGGCTCCCGTTAGCACCAGCACAAAGCTATCTCCCATTTCATTCACTAAATTTAAGAACTCGTCAATGTCTTCCATATTGTGGTAGACGTTCTAATCCATTGGATGTACTGTGGGATTCATTGGGTTATAATACAAAAAACTATAAACTTTAAGCAATATAGCATTAACAACATATAGTACGAGGTATTAAATCTATTTACATTGTCTTGCATTAAATCTAAACTATGTGAAAGAGGATTTGTACAGTGTGAAGAGTTGTGGTATCACAGCAATTCTGAACCAAGGTGGTATTGCTCTGTCACACAGAAAAAAATGCTGAGTTGGCCCTTGCAGTGTTTAACTCGCAGGTGAAAACAAATTAAAATTAAATTAAAACAATTTACTGAAATCTTTGAACAAAATTGATACCTGAGAACACTTGGATGTTATTATAGAACAAATAAGTAAATGAAAGTTTAAATCTAATACAAGAGTATACTGGAGTGCAGAAGACAACTACCATACCACCACAGCATCCGGCACACGACGCAGGCTGACGGCAGACGGCGTTGCAGGAGACTAAGGTGATCCAAGAGCACAGTGAGTGGCTCTCCAGGTTTTTAGATTCAGCTGCTCAGAATAAAAGTTCTGAGTAGCTGAATAACCATACTCTGCTCACCATAGCAGCACGGGCTATGGTGAGCCCGTAGTGGACTTACTGGCACAGGAGCGGGACTGGCGCTCTAGGGAGGTGATGCCCTTTATATAGCCTGGCGGTGATGACGTCACAGCAAGTGTCATCACAGTGGTAACAAGCGCTACTAACAAACTGCTAGTTTGTGGCTGGCGGCGCCTTTGTGTTAAGACTGTACCACTGCTAGTTGATGGCGGATAACTGCTTGTTTGTGAAGGCAAACTACCGGTTAGCTGAGGCGCTCGACTTGCCGCAAAGTTGTACCAGGCTGAGCCAGGCTCTGGGTGTGGAGAGGTGGCAGGACTGATGACTCATTTTGGCTGGTGTAGAGGTGAACTTCCAGTACAGAGGCATTGATGGTGAGGAGAAATGGCAGTTCAGGGAATTAGAGACAACAGTTTGTTTGGAAACAACTTAGAAATAGGTGAAGTATATGGACACAGTGGAAATGCTACTATATCAATCTCAAATTGATTTAAACGCAAATTTATACTCAATCGTACGCAAATTGTGTGCGAGTGTGAGCATGTATTTACCTCTGATGTTCTTGGTCGAGTCTTCCGCCTTCTTCATAAACTGCCGCTCCTGCTGCACCAGACTAACAGTGATACACAACACTGGGTATGCTAATACGCAGAACTCTTAACTCTTTATTAAACTCGCGCCTTACCTAGGTTTAGTCATCTCAGCAGAGAAAACATTCTAAATCGGCGTCCACCCAGGCAGGGAGGAGCTGTTCGCAAGATGCGACTGTATGATGGCTTTACTATGTTAAGAGATTTAAATACCTTGGCCTTGAGGTGCCACTGTATGGTCCTGTTGTATTCAGACTCTGTCGTCAGTATAAAGAGAGGCTCAGAGTTCTGAAAGTTATCATTCAGGCTGTGGTGCCAATGTCAGCATTGTCAAAATGATGTATACTCTTGTATTCATCGTAACTTTAGTGGATTATGTTGCACCTCTGTTTGATTTGATACCTGAAAGAAAGCTTGGAGGGCTTGAAAAACTGCAGAACGAAGCTTTGAGGATAATCTGTCTCTCTTCGTACCACAGATAATGAGAAACAAACTTAATACCCCGAGGGTCGTTGATCGTATTTCTGAAATTAACTGTCAAACTGGTATAAAAATGCTTAGGCTAGCTCATCCTTACCCTTGCACGGAAACCTCCAGATTTTTCAGAAGGTCGACCTTGTTCCAAATGGATCCAATTTTCTAACTAAAATGGATCCTACCATTGTTCCAAATGTTTCAACTAAAACTGGAAATGAACCGAGTGTGTGTGTGAGATTTATAATTTGTACTAAGAGAGACAAGAACTTCACTTTCCTGCACTGTGGGAGAGTAGCCACTTTCAATTTCAATCGCTCCCTTTTCACCCAAAAAGCAAATTGGATATCAGCCCAAGCTTCATCTTGAGGCAAATCTCGACTCCATATTGACGTTCTGTCAACAGAGCTTTCTCTCTCAAACCATATTGTGAGGTTGGTTTTCCCTTATCCCTTATACATGCCTTGGCCCCACTTTGGGCATCAGATGTGAAGTGACCAATTTCCTACAAAAGTCTAGCACCGTGCTGGCCACCAGAGTGAGAGATTTTACTGGTTATTAGGATGTTGATTAGAATGTTTGTCTTCGACCAACAAATTAATACACAGAGGAGGCGTGAGCAAGACGCCAAAGATCTACTTCAGGTGAAGATGAAGGCAAAGGCGGTCTTCAATTCTTAAAGCAAAACCAGACCTTCCACACTTAGATCGTTCTCTGCAACTTGCTTGCATGAAATCTAGCAGGTAGCCGATGGGTTCTCACACTTGCCAATTCAAATTAATTTCAAAGTAGCAAATGGTGATACTAAATGGGGCAGCACTGCAGAGTAAGGAACAACAACATAGGCAAGTGTCTTAGCAAAATGAGGTTTATTCAACAACTTTGCTTCTGTTTTGTAAGGCTGGTAAGTTTGTTTCCATTCTTTGATTCTCAAGATTCGTCCATATAGGTGCTCCCAGAATTGTTCTGAGGGCATCATTTTGTGACATTTAAAGTTTCTCCCATTGGTTATCAATAACGGATGTAAAAGCAGGAGCATCACAGTCATTGAGTGACGTAATTGCTTTAGCGTAGAACATTTTGAGCACTGTTAGAGTTGCGCCATCTCTTCGACTTGTCAGGGAGTTTCTGGCATTGCATCGTTGCCGAATATATTCAATTTCTTGAGTGAATTTCAACTGGCTGTCTATTACGACTTCAAGGCTTACAGAAAAGAGGTAACCAACTCAATTTCTCGTCCTTGTATTGCCTTGGGTTATCCTTGAATGGGTTTGCTCATTTCCACCTACACTAATACAAAAAATGGGTTTGTTCCCATTTCCAGCCATATTCATGTTGCCAACAATATCACTAATTCCAGCTCGCGGATAGCAAACCCTTAACCTGTTCCTCCTATCTCTGGCACAAAAAGTTCTACCCAAATACTTCACTTGGGAATATCCCACAACCTGAATTCGCTTAGTTACTTCCTTTTCTTTCTGAGCACTTTTCTGTTTATCTGCAGAATAAACATTTTCAGAATTTTCTGACTGACATCATCAGTGTTAAAGCAAGGTTGTGGCGTCACATGTGATGTAACGACCACGACCGGTACAGATGCCTATGGTGCATCTGGGATCACTCTGTGCGTAGGTTCGAACCCTCATCGAGGCCCCTGTAGGCTCGGTCATTTGATATAACACGCTATTGTGATTGCTGTGTGTATATGAAGAAGTTTTTCTCGATCAACATAAGTTTCAGTTAAACGTTTTATTATTAGTAATAAAGTTTATTCTAAAAATTAATATCACCTAAAACTATACACAGTTTGACCCAGACTTTGATGGATTGTTTTGTGTGTGTTTATAAAGAGCTGTTTAATATAAATTATAACTGCCTCGCATGCCAACTCTGTACAGATCCTATGATTCAAAAACACAACTCAATTATTTGCACAATTTATTATGTGTGAATACATACATAATGTATGTGTTTTAATAATAAGGAAAATATAAAATAATTTACTAACCACGAATAACAATTTAAATCCTGTTCTTTAAGAGTATACATTAAATTAAGGTGAAACTTAGGCGCTAGTTTCAAGACCAGAAGAACCACGATTGTGACTGCAAGACACTGGGACAAAAATTAAAATCCTTCTAAAATCCACAGATACATTCTGCGAGTATTCTTATAAGGGAGCATTGAGACACTCCATAAAGTCATTGAGGTTAAGGCAACTTTTGGTCGCCATATGGAAGTGTCTGTTGAGCAGTAATTGAAGGGAATTAGGAACAGGATGAATCAAGGTCGTCATGTACCAGAAGATGTCGGCAAAACCCCTCACATTGGAGCTCGTGGTGGCCACGCCAATAGTCCAGTTGTAGTTTAGCTTTCGAAATACTCTCTTCGGGACGATTTAAGACAGCTGCGCACTGGATACGTGCTCCATAGTGGGGTCATGGCCCCCACGCCAAGGATGGTAACCACAGGAGTCTCTCCTTCTATCACTACGCTTACATTATCAATTTTTAAGTCATTGTGAATTAAACCCGCAACATGCAGGGAGTCCTCAATGGTGCACATATCCAACATGCACCTTACAATGGTCCTGCTCTGCGGAAGAGCATCTTGTTTCATTTCGAATCATGACTCCAAGACTGATTTTCCACGGTAAGTCATAAGTAAAGCGAGGTGAAGTGGGCACATTCCCAGTAATTTTGGGAACCCTCGATGTCTAACCATGTGTAGCATTCGTGCCTTGATCATTACTTACTTAATCGTAGTAGTAGTAGGCATCCATCAGTCTCAGGAGACTATGGAGTTGCGCTCTGGTTGTCGGTCTGGAATGGCCTCACCAGGGCGCAAAGCCAGGGTCGGTTGAATCGGGGGAGAAGCTGTTACCCAGGCAGCAGGTTCCCCCTCTCCACGGCGCTGAAAGTCTCCAATGGAAAGGCATACGCCAATACGATTGGTTCCAGCGCCGTCGCAGGAACTGAGAGTTCCGGGGTTGACCTCGAAGGTGATGAAGAAGGGCACAGGGACCTCCAACCCCGGAGACCGCCGTGGTCGGGGCCGGAGAAGAACAACCCCAACAAGGGCACGAACGACCCCAGCCTCCTGAAGCAGAGCCTGGGCCGCACGAGCCCCGGGAGGTGGACGTCCCGGTCCCGCACCTACGGGTCCCAGACAGAGATCGTCACAGCCCCCCTTCACCCGAGGCCGGCCTCCTTCAAGACCAAGTAGAAGGAAGAGTGATAATTATTAAATACAACAATTTTTATGATAATTATTATAATAATAATTGAAAATATTATTTATTATTGTTAATATGCTGTTACTTAATCGTAACAGCATATTAATTTATGCTTATCAAACAGCATAAGACAGTGACTGCGGTTCGTCATCACGGGTCACCTTGTAACACTTGCCAAGGGCTCCGGATCCGAGGAAATTGTTTTCGTGTACCTAGGACAACAGACGACTAGACCTGATAAACGACAATCCCTGCTGTTTGTGTTGTTCCATGACTTATCTGGGCATTCTGTCGTGCATCACAAGGCGTGTGATCTTGAATATTTGTCATTATTTAGCTGCTGAACACTTTGAGCTATCGGCGAAAATAAAGGTAATCCTTCGGTTTCCACAACAGCATTGTAGATCCTCAGAGGTGTCAGTAGGTACCGCAATGTTAAAATATTGGTTATAACATGTCTTGGTGGACCTCAGGTTTTCTGGTTAGGAATCCTCTTTGCCGTCCACTGCTTCACCATCTTTACACTCAAGTGACATTATCACACTCAGATATCAGATAATTATCATCACACTCTGGAATGTTGGAACCCCACGTCATGGGGGCGCGAGTCAAAAACTTTTGTCATAGCTGTGTCTCGGAGGCCTGTTAAGAATTTAGTGGTGGTGGACCTTTAAATGTTGTCTAGTGGAATAGATGATTGTACTTGAGCCTGGGGGCAAATCAAAGAGTAAGGAAAACAACCTGGTACATAGACACAAATTTATATGCAAAGACTCGCAAACATATTCAATAAGGTGATATCCTTAAAATACATTGCCATTGAGTATTATTGAAAAGTCCCTAGCGGGCTCTAGATACCCTAAGGCTCACCATCCCAACCACCTGGAACCGTACACAGCGCCGCCACAACTATCCACCGATGACACACACATTTATACCAAAGGAAACCTGGAGACTCTTAAAGAACACCTCCAAAGTCTGCATAACTACTCTACAATATCTTGCATCCCTGTTTAGATATAGAGGGAGCCGGTCGGCTGAGCGGACAGCACGCGAGACTTGTGATCCTGTGGTCCTGGGTTCGATCCCAGGCGCCGGCGAGAAACAATGGGCAGAGTTTCTTTCACCCTATGCCCCTGTTACTTAGCAGTAAAATAGGTACCTGGGTGTTAGTCAGCTGTCACGGGCTGCTTCCTGGGGGTGGAGGCCTGGTCGAGGACCGGGCCGCGGGGACACTAAGAAAGCCCCGAAATTATCTCAAGATAACCTCAAGATAGAGGTAGGCTTATCTGACTGTACGGCCGGAGAAAACCTCAAATAGCAGGACCGGGTCGGCAGCGATATACCTCCCCTCAAGTCAAGATGGCGTCCACCTCTCTTGCGTCATCGCCCCTTAATACTCTATGCTTTACATTTGCAATCAAACTCTTTATTGACTTTATTTACCATATTCCTCATGCATGCTTTTCGATTGAGTCCATTTTTCCCTCACATAGTTAGGCTATTCCAGTTCACATTATTCCTGACAATCTCCAGCTGAGAAGGTACTACTTTGCTGGGCGGAGTATTACTGGTAACTCGCGGCCTCCCTAAAATCGGCTGTAGATATTTTCCTATCAAAAATTCTCCAGATTGATTGATAAAGATTAAGCCACCCAAGAGGTGGCACCTTACCTTACCTTACCTTGAGGATACCTTGAGGTGCTTCCGGGGCTTATCGTCCCCGCGGCCCGGTCATCGACCAGGCCTCCTGGTTGCTGGACTGATCAACCAGGCTGTTGGACGCGGCTGCTCGCAGCCTGACGTATGAGTCACAGCCTGGTTGATCAGGTATCCTTTGGAGGTGCTTATCCAGTTCCCTCTTGAACACTGTGAGGGGTTTGCCAGTTATGCCCCTTATGTGTAGTGGAAGCGTGTTGAACAGTCTTGGGCCTCTGATGTTGATAGAGTTCTCTCTCAGAGTACCAATTGCACCTCTGCTTTTCAATGCACGGGCATGAATAGCGCGTAAGTGGTACAATTTTTTTTTTAAGCAATTCTTTTCATTATTCTGAGGTTGCATTTAATAAAGCTATTATCGCGGAGGAGGATACTGCTTTACAGTCCTTATGAGGGTGTCCAGCTGCTGGACACCTTTGTTGACCACGAGAGTGGCTGTGTTGATGGCTTCAGGGTGGCCACTGCAAGGTTCAGGAACTCTTAAAGCTCTTCTAAGGTCGTTGGTTGCTTCACATTCCAGAAGATAGTGAAGTAATGACTTTTCTGTGACAGTTTGGCAGAAGATGCACACTCTGTCGGGGTTCACCAATATCCCAGTTGCATCTGTAACCTAGATGTAGTCTATATAACCTAACTGCTATTTCCCTGTGGATTCCTTTTGGGATATTTAACCTTTCTAATTTGGTAGCCTGAAGATACCATGTTGCAGAGGGCGAACCTTCAGCTGTTCTCTGGTGTAGGTAGGCTTTGTTGAGGTGTGAGAGTTTTTTGGTGATGTTTTTTTATGTTCTGTAGGCTGGGTTGAATTGTTTTATGTATCACTGGATGACGAGTTGCCAGTTTAGCAATTTCATCAGCTTTCTCATTTAATGGGATTCCAATATGAAATTCTCCAGTGTCCACGAACATTTTATATTTGAAACGAACCTCCACAGGAAGTAAGGTTCGTAACACCCCACTCGACGGTTAACATGTACTAACGGCTTGTCACAGTCATTGACTTAACCTATAATACAGTCCAGCTTCTCAATCTGTTCTGTTGTACTCGTTTAACGAGTACAACAGAATGTTGATCAGAACTGTTGTACTCGTTTAACGATAATTTAGGAACGTTTTCCAGTTCTTGAGCCAGACAGGTAACACTGCTGCTTCTGATTCATGTCTACACTCTCCAGTCGTGAGGGAGCCGGGAGAACAGTGACGCAACTGTGAACTAAATAAATGTCCTTGTTGTTGTTTTAAGATTCAATTACTGGGATCAAAAAGTTCCAGGTAGCACAGGCTATGGTGAACTCGTAGTGTACTTACCTGGCACAGAAGAGGGACTGTGTGTGGGTAAGTGTCCGATTGATTGATAAAAATGAAGCCACCCAAGAGGTGGCACGGGCATGAATAGCCCCGAAATTGTTGTTGTTGTTTCAGATTTAGCTACTCAGAACGAAGCTACTCGTGTAGCACGGGCTATGGTGAGCCCGTAATTGAGTTCGGGTATTCACGATAACCTTGTTTGTGATATTTGGGTCTAAGTTTAAAATGGAGGGGGGGGGGGATTCCTCCTTTTTCCCTGTTTATTTATCGCTTCTGCTTTAGTGAACTGGTTTTAGTTTTGTTTTATTAACATTATCTTGGTGGCGGATGTAGATGCAGAATGCTCACTAATGAGTCCCATTCCTCAAAGGCTTTCCTAATCATTGTAGTCGTGGTGGAATGTGCATCTAATGCAGCTGCTGTCGTTGGATTAATGTTGAGTTTGATGCGCAGGGCTTCAGTAGCTTCACATTCCAGCAAGTAGTGCAATAGTGGCGCCTCTGCTTCTGTTTCACAGTTGTGACACTCTTTAACTATTGGGTTCATTACCTCCCAGCAGCACTTGTAACCAAGCCTGAGTCGGTGTATGGCTACTGCAATATGTCTGGATATCTTTTTGCCAGGCTTGAAAGAGGAGTAACCAGTGGCTTGTTCGTACCATATGGCAATGGATCTTCCTTCCGCTACTTTGGCTCTGTGGCGACTTTTGATAGTTGAGAATATTTTCTTCTTGATTTGCTCCTTTATCTGTGAGAAACTTGGAGGTATTTGAACCTGTACAACAGGTAGAGCAGTGGCAGTTTTTGCTAGTGAGTCTGCCTTTTCATTACCATCAATGCCAATGTGACTTGGAATCCAATTTAGGGTGATTGACAGCCCTAGATTATGCTCTTCTTTTCCTAAATGTTGAATTTCTGTGAGGAGTTGTATATTATCTCTGTGCTGACTGGATAACAATGCCTGGAGCGAAGATTTAGTCGGTATGAATGATGACATCATGTAAATTATTCACAATTGTATAGTTTATTGCCTCCTTCAGGGCATATAATTATGTTTGCAATATTGAGCACCCACTATTCATGCTCCAGTAAGGTTCATTGTTGGTAGTGTAAATTGCTGTCCCAGCAGAACCTCTTTCTTGAACAACTGATCCGTCTGTGAAGATGAGTCGTTGTAGGTCTTGAGATGGTTTCCATTTGTTGTTCTATTACTTCCATGAGCCTCTCACATGCTGATTTTGTAACTGGTAATCCTTCAATGATTATCTTTAGATTCGATTCTTCCCATGAAGGAGGCTACCGAAAGTGTTGATAAGGTCTATCTTCCCCTTTGTTTTTAATGGTCCATTTCAGGTCCACTTTCTCTAGAATCTTGACCAGATTATCCATCCATGAGCATGTTCTATATTGAAGGTTTTTCTGAAAGGATATCTGTATGCTGTCTTTGAGTGACAGTCTGGCGCCCGGAAATAAATGTTCTAACAACTTATGGATTTAAACCCAAAAGTATCGCCTCACCCCGCCGCACTTCACCTCTCCTCGAACTAACTAGAGTATAGTTAGTATAGTAAATTTATACAAGAACAAGATTGAAGGTAATTGCAGAAAGCCTAATGACCCATTCGAGGCAGCTCGAATAAAATGGAACGAAATGGAATGATACACAGAAATCACAATAGCGTGATAAATCAAATGAACAAATCATTTGAAGTATAGAAGTAAGGGCAAAGAGGTAGAGCATCATGTTGACAGCCCGAGTGCATGGGAGGAATTGTGTAAAACCCTGGTTTGTCTCGGAGAGGCTGCAGGATCCGAGTGAGGGCAGAAGAACTCCCGTTTGCAATTCTTTTGACCATGTCGTGGCGCAGTCGACTAAGGCTGCGTCTGGGATCATCCCGGGCTTAAGTCGGAACCCTCATCATGGCCCTTGTGGATTTGCTAATTTGATGTATCACGCTATTGCGATTTGTGTGTGTATTGAAGTAAGGGCGAAGAGGTAGAACAGCCTGTTGACAGAGCCCGAGTTAGCCTGAGACAGGCTATAGACAGCCCGAGACAGGTTAGATAACGGATAATGACGGAGATAAGTAGTATGTTTAATAATTATTTTATCTCTATTTACTAAGAGGAACTTAACATTATGCCGTTAGCCAAACGAGTCCATGTGGTTGGGGAAGAGAACAGGTTGACCAGTTTAGCCGTTACCAGGATGTTGTTAATTCTTATGTATTTATTAAATAGGGGCTGTCTCGTATGTGCCAATAGGCCTGCAGCAGGTTATCTTTATTCTTAAGAACATAAAAACATATGAATAAAGGTGACTGCAGAAGGCATATTGGTCCATACGAGGCAGCAGCTATTTATAACCACCGAATCCCACTCATATCCATGTCTAACCCACGTTTGAAACAATCGAGGGACCCCACCTCCACCAAGTTAGACTGTAATTGGTTCTACAAATCAACAACCCTGTTACTGAACCAGTATTTACCGAGGTGCTTCCTAAATATAAACTTTACCAATTTACACCCATTGTTTCGTGTCTGTCTTGTGTTGATACTTTTAATACCCTATTAATATCCCATTTATGTCCATTCATCCACTTGTAAACTTCTATCAGGTCACCCATAAATCTTCGCATTTCCAGTGAATGCAATTTAAGCTTTGTCAATCTCTCTTCATTACTGGTTTCTAATTTGGGAGATTGACTTTGACATCCTACGATGGACGCGTTAAAATGAATTTATATCCATTTGACCAAAACTGAACTGCATAATCTAAACGGGGCCTAACCAGGGCAAGATATATCTGACGAACAACACCAGGTGTCATGTTACATAAGAACATGCGAGCTAGATGGTGTTGAGATTGCGAAGTCGGATTGCGAAAGGGATCTGGGAGTTATAATTAGTAAGAATTTAAAACTAAAGGATCAATGCATGAATGTTCGTAATAAGGCAAATCGGACACTCGGATTTATTAATCGCAGCGTAAGTAACAAGACACCTGGTGTGGTTCTCAAGCTATATCTTGCTCTTGTTAGGCCCCGTTTAGATTATGCAGTTCAGTTTTGTTCGCCGTACTATAGAATGGATATAAATTCACTTGAACGTGTCCAGCGTAGGATGACTAAGTTAATTCCCCAAATTAGAAATCTTTCATATGAAGAAAGATTAACAAAGCTTAAGTTGCATTCACTGGAAAGGCGAAGAGTTAGGGGTGACATGATAGAGGTTTACAAGTGGATGAATGGACATAACAAAGGGGATATTAATAGGGTATTAAAAGTATCAACACAGGACAGAACGCGAAACAATGGGTATAAATTGGATAAGTTTAGATTTAGGAAAGACTTGGGTAAATACTGGTTCAGTAACAGGGTTGTTGATTTGTGGAACAAATTGCCGCGTAACATTGTGGAGGGGTCCCTCGATTGTTTCAAGCATGGGTTGGACATGTATATGAGTGGGATTGGGTGGTTATAAATAGCTGCCTCGTATGGGCCAATAGGCCTTCTGCAGTTGCCTTTGTTCTTATGTTCTTATGTATCTAGTAACTATATCATCATTACCTAGACTTAAAACCTTACATTTGTCAGCATTAAACTAGTCTACAAATCGGTTGACCATTTCAAAACCCTATTCAGATCGTCTTGAATTGATAGTGGGTCTTTTTCAATGTTTATTTCTCCCGATTTTTGCATCAAAGGCAAATTTGCAAATATTGTTGTTCAAACCTGAATCTAAATAATTTATATATATTATGAATAACAGAGGTCCCAGGACAGAGCCATGAGGCACTCCACTTGCAACCTTTTCCCACTCTGATTTAATCCCATTTATACTAACTCTGTTTCTTTTGGAATAGCCATGCCCTAATCCAACTTAATATAGCACCCCCAATACCGTGAGCTTAACATTTTAATCAATCTTTCATATGGCACTGTGTCAAACTTGTATGGGCGTTTGTAAAACCATGTTGTGAATCGTGTATTTATTTGTTTTTCAAGATGACGACGAATGGTATTTGCAATTATCGATTCGAGTAACTTTCCCACAATAGACGTTAAGCTAATTGGACGATAGTTTGATGCACATGATCTATCTCCTTTCTTGAAAATGGGTACCACATTAGAAACCTTCCACGACTCAGGCACTCTGTCCGACTCTAATGATATGTTAAATATAACAAGACCATGGCTCGCTAAGCTCTTCTTTGCATTCCTTAAGGACCATGGCAAACACGTTGTCTGACCCTTGGGATTTCTTTGGCTTGAGTTTCACTATTTAATTATATCCTCCCTGGTAACTGCAAAACTAATCATCCTGTCCTCTTCCCAACCCACAGACTTGTTTGGCTGAATGCATAATGTTCAGATCTTCTTTAGTAAATAGATAAAATATTTATTAAAAATAATACACATCTTTTGGTCATTGTCAGTTATCAGACATGTCAGTTTTTAATGGACGTATCATTTCTCTATTCTTTGTTTGATATAACTGAAAAAAAACTTTAGGATTTGTCTTTGCTTGCCCTGCTATTCGAAATCCATAGTTTCTTTTTGCCTTACTTATCTCTTTTTAACATTTCTAACCAGTTGTAAGAATTCTTGTTTTAAACCGACTTCTCCCATTTTTAATCCTTTTGTACCAAGCTCATTCAACTTATAAGGTTCTTTAGATCCTTTATCCGTTGCAGGTCATTATTATTCGATCTATTCAATTTGTATGGTATACTACTTTCCTGTGCTTTGGATAGAATATTTTTAAATAAGTTATATTTTGAGTCCCATATCGAAATCCCCTTTTACGTCACCTGTCGCAGGATTCACATCTCGCTCCAAGACCGGCCAACCCCCAATGCCCAAGATTTTCCAATCTATTTGACCCAAAAAAAATTCTTAGGCTATTGAAATCAGCTTTTCGCAAATCTGGCACTTTAACGAAATTTTCTCCTGCAAATCTATTCCATATCATGCTAAATCCGATTTCTTTGTGATCACTGTTCCTTATCTCACTCGCTATTTCGATGTCATTAATTTGTTTCCCTGTTAGTGAACACTAAATCTAAAATTATTTTCCCACGTTGGTTCCTTCATGTGTAGGCTAAGAAAGCAATCGTAAATTAATTGTAGAAAATCTTCTGCTTCATTATTCCCTGTTCTGTTAAACCAATTTATTCCACAAAAATTAAAGTTGCCCATGACACAAATACTGCTAGACCTAGATGCTAGAGATATTTTATCCCATAGGTGTTTTGCTTCCATCCTGTTTTAAGTTTGGTGATCTTTATATAACTCCTATTTTAAGATTATTTGCTCCTTCGTTTAATTCTAACCAAATAGTTTGTGTGGCTCATCTTTGATTTCCTCTTTGAAACTACATTTAAATTTTTTTTAACACATATGGCTACCCCCCCCCCCCTTCACATCTAATATATCTGTGAAATAGTTTAAATCCATTTATTTGATATTCAGCTAATAGTTCTTTATTTTCTACATTCATACACGTTTCGGTAAGTGCAATGATATCTATTTTGTCTGTGCAGACAAGAACATTTAAATCGTTTTTGTTTCTTAGACTAATACTGTTAGTTTAATATACCCTAAGTGTGTTGTTATTTTGAGGCCCTTCTCTTTCCCTGATCATTTTGCCAATTTGTTTCTCCCACAAACACCTACTTTTATTACCTCTTTCCTCCATATCAATTCCCATACCACTATCTACTAACAGTTTAAACCAAACCCAAATAAACACCTCCAACCACTGGTTCCACCGAGTTCGGAACAACCACCACCCCAGCCCTCGATAGATGCACTCCATCCCGGTCACGCATTTCAATTCTTCCATAGAAGTGTTCCCAGTTATCTATGAAAGATATTGCATTTGATTTGCAATATCTTTCCAGCCGGCAATTGACACAGTGCCCTCGACAACCATTCATTTCCAACTCCCTTTCTTGGAAGAATGCCACATGATCGGGATTCCTCCATTGCTCCTGACTAATTCTATGGCTATCTTAAACCTATGTATCAGTTCCTCACTCCTAACTTGTCCAACATCATTTCCACCTGCACTAATATAAATAATTGGTTTGTTCCTATTTCAGGTCATAATCATTCATGTTGCCCACAATGTGTCCAATTCCAGCTTCCGTACAGCAAAACTTAACCTGTTCCCCCCTATCTCTGGCACAAAACGTCCTGTCTAAATACCTCACCTGGAAATCTCCCACAACCAAAATTCGCTTAGTTCCTTCCTTTTTCTTTTGAGCTCCGTGAGGGACCTGTGCTTCGTTGACTTGCCATTTGAACGAACTGCAGGCTCACAGCACTCGTCCTCCAACACGGCAAATGCATTAGAAGTCCTTAGGATATCAATAGGCGGCTTTGTCTAAGTCTTCTTAAGGCCCCTGTCCTTTACAACTTGCCATGACGAGGTCTGTTTAATAATGGTTGCCTCGTTTGTTTTTTCCTGATGTTTCAGCTTTCATACCTCCTCCCGTAGGGAATCCAACCGTCCTCAGAGCTCCAACAAGATTTATCAGATCCTTAAATACACCTTCCATTATTGCTATAATAATACTACTACAATCGGAGCTCCAGTTAACACACCCTTTCACTGTGACTATCTGTGCCTGACTGTGAATAATGCTTCATTATTCCCTGTTCTGCTAATCCAGTTTATTCCATTAAAATTAGTCACCCATGACACACATACCGTTTGACCTAGATGCTCTTGATATTTCATCCCATAGATGCTTTGCTTCCATTCCATCTAAGTTTGGTGGCCTGTATATAACTCCAATTATAAGATGCAGGCGATGAGTCACAATAACGTGGCTGAAGTATGTTGACCAGACCACACACTAGAAGTTGAAGGGAAGACGACGTTTCGGTCCGTCCTGGACCATTCTCAAGTCGCTTGTGATGAGGTAGAGAACGGGTAATAAATAGGCAAGAGAGAGGTGAGGAGGAAAGTAAGGTGTAGAGAATAGTAGTAATAATGAGAACTGCAGAAGGCCTATTGGCCCATACGAGGCAGCTCCCATTATAACCACCGAAGGAAAAGTAATAGGAATAAGAAGAGGATAGCAAGGGAGCGTAGAAGAGAGAAAGAAAAGGAAAGAGAAAGAAAGATAAATGGAAGGGGTAAGCTTATGTTAAGTCACGTTTGTTAGAAAGATTAGAGCATTTGAGACAAATGCATATTTCAACTCTAGCCAATACCTATGTTGACTTCAGTGCTACTCAAGCAGGAGGAGCTGCCAATCACCGGGAAGCGGCCAAGTCACGTAAATACAGAGACCTTGAGCACCACTACAAATTTCCTATTATAAGATTTTTAACTTTTTCGTTGAATTCTAGCTAGATAATGTGTGTGGCTCAGTTCTGATTCCCTCTGAGACTATATTTCGAATTTTCCCTTAACATATAAGGTTACTCCCCCTCCTCGTCTAATATATCTATCTGTGTGAGATAGTTTAAACCCGTTTATTTAATATTCAGCTACTGGTTCTCTATTTTCTACATACATCTACGTTTTGGTAAGTGCAATAATAAAAAAAATTTCTGTGCAGACAACAATTAAATCGTTTATTTTGTTTCTTAGACTCCTCCAGTTCGTGTAATATACCTTAAGTGTAGTTATATTTTGAGGCCCTTCTCTTTCATCTTTTCATTGTCAATTTGTTTTCCCCAAAAACACACACTTTTGTTACCTCTTTTCTCCATATCAACTCCCATACCACTATCTACTAACAGTTTAAACCCAAACAAACCCCCTCCAACTACTGGTTCCAACGAGTTGTCAAAAGCAACAACCCCAGCTCTAGATAGTTGCACTCCATCCCGAGCATACATGTCATTTCTTCCATAGAAGTGTTCTAAGTTATCTATGAAAGATATTGCATTTGATTTGCAATATTTGTTCAGTCGGCATTTGACTCGGTGCCCTCGACCATCCATTTCTAACTCCCTTTCTTGGAAGAATTTCACATGACTGGGATTCCTCCCTTATTCCTAACTAATTCAATAGGTCTTAAACCACATTATCAGTGCCTCACTCCTAACTTGTTCTATATCATTTCCACTAGCACTGATACAAATAATGGGTTTGTTCCCATTTCCAGGCATATCATCATTCATGTTTACTATATCACCAATTCCTGCTCCCGGATAGCAAACCCTTAATCTACTCCCGTCTCTGGCACAAAAAAGCGCTATCCAAATACATCACATGGGAATCTCCCACAAATAAAATTTGCTTAGGTACTACTTTACTTTGTGAGCATTTTGATGGACTTGAGTTGCCTTCGTTGCGTTCCCTTTCGAGCGAACTGCAGGCTCCCTGAAACACTCGTCTTCCAACATAGCTGAGTTGGAAGATTTTAGGACATCGGTGGGCGGCGTTGGCAGTTTTCTTAAGACCCCCTTATCCTTTGTGACATTCCAAGGCGAGGATTTTTTAACTGGTCTCCTTTGTTTCTTCTTGACGCTGCTTCAGTTGTCGTAGCTCCTCCCGTAGGGAATCCAACTCTGTCCTCAGAGCTCCACATAGATTCATCAGTTCCTTCACTACAACTCCCATTATTAATGACAGCACAGTCAGAGCACTAGGTAACACACACTTTCCTTGTGAATATTTGCACGTCACTGAAATATTCTTCTCCTTTCTAGATAATGTAATTTAAGCTTTGTCAATCTTTCATCATGACGTGTTTCTAATTTTGGGATTAACTTTGTCATCCTACGCTGGACAGTTCTAGTGAATTTATATCCATTCTATGGTACAGCGTCCAAAACTGAACTGAATAATCTAAATGGGGCCTAACCAGAGTAAGATGTAGCTGAAGAACACAACCAGGTGTCATGTGACTAACGCTTTGATTAATAAATCCCGTAAGTCTGTTTGCCCTAAAAGTGTCCTATTTGCCTTTTTACGAACAGTTATGCATTTTTTTTAAATTCTTACTAATCATACCTCCCAGATCCCTTTCGTAATCAGACTTTTCAATCTCAACACCATCTAGCTCGTATCTATAACTATCATCATTACCGAACTTCAAAACCTTACTTGTCAGCAATAAACAGCATCTGCCAATCTTTTGACCATTCAAAAATCCTATTTAGATCGTCTTAAGTGATAGTCAGTCTTTTTCCTGTTTATTTCCTTCCCGATTTTAGAATCGTCAGCAAATATTGCTTCTCACACCTGAATATAAATCTTATGTGTATATCATGAATAAGAGGGGTTTCAGGATCTCTATTTTTATAGAGGTGTTATAAGCACTCCACTTCTAACATTTTCCCACTCGGACTTAAACCCCCATTTATAATAACCTTTTCAGTTTCCTTTGGTATAGACATGCCCTAATCCAGCTTAATATAGCACCCTGAATACCATGAGCTTCAATCTTTTAATTATGAGGCTGGGGTGAATGCTGGAACATTCACCCCATCCCTCACTGTGCGGGCCCTGGTCACACAACCATTAATCAATTAACACCCACAAGTGTCCTCAGCAGCTGCCCCTGAGAGGCTGCAGGAGGGGCGTGGAGGTAGACACAAGCGAAAGTGACTCATCCATGGATCAATATGCATAAAATCGTAAATACTAAATTTCGTGTGTTTTATTACATTAGCAAGTCATCAGGAATAAAGGATGAAATACGACAGGTACAACAGATTCGGGAGAAGAAAACCCATGTTTCCAAACTCTCCCTAAATACTCTAAACAAGTCCAGTACCGAGAACACAAGTGGGTCCAAGCGCACCATCACTGGCTTTGGATGTGTTAAGGAAGAGATAGAGAACATGAGAATAAAGGTAACTGCAGAAGGCATATAGGCCCATACAAGGCAGCTTCTATTTAAGACAACCCAATCCCACTCATATAAATGTCCAACCCTCGTTTAAAACAATCAAGGGACCCCACCACCACCATGTACGCTGTAATTGGTTCCACAAATCAACAACCCTGTTACCAGACCAGTATTTACAAGTGTTTTTCCTAAATTTAAAGTTATCCAATTTATACCCATTGTTTTGTGTTCTGCCTTGTTTTGATAGTTTTAATACCAAATTAATACCTCCTCGCCATCCGGCCCGTTGGCGTTGTGAGGGGGCTTCATAGACGGCTGCCGGAGTGTGATGCTCCGTGGGACAGTCCTCTGTCCTTTTGTGGCCTTGCACTCCTGCTGCTGTCTTCTCTAATTGTGCCGGATCGCTTTTCCTTTTCCTTATGTTTCGTTTTTCTCCCCCCCCCCCCCTCTTCTCCTATCTGCTTGTCGTTGACCTTTGTTGCTGACCTTTTGCTTGTTTTTGATTATTCCTATGGACTTCTTCTATTTTGACGCCCGGGTGCTTGGGGAGGCATACTCTTGCACCCGTAGAAGAACTGTAGTACCCATCGTCTCGAGTGAGGGGAACCTTTTATTGCCAATCCCCCTTTCGTCGCTGAACCCGATCTCGACGGACTGACGGTTCTTAAGGTGGCGTTTGTGGGGCGTATACCCACCGTATTTAGCCGTCCTTACTCGGACGGCTAAACGTGAATGTTGAGCTTCTTATGTCTCCACAATTACGTCCGAAACTCCCCTGCCACAGATCTGGAAGCGTATCCGCAAGATAGTGGGTAAGTTCGTTCCCGATGTTTCCCCGGTCCTTCACCTCCGTGGTACTCTTGTAGCGGACCCGTTGCAGGTCGCTACCGACCTGGGTTCCCACTTTTCTTCTGTTAGCTCTGGTCTTCATCTTCCCCAATCTTTCCTTCTACGTAAACCTGTCCTTGAGTCTCGTCCTTTAGGTTACTGCACTCGTCTTCGACTTTCCTATAACGATCCCTTCTCTCTCTCTGAACTTCGTTCTGCCCTAGCCCTCTGCGGTTCTACGGCGGCAGGCTCCGATGGTATTCATTATGAGATGCTTCGCCATCTCCCTCCGTGCACGTCTCAGTTTTTACCGAGTCTGTATAATCGGATCTGGGAGTCGTCGTCAGTCCCTGAGGACTGGCTCGATGCCGTTGTCCTCCCTGTTCGCAAACCAGGGTCTCTGGGAACTTCCCCTAAGGACTTTCACCCTACTGCCCTCACAAGTTGTGTCTGCAACCTCTTTGAACGTATAGTTAACGTTCGTCTGATGTGGTTCCTGGAACACCATCACCTCCTCTCCACTTCTCAATTTGGTTGCCGCAAGTGCCGCAGCACGACAGATGTCCTGGTGTACTTGGAGGTCTATTCGTACTGCTTTTGCTGCGAGGACCTCCGTTGTTGCCGTCCTTTTTGACCTGGAAAAGGCTTAAGACACCACTTAGCGATATCATATTCTATCCCAGCCTCATTCTTTTGGCCTTCGTGGTCATCTCCCTCTCTCTCTCTCCGCAGCTTCCTCTCTCGTCATTCCTTTCGGGTGCGCCTTGGTACTGCTCTCTCTGCCTCTTTTCAGCAATACGAAGGTGTGCCCCAGGGTAGTGTTCTGAGCACTACTCTTTTTCTGGTTGCCCTCAATGGTCTTTGCTCTCTTCCTTCCGGTGTCTTCTCCGCCCTCTATGTCGATGATCTTACCCTTTGCTGTCAGGGTGATGATTCGCCTCTCCTTCAACGCCGGCTTCAACTTACGATTGATGCCGTGTCGTCTTGGGCCACCGATCATGGCTTCAAGTTCTCTACTTCTAAGAATTGTGCCATGTCTTTTACTCGGAAACGGGTCGTTCTTCGTCCCTCTTTGTCACTTTATGGTCATACCCTTGAGTACAAAGATTACACGAAGCTTTTGGGGTTATTCCTTGACACTCGTTTGTCTTGGTCTCCCCATATCTCTTACCTCCGTGTTGAGTGCTCTAAAGCCCTTACCCTCCTTAGAGTATTGTCCCATACTTCTTGGGGCGCGGATAGGCGCGCACTCCTTGCTTTGCATTCCTCTCTTGTCCTGTCTAAGCTCGATTATGGTTGCCCTGCTTACTCGTCTGCTTCTCCTTCTGCTCTTCGCAGTCTTGATGCTTTACACCATACTGGGCTGCGCCTCAGTTCTGGTGCCTTTCGTTCGACTCCCGTCCTTAGCTTGTATGTTGACACTGGCTTCCTGTCTCTCCAGAACCTCCGTGATCGCTACTGTCTTCGCTATCTTGCGCGGTCCTTACAACATCCTTCCTCTCGCCTCTGTCGTGCTTTAACTTTTACCCCTCCTGCGGTTTCTGTTCCTCTTCACCACCTCCCTCTTTCTGTCCGGTTATCTCGCTTAAAGGATTCTCTTTCCGTTCGTGTTTCTAATATTTCTCCTCGTATTGTCCCTTCTTTGCCCCCTTGGAGAGTCCCCCTTCTGCAGTTTTGTACATCATTGACCCGCGTCACTAAAGCTTTTACCCCTCCTACGGTTCTAAAACGCCTTTTCCTTGAGCACTTTTCTTCTCACTCCCGCTCCGTTTCTGTCTTCACCGATGGGTCTAAGTCTGCGGACGGTGTTGGCTACTTTGTTGTCTTTCCTGATCGCACTTATGTGTCGCTTACCCCGGAGACTAGCATCTTTACAGCGGAGCTTTATGCTATTCTCTATGCTCTTCGTCTCCTGCTTTCTCGTTGTCAGTCTTCCTTTGTGGTTGTTGTTGACTCTCGTAGTGCCCTCATGGCTCTTGGGTCCTTTAATCTGGTTCATCCAGTAGTTGTCGAGATCCAGCATTGGCTGTTTCTTGTTCACAGTAAGTTTAAGTCAGTTGAGTTTTGTTGGGTTCCCATCCATATTGGTGTCTTTAAATGAGCGTGTGGATGCTGCCGCCAAGGAAGCTGTCCGTTCTTGTCCCATTTCTCGTAAAGGTATTCCATATTCCGACTTTCACCCAGTTATCCATTCCTCCATCCTTACCCGTTGGCAGGCTTCTTGGTCGTCTGTTACTGGTAAAAAACTCCGTACTTTTAAATGTTGTGTTTCCTCGTGGCCATCCTCCTACCACCGTAACCGGCGATGGGAAACTGCTCTGGCGAGGTTGCGTATTGGCCATACTCGCATAACCCATGGTCACTTGATGGAGCACCGCCCTGCTCCTTATTGTCCTAATTGCATTGTCCCTCTTACGGTCGTGCATGTCCTTCTTGAATGTCCTGACTTCCGGGATGAGCGTGTCTTGCTTTACAACCGCCCCTCGTGGTCCCCTGTCCCTCAATAGAATTCTTCGTGACTCGGATACTTTTGATATTGTTCGCCTTATGCGTTTATGTTCTCGTATTGGCATCCTTGGTGATATTTAGCGCCCTCTGATTCTTCCGCACATTTGATGGTGCTACATTGCCTTCCCGGTTTGGTGCCTTCTTTTGATAATTACTTACTCAGAACAAGTTCCAAGTAGCACGGGCTCTGGTGAGCCCATAGCTTACCTGGCACAGGAGCGGGGCAAGTAGCACGGGTTATGGTGAGCCCGTAGTGGACTTACCTGGCACAGGAGCGGTGCTTTGATTGTTCTGTTGTTGTTGTTATAGATTCAGCTACTTGGAACAAGTTCCAAGTAGCACGGGCTATGGTGAGCCCGTAACTTACCTGGCACAGGAGCTGGGCAAGAAGCACGGGCTATGGTTAGCCTCGTGGACAGGAGATGTCTCCCGTCTGTGTTTGATTGTTCGATTGATTGATTGATAAAGATTAAGCCACCCAAGAGGTGGCACGGGCATGAATAGCCCGTAAGTGGTGGCCCTTATGAGCCATTACCAGTATCAAGAGCTGATACTGGAGATCTGTGGAGGTGCGACTGCACCCTGCGTGACGGGAGATGTCTTCCGTGTTTGATTGTTCATTACTTCCCACCTTTTGAACCGAGAGGATTGGTTCATTAGCTCCCTCACCTCACATTAATCTAATGGCAGAGGCTACACTTATATCTGAAATTCTATCCCCAATACTCTTTAGATTCAACTCCATCCTCATTATCTCAATCATAACATTTCTTGGGCATCCTAAGATAATTCTCATGGCTTCATTTTGTACCTTCTTCAACCTGCCCATCCTACCTTTACCAAAACAAGAAATGACAGGTGCAGCATAGTCAATAAGAGATCTTACAGTACTCAAGTATATCATTTGTAGGACAGGGACTCCCACTCTCATTCCACAGCATGCCAAGGCCTTCAGAGGTTGTAATCTCTTCAGACATTGACCCAACAGTGTGTTCATCTCAGCTTCCAAACTCTCATGGTTATATCCAACTTATATGCCTTAATATTTATATTTATTACAGCTTAATTTTTACCGTTTATTTCCAATATAAAGGACCTCTGACTTCTACATTCAAACTTAGTTTTGTCTTTATTAACCACCATTCCCATATGGTGACACAGGTTTCCGAAATTATCCAACACCGTTTGCAACTCATGAAATATCTTTGCCCTGAAACAAAATATCATCGACATATATGATCGAAGTTACCCCATTTGAGTATCTCTCAGATGCTATCTTATTCATTAGTACAGTAGACAGGGTGGGACTCAACACTCCTCCCTGAGGTGTGCCGAGTTCAAAGGATCTCACACCTGAGCCTTTCTTTCGTTAAGATAATCCCTTATCCAGTGCCATAATCTCCCTTTAACACCAAAACCAGCTAATTCATATAAAATAACCTTTGTTGGCTTTATCAAAAGCTCCTTGTAAATAAATAAATAATTCTATAATAATCATTATCATTAGCTAGACATTTAATAATAGTCAGAGGAACTTTTGCCTCTGATGAACCCGAACAAATTACTAGACAGCTGATCACCTATTATATATAAAAGTTTATTTAAAAGTATCCTCTCCATTTTACAAAAACACGAGGTTAAGGACACAGGTCTGTACTCTCCATTGGCTTTAGGGATAGGGATGTTCATAGCTTTTTAACACATACTAGGAATTCTGCCCTCTTTATAACTAATATAAAAGAGGTCTAACAATGGGCGTTTCATCATAATGGCAAGTTCATTAAGTATTTCACAAGTTACTCCATTCTCCCCAGGGGCGGTAGATTTCCCAACTTTAATCACCGTTATTAGTTCTTCTCTGGTAATACCTGTGCAAATGACATCACTGTTACTTGCTGTAAGTGTAAAATACTTTCTTAGATCTTTCCAAGAATCTAATGACACACTCGTTACAGCGGGTAATGAACTAAGTTTGGCAGCTTCTACCCATTTATTTAAGGGACCATTTGCAAGTCCTTGCAGGTCAGGATGTTCAACAATATTATGCTTTTACCCCTTACTCTATTTACGTCTTGCCAGATTTCCTTTGAGTTACTATTACTCCTTTCTCTGCAAACTCCTGCCAATACTTGCTTCTAATTTATTTTCTCTTCTCCCCACACAGCCTAGCAACTGCCAGTAAAACATTCTTCCCTTCCTCAGTCCTACCATTCCTATTCCAATTCCTGTAAGCTCTCCTCATTGTTAATGTCCACCCTTAAGCATCTTGTCCTGTGTATAATTTTCTTTTTGGGGGATGCTTTTTTATAATGTTTTCCAGCTCAATGTTGCATTAAATACATCTACCTCCTTAATTAGATCTTCATAAAATGCTTCTGCCGAAACTGACTTATAAGTATCATACTAAGACTTAATATGACCAACAAGACCGCTTAATTCTCCCTCACTAAACTCTAACCTTTTCCTCTGAAGGCAGGCATTCGTTTTATCTAGTTTAAGCTGTATTTTTAATGCAAAATGATCATTTAGCATTTCATCCACAGTAAGACAATTCCCCTCTATGCCCTCTGCATCTATCAAACAGGCATAATCTAATCTCCCTCCCCCTCAGATGAGGAGGAGAGGGCTCGGCCAGGAGTTGACCGTCTTCATTTTCCTGCAAATATTGATACCATTTGAAACCATTTCCATTTGCTTTACCCTTTGAACCTAAAGCTGGATGTCTGGCATTAAAATTCCTTAGGACAAGTGTATCTTCAGAAAAAAATACAATCCGGTAAGTATCTTAAATCAAGGGAGCGATCAGACTTGTACAGATTAATGAAATTTAACTCGCGGTCTTATAATTGTATCCGCAAACTAAAACTTTCAATACCTCTATATCTCTGAGGGCTTCCAGTTATCTCGGCAGGTATGGTACTTTTGACATAACATGAGACCCCCGCCCTTCTAGTTCCTCCATCAGCATAAAAGTGAAAACCTCTAAAGCCATTTAGCCTCGGAATACTACCATCCCTATCCCCAGTTTCCTGGAGTACTACTATGTCAATATTCTCTCGAAGAGTATAATAGTGTACATACACCGCTCTAGATTTTAATCCATTAACGTTCCAAGATGATAATTTCAATCTACTTTCATCCATGATTAATAATAAAACTACTTTTGCCCTGTCCGTCACATTCCATGAGATACGCGAGTACCTTAGAGACTTCCTCCAAACACCGTAACATTTTTGCTTTCTCCTCACTTGCACAACTACTACTAACATCGAAGGTAATATTATTCATATTTATTTTCTTTTTTATTCTGTATACCGTTTTACTTTAACCTTTGTTTGAACATTTGTCACTACAGGAGGTTGAACACCGCTAACACTACTAGAAAGTGCATTTTCTTGACTATCCTCTATACATCATGCTCTTCCTTGCTTGCTTGTACACACGTTTCACTTTCCATTTCACGTCCTGTTTCTCCACCATCTTCACCCCGTCTACCCTCTATAGCCATTTTTTCCAATGCCTCAATCCTCTTGTCTAGTTTTTTCTTTTTTTTTTAGATACTCCAATTTTTGATGATCAACCTCCGAGTTCACCATATTGTCCTGATCCTTGTCCCCACAAGGTTTCATTTTTCAACTGCATTACCTACTTTCTCTAGGTTTGCCTTAATTATTTCAGTTCCTTTCTCCCACACATTGTTCATAGGGACTGTCGTTGACTTTCGGCTGCTTCCTCCATATTCCTGCTGCACAATCTTTCCTTCATTCGAGGATACATGTGGTATGTTAGTAAGGTCTCACACCCTTGCCCATTATGTTATTGATTGTCCGTTGATTAATGTATACAGAAACGGAGATAAGGACTGTTCCTGAACAAATAGCCTGGATGTGTCACAACGGAAAGGTTGATATTCTTGAGATTCTGTACAAGATTGTTTGCACCAAAACTTTAATATTTTGTTGAATTATCTGCATGTCTCTTGCAAATTGTCTATACAGTATACCTAGGTCATAAAAGTATGTGTGTGTACGTCGGATACCATACTACTTGTGTAAAGGAGGAAATGTATGTTTATCTCTCAGAATGTTCGGTAATACGTTTATTGCTTGTGATGTGTATCTATGTATGTATTAACACGATGTACTGAACGGGGTGAGAATAGCTTGAGCTACCTCATCCCTTTGTGTGTATTTTACCTCGATAAGCTTATTTCAATTTCAATTCAATTTCAATTTCGAGGATACATCTATCCTGCTTGTAGGACCCGCCCTTGAGTCACTCAGATGAGGCTTCAAGGGGCATAGATAGGAACCAGCATTGTGGCTGCCTCGACAATTGCAACAAGATGGGACGAATTTTTCACCTTTTCCAATTTTGACTACACTCTCGCGAGTCGTGCTTCTTGCCACAATACAGACACCTGGAGTCAAACTGGCGTTTACACGCCATATGTCCCCAACGAGAGTAATACTTTATGCATAATATGAGCTCCTCAATGTATTTTGCAAGTTTCCCGTAGCCTAGTCCTTGCACAAAAATTCTTTCCGGAGCCTCACCCTTTACCAAAGCAACAACCTGGCTTTGTTTTTCACCACGAACAATTCCTCTTTGCTCAAACAACACTATCATTGTTGAAAAGAAGATAATCAGGATCCAAATAAGTTGGGTACTTAAAAACTATTACCTTGGTAATAGTTTAAACGAGGCGCCTGACAGCTGGGTGGACAGCTCTTCGGATTCGTAGTCCTTGGGTTCCGGGTTCGATCCCCGGTGGAGGCGGAGACAAATGGGCAAAATGTTTCTTTCACCCTGATGCCCCTGTTACCTAGCAGTAAATAGGTACCTGGAAGTTAGACAGCTGCTACGGGCTGCTTCCTGGGGATGTGTAACAAAAAGGAGGCCTGGTCGAGGACCGGGCCGCGGGGACGCTAAAGCCCCGAAATCATCTCAAGATAACCTCAAGATTGGTGTGCATAATACCTTCTTCCGGAGTAATCACGATATTCTCATACTCAACCGTCGTTAGGTGTTTCACGGCCTTATCTGTCCCAACTGTTATGTAGGGCCAGTGAAGACCCTCCTTGAAGAGTGGTTCATATTCAAAACACTCCTTAGCCAGACGTCCCGTCCACTCCAGCTTTTGGTGGAAGTTCAGTTGGCATGTTGTAGGGAATAACAGCCGCTCCCTTCTATTATTCATCGTGTCTTGCGTCCTGCTGTGTAGGGTTGTTGTTTGAGAGCTCCTGGGAGTTTGTATCACTGGTGTCTCCTGTCGTGGATCACAGCAATTTTTCTGTCTTTTATAATTTCATCTTCACTATCACTGTCTCGCTGTCTATGAAAACTACGCGGTTTCTTTCTGGACATTGCAACGTGGTACGGCCTGGTATCACCTTGTACTTGAAAGTCATCCTCACTCATAATCGTCAGTCCTAGTGCACAATTGTCTATAACTAAGGCAGACCGCCTCTGCCATTTCCCCAGCACGCAAATGCACTGTATAATTGTAAGAGTTGAGCACAATTTCACAATATCCACGAGCGCTTTCACTACTACCGCACACGACCGCGGGAGGCGTCACTTGTGATGTGACGACCACGACCGGTACAGAAGCCCAAGGCGTGTATGGGAACATGCCGTGCATAGGTTCGGACCCTCAAGGCCCCTGTGGATGTGGTCATTTGATATATCACACTATTGTGATTTCTGTGTATCTTAAGTTTTTCTCAATCAACATAGGTTTCAGTTTAACGTTTTATTATTAGTAGTAAAGTTTATTCTAAAAGAATTAAAATCGCCTAAAACGAAAACTAAAACGAAAACAGTTTGACATAGACTATGATGGATTGTTTCATGCGTAGGATAAACAGAATTGTTTAATTTAAATTATAGCTGCTTCGCATGCCAACTCTGTACCGCTGGTATGATTCAGAAACACACAACTCATATATATATATATATATATATATATATATATATATATATATATATATATATATATATATATATATAT
>WNGS01004946.1:24318496-24329450 GCA_020271785.1 Procambarus virginalis
ACGCTCCTCTACTGTCAATAAAGAAGCAGGCATTTTACCACATTTGACTAATTCCTGTAATCCTGCTAATACACCTGGAGTTCAGCTGCGTTGAAGAGACATTGTCAGTTAAGTAACGTCCAATACAGTATCAACAGTGCCGATGTCAGTGTACTCCCTGATCAGACTCTACATCCTGCCTTCCCATCCCTAGCAACTGACCCATACAATATACATGTAGTGTTCTGTAGGTAATTTTCTAATTATACAATCATATGTTGCCCTCAGATCTCCTATTTCATACATACTTTTTTCTTTAGCAATGGAATATTACTACATTACCTTAAACTCCTCCATGGTGGTGTGAATTTTAGGCACAGCAATACACTTTGTAATAACATCATACTTTAGAACATAAGGTACTCATATATGCTCTCTTCATCATACATTGTTCACTGGTGTTACAGATTCAGCTACTCAGAACAAGTTCCAAGTAGCAGGGGCTCGGTGAGCCCATAGCTTACCTGGCACCAGGAGCGGGGCAAGTAGCACGGGTTATAATAGCCCGTTGGACTTACTGGCCTCAGAGCGGTGCTTTGATTGTTCGATTGATTGATGATTGATAAAGATTAAGCCACCCAAGAGGTGGCACGGGCATGAATAGCCCGTAAGTGGTACATTTTTTTTCCGTAATTCTTTCATTATTCTGAGGTTGCATTTAATCATCAAGCTGTTATCGCGGGGGAGGATACTGCTTCACAGTCTTATGAGGGTGTCCAGCTGCTGGACACCTTTGTTGACCAGGAGAGTGGCTCTGTTGATGGCTTCAGGGTGGCCACTGCAAGATTCAGGAACTCTTAAAGCTCTTCTAAGGTCGTTGGTTGCTTCACATTCCAGAAGATAGTGAAGTAATGGCTTTTCTGTGACAGTTTGGCAGAAGATGCACTCTCTCTGTCGGGGTTCACCAATCTCCCAGTTGCATCTGTAACCTAGACGTAGTCTATATAACCTAACTGCTATTTCCCTGTGGATTCCTTTTGGGATATTTAACCTTTCTATTTGGTTGCCTGAAGATACCATGTTGCAGAGGGCGAACCTTCAGCTATTCTCTGGTGTAGGTAGGCTTTGTTGAGGTGAGAGCTTTGTGGTGATGTTTTTAATGTTCTCTAGGCTGGGTTGAATTGTTTTATCTATCACTGGATGACGAGTTGCCAGTTTAGCAATTTCATCAGCTTTCTCATTTAATGGGATTCCAATATGGGATGGGATCCAGTTCAAGGTTATGTTGAGTCCTTTGCCTTTAGCGACTGCTCCAAGATACAAAATGGTGGTAATTATTTCCACGTTATCTTTCCACTGTTTTTGTCCTAGTATTTGAAGTGCAGCTTTTGAGTCTGTGTGTATGATTGCATTTTGAGTGTTTTGTGCAATCACATATGCGAATGCCTGTTGTATGGCAAACAGCTCAGTTTGGGTTGATGATACTAGTCCTCCCAGTCTCCAATATGCCTGTATGCTGGCCGTGCAAAGAGCAGCGCCAGCACTCTCATATTCTGTGTCAACCGATCCGTCTGTGAAGATGTGGGTGGCTCCTGCTACTGCTATGCTATACATTTGCTCTTCTATTATGCGCCTTAGGATTGTCGGATCATAGGCAGCCTTTTTCATTGGGAGACTTTCTATTACTATTTTGAAAGTAGGCTCTTCCCACGGTGCAGAAGGAGTGTAATTTGGGTGTGGATGATCACCCTCTCTATCGAGAATCATGCTTTTTAAATGTAGTCTGTTTAGGACTTTTCCTGCTCTTGCAGCCCAAGAGTTTCCATTGTTTTGGCCTAGTCCAACCACCAAGGCCTGCCGTACTGGGATTGGATCAGAAGAAATAATTATCTTACTGATAATTGTAGCTGTCCTTTGAGATATTCTTTCCTGTAGAGAGGGCAAACCCGTCTCCAGTCTAAGAGTTTCAAGCCTGGTCCACATGGGGGCTCCCAGTGCGGCTCTCATAGCATTGTTTTGGGCAACTTCAAGCTTTTTCCACTGTTGGTGTGATAGATTTGTGAGTGCAGGTGCTGCATAATCGATCACTGATCTGACTGCCTGTACATAGTATGTGCGAAGGACTTGCAGATTGGCTCCTCCAGAGAGGGAGGTTAGCGACCTGAGGATTGCCGTCCTGGCCGCAGTTCGCTCTCTCAAGTAAGTGACCTCAGCATTAAAATTCATGTGTGTGTCCAGGATTATTCCTAGGTACTGATAGGTGTCCACCCATTCGATTGGTTGACCCTGTACTGTGAGTTGGATGTTGGGCTTCGCTATTTTTATGGGCATGGCTTTTGACTTTGAGGGGTTGAGTTTGATCCCAATCTGTTTTGCCTCTTTACTGATGCAGTCTAAGCATTTGGGTGCAAGGCGCGCCGCATCCCTTCCTTTTATGATGATGACAAAGTCGTCCGCGTAGTTTAGCAGCCTGCAGTGATGTGGAAGTTTCAACCTCATTATTCTTTCCATTAAACAGTTGAAGAGAAGAGGGCTGAGAATACCTCCTTGCGGTGTACCATTTTCATGTCTTTTGTACTCAGACTGTGCCATGAAGTTTTACTCTTGCTTCTCTGTTTATGAGACAGTTTTTGGTCCAGGAGAGCAGGTTGCCTCTGACCTCTTTGTCAATGAGGCAGCAGAGAATAGCTGGGGCGCTAGCCAGTTCAAAGGCTTTTTCGAGGTCCAGGAATATCAGCATTCCTGGTCTGTCATTCAAGTGGGCTAACAGAGTTGTAATACATTCCACTGTGCCAACCCCTTTTCTATAGGCATGGTGCATGGTGCAGTTTCCCACTCCAGTCTGTTGAGTGCCATTCTGTCAGCCGTCTTGGCTGCACAGCTTTGGAGAGAGATGGGCCTGGGATTAGCTGGATCTTTGGGTTTTGGGATCGGTACTATGTCTGCTCTATTCCAAGCTGAAGGTCTAGTTTGAGAAGTCCAGGCTAAATTAATTAACCTTAGGTATGCAGCGTCTCCCTCTGGGCCGAGGTTTCTAATCATTTTATAGGTTATTTTGTCGGCTCCAGGGGATGTATCCTTGGAGTTTTTCTTAGCCCGATTGAGCTCATCCAGTGTGAAGGGGGCATTAGTGTCAGAGACTTCTTCACATGCTGTAAGGATTCTGTGCCACCTTTCTTCCTCTAGTCCGGTCTGTACTGCTAATACATCTGGTGGAAGTTGATTGCTGGCTGCTCTCTCTGCAAACCTGGTTGCCAGTACTTCGGCTTCCTGTTGAGGATCCTTGGGGTGTGGGGCTTTAGGTGTTTTATTCCCTTTGGCCCGGTGGATTTGCTGCCACATCTCTCAGAGAGGTGTGTTCATTCAGGTGTGAACACCATTCCAGCCACTTTTGTTCTTTTATTAGTCTGGTCTCTCGATGTACATGTTCCTTGACCTCACAAAGTAAGGACCTGTTGCGGTCACTTGGATGCTTTTTGTATAGCTTTCTTGTTCTGTTGAGTCTATGGTTGAGTTCTTTGACACGTTCGCAATAGTACCAATGATCTTTATGGTGTCCGGTGGACTGTTTTTTCAGTGGGATTGAGTGGTTGGCTGCACTTTGAATCACTTTGACAAATTCTTGTTCTGCCTGATTAATGTCTCCGGGAAGATCATAGTTTCTATGCCACTCTGAAATGAGGTTTTGAAATCGGTCCCAGTTTGCTAAAGCAAAGTTCCAGGCTTCAGATGGAGGCGGAGGTGGAGTGGGTAGGTCTAACTTAAGATCAATTTGGACCCCATAGTGGTCGCTTGTGAGTGTGGGCTCAACTGACCATGTCGCTACATCTCTTAGGGAGGCTGAAACGAAGGTTAGGTCTAATCTGCCTCCTTGGATGTGGGTAGGTTCATTCTTGTTTAGGATTTGTATTTCTGGAAGCTGGTCTAGTAGGTGTGCAATGTGAATGCCGGCTTCGTTTGTTGTGTTCGAGCCCAGTGCCAATCGATGATGGGCATTAAAATCTCCACAAATGATTGTGTTTGTTGTTGTCGCGTGTCCAAATAACACAGAGATCCATTTCGGCATGTGGAGACCTGTACACATTAAACACTTCAAGTGTGTCGTGTCTTAGCTCAATGGTTACTCCCATTACCTCTGTCCCTGCTCCACAATCAGGTGGGCTGGTTATGGACTTGGAGATCAGGTCACATTTTACATAGATTGCACATCCCCTGGATTGCCCATTGATCCATGGAAGGAAGAAGCCTCGATAGCCTGAGATTTTAGGTTCTAATCCGGCTCGAAGCAAGCTCTCCTGTAGTATCAGGATGTCTATGCCCTTGGTTACTGCTATGCATTGCAAGTGTTGCAATTTAGTGCGCAGTCCTTGCGCATTCCATTGCAGGATCTTTAGACCTCTATGTTCTTGGAATTTGCTGATAATTCCGTGGTATCCATGGAGTCTGATGAACACGCCATGGAAGTTGCAGTTGGTGTATAGGTTCTTAGTGGACCTGAAATTGACTCATCAATGTCGCTTTCCGACGAGCTAGACTCTATCTGTTTTTTAGAGGGGTGTCTCCTGCCCTGCTGTCTTGAAGGTGAAGATATTACATTTTCGAATCTTTGAGCTTGTGCTCAATTGTCTTCCGAGTCTCTGTGGTTTGCTTGATTCCATGTGATGACAGCAGACTTTCGATCAACTCGGTGACCAGAGTTTTGAGCATTGGCCAGAGAGCGTCTAGTTCTGTGGGAGCACTATTTAATGCTGTGCAGGTTTGGGGCCTAGTAGCTTTTAGACCCTTCTCAGTGGTAACTTTGACACTAGAATTGTTTCTCCTATTGGCCCCAGTGTGCTTACTGGATGAAATGGGAGGGCGACTGCTTTGAAAATGATTCTTGTGTCCTCCATCTTTCTTTTTGTCCTGTACGGGGTCTTCACACCCTTCACCATGGCGGATGGTGAAGGGCCGTGTGCCCCCTCTTCCTGAATGGGTAGACCCCACGCGGTTTTAGTGGGCAGGGGAGCTGGTATTAGTTTTGGTGGGGGCTTCGGCTCTGCTGTAGGCGTGGTGGGGTTTGTTTGAATCCTTTTGAGCCTTTCAGGGCATTTCAAGTTACAGGCGTGATGTGCCTTGGAGCAATTTGGGCACTTTGCCTGAACAGGGTGGTTTGCCTTGTGTTTATCAATGCATATTTTTGTGTCATGGGGCTGGCTGCAGACTCCGCACCTTACTGGGCGTTGGCAGCCATCTTTGTGATGCCCAAATCTCTGACATCTGAAGCATCTTAGGGGCTCTGGGGTGTATGGCCTGTGTTGGAACACGCCCCAGATTCCAAGGTCAAGTTTCTCCGGTATCCGTCCTCTAACTGTGAGAAGAACTTGTCGGGTTTCCTGTTTTGTGGTTCTTACTTGGCTCTTGGCTCTTACTAACCTTGCTCTTGTCAAGAGCAAGGTTTATTTCTGTCTCTGATAGATTGTTTTCTTTCCTTTCATGGTTGTTCGAGGACCGTCATCTTATGCTGAATTTTGTCGCCTCGTGTCGTGTGGCGCTAGCGGCTTGCGTTCGGTATTGTTACTTCTGCTCCGTTCCACAAGCTGTTTCGTTTGTTTTCATCTCTGGCCTGCTCTTGCACTGCCCGAGTCATCCTGGTTGTTGAACTGGGTCCTCTCCTTTCTTTCTCCTCCTAAGTTTGTTGCGGCCCCTTCGGTTCAGGATTATTTTTCCAAGGCTCTTTTTTTTCCTGTTGGCATTGGCCTCGGGGTACAGGTCTGGGAGTTTGATGCTCTCCTCCAGCGCAGGGGTTTCTGCTCTTGGTCCTGATAGGTTTGTTCGTTTACAGCCGTCTCCTTCTTTTCTGGTGAAGAATGAGACTTCTGCTTTCCGGAGGGGTCCTTGGGTTGTTGATGCTTGGTGGGTTTGGCCGGGGCTGCATAATGTGTTGTCTGGTTGCGGCTCTTCGCCTTTACCTGCGTACCACGGCCTCAGGACGCGCTTTGGGTTGACCCGGTCTCCCTTCAATCTTGTTCCACGGTTTGGTTCTCCCAGGTCGTCTGCAGGGTTATTCGATCCGTTACCATGCGATCTATCCTCGTGCAACCCGTTCTCGCACTTTCGTATAGTCAATATTGACTTGTTAAATACGTGCATATGTGACATACTAATTTATTGTGAATATTTTAGTTTACCTTGAAAAGCTTCACAGAAAACACCGACCTTACCTAACCTTCTTAGTATGTTAAGATAAGCATCTTATTGCTTCTTAATTACAATTATTACTTAACCTATTATAGCTACAGGTTAGGTAATAATTGTAATTACGAAGCAATAAGATGCTTATCTTAACATACTAAGGAGGTTAGGTATGGTTGGTGTTTTCTATGAAGCTTTTCAAGGAAAACTAGAATATTCACAATAAATTAGTATGTCACATATAAACTTACTTAAGTCAATATTTACTGTAAGAAAGTGCGAGAACGGGTTGCCTCGTGCCCTTGACGTTCGTAAGTTTGCTGCGTTGGCTGCCGTCTTGGGCACATTTTTTGGGGGGGATCGAACAGGGTCCTGATCACTCGCTACCTTGTTAATGTTCCCGGGCCTAGTCGGGCCTGTGCCTCATTGGGTCGGCGGATGCAACCAGTTGACTGCACTTCACATTGAGGAGCGAGGGCCAACCGTGTCGCAGGTAAGTTCCTTTCGTTTTTGTCTTTGGGAAAATAGCTCCAGGCAGGGAGCCGAAAGGGGCTACCCCCCAGAAAACTAGCATTGAATGTAATGAAATGCCATTTTCTGGGCGAGACCCAAAGGCTCCCCGGCCTCTCTCCCTCTGGTCGGCTTTTTAATATATATTTCTTCTGCCTCAGCACTGCAGGGATGGATAGCCGGCACGGGGTTCTGGGGCTCCCCTTTTCCCCCCTCCTGTTGCACAGGTGGTGACGTCAAGCTCGTTTTCATTTGGGGAGTTCTATCCACTAGTTTGGCATTCAGTAGCAATGTTTTAACCAGAATAGAGGTTTGTTTTGGGGTGTTTATCTTTTTGGGTGCCTGACCCGGTCAATGGCAGACATAGACTGCTTCCAGCCACACGGGGGTGTCTAGCTCCTCGTGCCTCTGAGGGGGGCCAGGTTCTGGGTCAGGGTCCCTGGTAGGCCTAGAACTCCATGCACATTGACAGATGTCAGGGTCTAATACATTCATGTCAGCTCGGATAGCTCCTTGGAGCCTCCGGCTCTCGCCCAGAAAAGGCGTTTCATTAGATTAAACACTGTTTTTTGTAATAGTGGACACGATCGTTCATCAGACCACAGTTAAACAAGAAACGGTATGAGAAGACGGAGCTCAATAATACAACATAGACACAGACCACCAATAACGGTCGGGTAGTAAAGACACCAGACCATAACGATCCACAAATGCAGCTGCAGGAAGCAGTGTCTACTCACGATCAAAGATGTATTATAATATAAGACAGACATGAACAGTCAATGCAGTCTAACATGCAGCAGCAACAAAGAAATATTGAACGGCAGAGATGCACTCAGACAACACCAGAAACTGGCATGAATAATAAATGCAGAATCAACTTCTGTTGGTGTTACCTGTCTTATTAGAACGTCTCTATGGAATCGACATCCATATTCTCCACTGGCAAGTAGTGCCGCTGCAAATCCGACTGCGATGATTATATAACAATAATTATTATAATTGATTTGATTATAATTATATAATTGATATATAATCATTATAGTTATATAATCATCGCAGTCTGATTTGCAGTGGCACTACTTGCCAAGTGGAGAATATGGATTTAGATTTAGAAGTTCTACTAATACAGGCAACTCCATCAGTATACATCGTCTGGTCATTATGAACACTGCAGTGGAACAAACAAGGTTTTGGAACTAAAACCTCTTCCTTTCAGGACGCTACAATCGGCACAAAAACTATAAATTGTTTTGCAGGAAACTCTTACCAGCCATGAAATCCTTCAGATTAGCTGGATATCAGTAATATAATAGTGAATGAACAGGGATGACCGAGGGTTAATGACCCTAGTCTGAAACACCAAACCCAACAAGAAAATACCATTTTAAATTTATGGGAAAGTGCGAGTTGCACGATTTTGTTACAACTTCAGCTTTGAGGAATTTGCAAGGGAAGGCATTAAATAGCCCAGTACTCCAAATTTGGCGCCTGTGACAGTTACAGGGGGAGTAGGTTCCCGTCTGGAGCGGTGACACTGGCATACCCGGGTTGCAACGAGGGACGTGATTGGCTATTGCCCAGCACATTCCTCTAATCAATAGGTGACCAGAGATTTTTATGAGCGATCCGAGCCGGCTTATAGGCCCGGATGTCAATTGCTTCAGACAAAGACGAGGAAGGATGTACGTGCGAGTGTTCAAAGATTTTTGCAGGATTTACTTGCGTACTATAAAATTGAGCTTCAAAGAGGAAGCAATAGACCTCTGCTTTTACGTGAGGGGCTGCCGTTGACATTTTGAAGAGGTATATACGATGGAAGCGGCTGTGCAGTTAAGACTGATGCAGGAGGGCATAGTGAGGGGTGGATCCACCCCTTTTTTGTTTTGGATTACCGTTTTACCTGCTTCATTAGCCTGTTAATCTCTGCCCTAATCTCCAGGAAGTGTATACAAGGCCATTGTGTGTGCCATTATTCCATAAATAATTACTACACACACAAACGACTGCATTTCACAAGAGCGTATTTACACAATCCCGAGCTTTTATTTATATTACAAACTTAGTACTATGCCTGGGTGGGGTTCTGGAAGTTCTACTCTGAAAGCCCGGCCCGGGGCCAGGCTCGACTCGAGAGCTTGGTCCAACAGGCTGTTGCTTGGAGCAACCTGCAGGCCCACATACCCTCCACTTCCTGGTTGGCATGGCACTTCTTGAAGAAAACTATCAAGTTTTCTCTTTAAGACGTCCACGTTTGTTCCAGCAATATTTCTTACGCTCGCTGTGAGTATATTAAATCGTGGACCTCTGATTATTATACTGATTGATGTTCTCTGATATGATGTTCTGACATGATGTTCTCTGATTGTGCCTATAGAACAGCTCTTCAATGGTTCTATTTTGCATTATCTTCCATATCGTTCACTCCAGTATGTGTAGATTTGGGACGTGGCCCAACAGTATTTCCCATGTGTGTGTGTTATTTGATACCTCACTCGTCTCATTTCTAGTGAGTACATTTCGAGAGCTTAGAGACGATCCCAATAATTTAGGTGCTTTATCGTGTCTATGTATGCTGTATATGTTCTCTGTATTCCCCTCTATTTCAGCAATCTCTTCTGCTATGAAGGGGGAAGAGAGTATCGAGCAATACTCGGGTTGGGACAACAGAATTGATTTGAATAGTACAACCATTGTGATGGGATGCAGACGATGAGTCACAATAACGTGGTTGAAGATATGAAGAATATACGCCACACCAGAAGATGATGAGACGACGACGTTTCGGTCCATCCTGGACCATTATGAAGACTCGATTATGATCCAGGAAGGACCGAAACGTCGTCGTCTCCTCATTTTCTGGTGTGTAGTTTAGTCTTGATTGTGATGGGATCCATGGATTTGAAGGTTTTCATAATCCATCCGATCATTTTTCTAGCCGATGCTAAATTTGCTTGGTTATGCGCTCCAAACGTTAAGTCATAACATATTATTCCCAGATCTTTTACATGATGCTTTTTTACTATGAGCAGATTTGCATTTTTTACCTTGTATCTTGTTTAAGTGTTAAGTGCTAAAGTGTTGTTAATGTCCTTATTTTTACCGTACCTAAGTACCTAGAATTCATCACTGTTATACTTCATGTTATTTTCTCTTGCCCAGTTGAAAACATTATTAATTTCTGCTTGTAGTTTATCAATGTCTTGAACAGAAGTAATTTTCATGCTGATTTTTGTCATCTGCAAAAGATGACACAAAGCTGTGACTTGTATTTTTGTCTGTCTGATATGAGAAAAAGGAAAAGCTGTAGTGCAAGGACTATACCCCGAGGTTAGAGCTTTTAACTGCTCTTGAACTCGATTTTATTTAGTTGGTTGACACTGTTCTCTTCCACATAAAATTGAATATCCACTATCCTACTTTACCTGATATTCCCATTAATCCCATTTTGTATGCTAACACTCCCTGGTCACATTCATGAAATGCCTTTGCAAAGTCAGTGCATTGGAATTCTGTTTTTATTTATTGCTTCAGTGATTTTGCCGTAGTGGTAAAGTAGCTGCGAGAGGCCTGATATTCCAGCGCTAAATCCATGTTGACCTGGGTTTTGGAGGTCATTGGACTCCATGACACTGGAGACCTGATTCCTGATCACTCTCTGAAATTCTTTTATTATGTGGGACGTTACTACAACTGGTCCATAATTCTTAGCCTATGCTTCGCTCCATTCCTTGTGAAGAGGAGCTAGATGTATTGGTTTAAACGAATCTAGTTTATCTCCTGTGTCAAAGCGTTTTCTCCACACTTTGCTACTCATTTTTCTTTAAGTATTGAATTTCACGAGTCTTGACCCGGGGCTGAGTGCATGGACATAATGTAAATTTCTCTTTCAAAATCTGCAAAATTCGTTTTAATACCAGTTATATTTTCAGGAGTTTGAATATCACGCATAGAGAAACTGTCCGGATCTTCCACTTTAATGCTGTTTATTGGGGTGCTAAACAAGTCCTCATTTTGCTTTTTTTTAGGATTTAACTAATGTCTGTCATCCTATAGGTATGACCCTTCACTTGTAGAATAGGTCCATTACCGAGTGGTTTTGCTTTTGTTAAGATAAAATATTTATTTAGCATATGAACAAATATTTTGGGTTTTCTTTATTGTTGATGATTTTTCTGTTCTAGTTTATTCCTTAACCATATATTCCTCAGTCTGTACTAGATTTCTTCAAACATACTGTTTAAATTATCCCTCTTTTAGGTATAGTCATATCTGCTTAAGCATTTCCGTT
>WNGS01004946.1:24335520-24349146 GCA_020271785.1 Procambarus virginalis
ATGATTGATTGATTGATAAAGATTAAGCCACTCAAGAGGTGGCACGGGCATGAATAGCCCGTAAGTGGTACAATTTTTTTCGGTAATTCTTTTCAGTATTCTGAGGTTGCATTTAATCGTCAAGCTGTTATCGTGGGGGAGGATACTGGCTTCAGTCTTTATGAGGGTGTCCAGCTGCTGGACACCTTTGTTGACCAGGAGAGTGGCTCTGTTGATGGCTTCAGGTGGCCACTGCAAGATTCAGGAACTCTTAAAGCTCTTCTAAGGTCGTTGGTTGCTTCACATTCCAGAAGATAGTGAAGTAATGCTTTTCTGTGACAGTTTGGCAGAAGATGCACTCTCTCTGTCGGGGTTCACCAATCTCCCAGTTGCATCTGTAACCTAGACGTAGTCTATATAACCTAACTGCTATTTCCCTGTGGATTCCTTTGGATATTTAACCTTTCTAATTTGGTTGCCTGAAGATACCATGTTTGCAGAGGGCGAACCTTCAGCTATTCTCTGGTGTAGGTAGGTTTTGTTGAGGTGAGAGTTTTTGGTGATGTTTTTGTTCTCTAGGCTGGGTTGAATTGTTTTATGTATCACTGGATGACGAGTTGCCAATTTAGCAATTTCATCAGCTTTCTCATTTAATGGGATTCCACATGGATGGATCCAGTTTTTATGTTGAGTCCTTTGCCTTTAGCGACTGCTCCAAGATACAAAATGGTGGTATTATTTCCACGTTATCTTTCCACTGTTTTGTCCTAGTATTTGAAGTGCAGCTTTTGAGTCTGTGTGTATGATTGCATTTTGAGTGTTTTGTGCAATCACATATGCGAATGCCTGTTGTATGGCAAACAGCTCAGTTTGGGTTGATGATACTAGTCCTCCCAGTCTCCAATATGCCTGTATGCTGGCCGTGCAAAGAGCAGCGCCAGCACTCTCATATTCTGTGTCACCGATCCGTCTGTGAAGATGTGGGTGGCTACTGCTATGCTATACATTTGCTCTTCTATTATGCGCCTTAGGATTGTCGGATCATAGGCAGCCTTTTTCATTGGGAGACTTTCTATTACTATTTTGAAAGTAGGCTCTTCCCACGGTGCAGAAGGAGTGTAATTTGGGTGTGGATGATCACCCTCTCTATCAAGAATCATGCTTTTTAAATGTAGTCTGTTTAGGACTTTTCCTGCTCTTGCAGCCCAAGAGTTCCCATTGTTTTGGCCTAGTACAACCACCAAGGCCTGCCGTACTGGATTGGAGCAGGAGAAATAATAATCTTACTGATAATTGTAGCTGTCCTTTGTGATATTCTTTCTTGTAGAGAGGGCAAACCCGTCTCCAGTCTGAGTTTCAAGCCTGGTCCACATGGGGCTCCCAGTGCGGCTCTCATAGCATTGTTTTGGGCAACTTCAAGCTTTTCCCACTGATGTGATAGATTTGTGAGTGCAGGTGCGGCATAGTCGATCACTGATCTGACTGCCTGTACATAGTATGTGCGAAGGACTTGCAGATTGGCTCCTCCAGAGAGGGAGGTTAGCGACCTGAGGATTGCCGTCCGGGCCGCAGTTTGCTCTCTCAAGTAAGTGACCTCAGCATTAAAATTTGTGTGTCCAGGATTATTCCTAGGTACTGATAGGTGTCCACCCATTCAATTGGTTGACCCTGTACTGTGAGTTGGATGTTGGGCTTCGCTATTTTTATGGGCATGGCCTTTGACTTTGAGGGGTTGAGTTTGATTCCAATCTGTTTTGCCTCTTTACTGATGCAGTCCAAGCATTTGGGTGCAAGGCGCGCCACATCCCTTCCTTTTATGATGATGATAAAGTCGTCCGCGTAGTTTAGCAGCCTGCAGTGATGTGGAAGTTTCAACCTCATTATTCTTTCCATTAAACAGTTGAAGAGAAGAGGACTGAGAATACCTCCTTGCGGTGTACCATTTTCATGTCTTTTGTACTCAGACTTTGCCATGAAGTTTTACTCTTGCTTCTCTGTTTGAGACAGTTTTTGGTCCAGGAGAGCAGGTTGCCTCTGACCTCTTTGTCAATGAGGCAGCAGAGAATAGCTGGGGCGCTAGCCAGTTCAAAGGCTTTTTCGAGGTCCAGGAATATCAGCATTCCTGGTCTGTCATTCAAGTGGGCTAACAGAGTTGTAATACATTCCACTGTGCCAACCCCTCTTCTATAGGCATACATATCATGGTGCAGTTTAGGCATTTTCCACTCCAGTCTGTTGAGTGCCATTCTGTCAGCCGTCTTGGCTGCACAGCTTTGGAGAGAGATGGGCCTGGGATTAGCTGGATCTTTGGGTTTTGGATCGGCACTATGTCTGCTCTATTCCAAGCTGAAGGTCTAGTTTGAGAAGTCCAGGCTAATTAATTAACCTTAGGTATGCAGCGTCTCCCTCTGGGCCGAGGTTTCTAATCATTTTAAGGTTTTTTGTCGGCTCCAGGGGATGTATCCTTGGAGTTTTTCTTAGCCCGATTGAGCTCATCCAGTGTGAAGGGGGCATTAGTGTCAGAGACTTCTTCACATGCTGTAAGGATTCTGTGCCACCTTTCTTCCTCTAGTCCGGTCTGTACTGCTAATACATCTGGTGGAAGTTGATTGCTGGCTGCTCTCTCTGCAAACCTGGTTGCCAGTACTTCGGCTTCCTGTTGAGGATCCTTGGGGTGTGGGCTTTAGGTGTTTTATTCCCTTTGGCCCGGTATTTGCTGCCACATCTCTGAGAGGTGTGTTCATTCAGGTGTGAACACCATTCCAGCCACTTTTGTTCTTTTATTAGTCTGGTCTCTCGATGCACATGTTCCTTGACCTCACAAAGTAAGGTCCTGTTGCGGTCACTTGGCTGCTTTTTGTATAGCTTTCTTGTTCTGTTGAGTCTATGGTTGAGTTCTTTGACACGTTCCAATAGTACCAATGATCTTTATGGTGTCCGGTGGACTGTTTTTTTTCAGTGGGATTGAGTGGTTGGCTGCACTTTGAATCGCTTTGACAAATTCTTGTTCTGCCTGATTAATGTCTTCGGGAAGATCATAGTTTCTATGCCACTCTGAAATGAGGTTTTGAAATCGGTCCCAGTTTGCTAAAGCAAAGTTCCAGGCTTCAGATGGAGGCGGAGGTGGAGTGGGTAGGTCTAACTTAAGATCAATTTGGACCCCATAGTGGTCGCTTGTGAGTGTGGGCTCAACTGACCATGTCGCTACATCTCTTAGGGAGGCTGAAACGAAGGTTAGGTCTAATCTGCCTCCTTGGATGTGGGTAGGTTCATTCTTGTTTAGGATTTGTATTTCTGGAAGCTGGTCTAGTAGATGTGCAATGTGAATGCCGGCTTCATTTGTTGTGTTCGAGCCCAGTGCCAACTGATGATGGGCATTAAAATCTCCACAAATGATTGTGTTTGATGTTGTCGCGTGTCCAAATAACACAGAGATCCATTTCGGCATGTGGAGACCTGTACACATTAAACACTTCAAGTTTGTCGTGTCTTAGCTCAATGGTTACTCCCATTACCTCTGTCCCTGCTCCACTCAGCCATCAGGTGGGCTGGTTATGGACTTGGAGATCAGGTCACATTTTACATAGATTGCACATCCCCTGCATTGCCCATTGATCCATGGAAGGAAGAAGCCTCGATAGCCTGAGATTTTAGGTTCTAATCCGGCTCGAAGCAAGCTCTCCTGTAGTATCAGGATGTCTATGCCCTTGGTTACTGCTATGCATTGCAAGTGTTGCAATTTAGTGCGCAGTCCTTGCGCATTCCATTGCAGGATCTTTAGACCTCTAGGTTCTTGGAATTTGCTGATAATTCTGTGGTATCCATTGAGTCTGATGAACACGCCATGGAAGTTGTAATTGGTGTATAGGTTCTTAGTGGACCTGAAATTGACTCATCAATGTCGCTTTCCGATGAGCTGGACTCTGTATTTTAGGGGGGTGTCTCCTGCCCTGCTGTCTTGAAGGTGAAGATATTGCATTTTCGAATTTCTTGAGCTTGTGCTCAACTTTCTTTAGAGTCTCTGTGGTTTGCTTGATTCCATGTGATGACAGCAGACTTTCGATCAACTCGGTGACCAAAGTTTTGAGCACTGGCCAGAGAGCGTCCAGTTCTGTGGGAGCACTATTTAATGCTGTGCAGGTTTGGGGCCTAGTAGCTTTTAGACCCTTCTCAGTGGTAACTTTGACACTGGAGTTGTTACTCCTATTGGCCCCAGTGTGCTTACTGGATGAAATGGGAGGGCGACTGCTTTGAACATGATTCTTGTGTCCTCCATCTTTCTTTTTGTCCTGTATGGAGGTCTTTACACCCTTCACCATGGCCGATGGTGAAGGGCCGTGTGCCCCCTCTTCCTGAATGAGTAGATCCCACGCAGTCTTAGTGAGCAGGGGAGCTGGTATTAGTTTTGGTGGGGGCTTCGGCTCTGCTGTAGGCGTGGTGGGGTTCGTTTGAAGCCTTTTGAGCCTTTCAATTTCCAGGCGTGATGTGCCTTTAACCAATTTGGGCACTTTGCCTGAACAGGGTGGTTTGCCTTGTGTTTATCAATGCACATTTTTGTCATGGGGCTGACTGCAGACTCCGCACCTCACTGGGCGTTGGCAGCCATCTTTGTGATGCCCAAATCTCTGACATCTGAAGCATCTTAGGGGCTCTGGGGTGTATGGCCTGTGTTGGAACACGCCCCAGATTCCAAGGTCAAGTTTCTCCGGGATCCGTCCTCTGTGAGAAGGACTTGCCGGTTTCCCGTTTTGTGGTTCTTACTTGGCATCTCTCTGCTGACACCACGTAGTTCAGTTGTTCGAGATGGCCAAGGGCCATATGCAAGGAATAGTGGAGGACAATGATTTTTCGTATTTTATCCTCTGGTTTCAGGTCCTCACATTTTTGTGTAATTTTTCAGAATGGTAGCGGCCGACTCGTCTTTAGGCCTCAGAATGTATTCTCCTATGAAATTTGGTTTTGCTCTGATGTGGAGATGGGGGTACTCTTTTTCGAGGTCCACTACAGTGGCGTAGGAAGACTTACCTTCGGTGTGCTGCACCTTGAAGATTGGCAGTGTAGATTTAGTCTGAGCTGGAAGAGGTGGAGAAGCTGGAGTGATTATAGGGCGATGGGTCATGGAGTGGCTTGTCCTGCTTGCCTTATTCACGTTATGCCACTCGCCGTCACTTTCAGAACTTGTATTCAGTATAGATGGTCTTTTCCTACACTGAGCAGCATTGCTGGATCGATTATAATTCAATTGGAATTCCATGATGAAATTCAAATGATCACTTGTGGAGTGGTCTGGTGAGTGAAGGTGATGCTCTGTGCTACTGGAGACAGTCAGCGTGGAGTTGGCTCACTGGGTGAACTGGTGTTTCCTAAATCTAAAGTTATCCAATTTATACCCATTGTTTTGTGTTCTGCCTTGTTTTGATACTTTTAATACCAAATTAATATTTCCTTTGTGTCCATTCATCCACTTGTAAACCTCTATCATGTCACCCCTAACTCTTCGCATTTCCAGTGAATGCAATTTAAGCTTTGTTAATCTCTTCATATGACAGGTTTCTAATTTGCGGAATTAACTTTGTCATCCTACACTGGACACGTTAAAGTGAATTTATATCCATTCTGTAGTATGGCGACCAAAACTGGACTGCATAATCTAAATGGGGCCTAACCAGAGCAAGACATGGCTGAAGAATTCACCTGGTATCTTGTTACTAAGGCATTGATTAATATATCCCCGTGTCCTATTTGCATTATTAAGAACATTCATGCATTGATCCTTTGGTTTTATATTCTAACACTAATTTACTAATTAAAGTTACTAATCATAACTCCCAGATCCCTTTCGCAATCCAAATTCGCAATCACTACACCATCTAGCTCGTATATTGTAACTATTATCATTCCCTATCCTCAAATCTTTACATTTATCAGCATTAAACTGCATCTGGCAATCTTTTGACCATTTCAAAACCCTATTTAGATCGACTTGAAGTGACAGCGAGTCGTCTTCCGTGTTTATTTCCCTACCAATTTTTGTACCATCTGCAAATTTGTAAATGTTGCTACTCAAACCTGAATCTAAATCAATTATATATATTATAAGCAACAGAAGTCCCAGGACAGAGCCTTGAGGCACCCCACTTACAACACTGTGACTTAACCCCATTTATACTAACTCTGTATTTTTTGGTATAGCCATGCATTAATCAAACATAATATAGCACCTTCTGTGGGGAACTCTGACTCCAAAATGATGATAAATTTCATAAATAATTCAAAGGACCACCTTTAAGAAAACGAAATAATTTGGAGAACCAGTGCCTATGCATCTCATATATATATTGTGTAACTGAAATTTGTTAATAGATAATAATGAACTGTAGTTTACTGTAAAATAGAGCCAAACCCCTCCCCCACACTTTGGTGGGGGTTAATTGGTATAAAGAAGTTAACACACTTCAAGTATAAAAATAACAAGATGCTTATGCGCATCAATGATAAATCTCATGGATTAATAAGATATGTTATTAATAAATCAATTGATACTACTAAAACTAACTACAAACAACATAGACAGCTTAGCTGTAGGTTGAAAGAGTACTACGCGTCCCGTATGCTCGTAAACTCGTCGCCGTAAAACTTGATAGAACAGGTTACTCTGAGAACACGTGATCATCGTGAGAGTTATCGCCTCGTTTGCGTTTGTACTCCAGCTGAAAGATGATTCACTTATAAAATCTATTGGAGCACATATCATTCCTCAAGTATTCATAGAAATTAATGTGGATAGCTAGGGGGAATGAGACTTGTGGGTTTGTATAAGGGGCTCGCGTCATAACGATATACTGTCCTATCTAAAATATTTAATGCAGCCACAAAAATAAAAGAACTAACTACTGTGCTGGACACGGTGTCTGACATAATGAAGCTGCTGCGTCTTGCTGGCTTCTGTAGGTGCACGGATGGCTCTTTATGAAGACGATTGTGAGAACAACTTCAGAAACTCTACTTCTGTCATGGCGTCGCTTGCCAGCTTTCTCCTCCTTCTCGGGTTGCTTGCGTATGCACAGTCCTACTGTGGCACACTTAATATTTCCTATGATTTATTAAATTTCCAGAGTTGATGGAACTAAGGTGTATCAGAAACTATAGAGAATTAATTTCTTTGGCAATACATAAGTTCATACTTTTTAATATTTAAATGAACGTTGCTCAATATGAGTGTGCTGGATAGAAATTCAGTTACATGTGAATACGCTGGAATAACAATTCACAATTGCATGAATTATTACCCGCTAATAAATTATCTTGTGTAATCGAATACAAACATAATATCACCTTTAATTCACGGAGTATATTAGTGACAATAGGTTTATTAAATAATAATTCACGTTAAAGAATGTGAAAAAAAGGAACTTGATACAATTCTCATGAATGTAAATATTTTCCCTTTATTCATGTTTGCTGATGCAACACCCTACTAGAATTTCTGGGAAAATGAGGCGTTATTACGTGTTAATTAAATGTTAATTTCACTACTCTTCTTGTTAGTAGTACTAGTAAAATATATTACACAGTACAAGAATAGTTTCTTAATGTACAGAATATTAGTAATTGTTGGAAATTTCCAATTCCCCCAATACCATGAGCCCCTCTCTTTTTAATTACTTTCATGTGGCACTGCAACAAAAGCTTTGCTAAAGTCAAGGTACACATCACATTCTAATCACTATCAACTACCTCAACTATGCTGGAATAAATGATAGCAAATTTGTTAAACATGAACGGCCATTTGTAAATCCATGTTGGGAATTATTTATTAATTTATGTTTTTCAAGGTGAAGATGAGTGGTATTTGCAATTATCGATACAAGTAGCTTTCCCACAATAGACGTTAGACTAAATGGCCGATAGTTTGACGCAAGTGATAGATATTCCATTCTTAAAAATTGGTACCACATAAGCAACCTTCCATGACTGACCCCTATGCCTGACCCTATTGATTTATTAAATATGGTAGACAATGGCTCACAAAGCTTCTTTGCATTCTTTAAACATCCGGGCAAACACTTCTGGCCCTGGGGATTTGTTTGGTTTGAGATTTACTATTTGTTTAATATCATCATCCCTGGTAACTGTTAAACTTTAAACTAGTGAACCTGTCCTCGTCCTCACCCATGTAGACTTGTTCAGCTGAAAGCATAGTGTTCCTCTTTAGTAAAATACAGATAAAATATTTATTAAAAATACTACTCATCTCTTCATTATCCATTATATAACCTGTCTCGGTCTTTAATGGACCTATCCTTTCCCTAATCTTTGTTCGATATAACTGAAAAAAAACTTAACGATTTGTCTTTGCTTGGCCTTTTATGCAAACTTCATAGTTTTTGCCCTCCTAATCTCTCTATTGACATTTCTAACACGTTGTATGAATTCGTTCTAAACTGATTTTCCCATTCTTAATCCCTTTGACCCATGCTCTTTTTACCTATAAGGTTCTTCAGATCCTTTCACATTCATTTTGGGTCATTAGTATTCGATCTATTTAATATGTATGTATACTACTTTCCTGTGCTTTGCTTAGAATATTTTTAAATAAGTTATATTTTGAATCCACATCAAAATCCCTTTTTACATCACGTATCGCTGGGTTCACGTCGTGCTCAAAGACCTGCCCACCCCCCATGCACAAGACTTTCCAATCTTTTGAACCCAAAGAATTTCTTAGGGTATTAAAATCAGCTTTTTGCAAATCTGTCACTTCAACATAATTTTCTCCTACAGATCTGTTCTATGCTAAATCTGATTTTTTTGTGATCACTGTTCCCTAACTCACTCCTTATTTCGATGTCACTATTTTGTGTTTCCCTGTTAGCTAATACTAAATATATATTATTTTTCCCGTGTTGGTTCCTTAATGTGTTGTGTAAGAAAGCAACAGTCAATTCTAGAAAATCTTCTGATTCATTATTCCCTGTTCTGTTAAAGCAATTAATTCCACTAAAATTAAAGTCGCCCATGACACAAATACTGCTAGACCTAGATTCTCTAGATATTTCATCCCATAGGTTCTTTGCTTCCATCCTGTCTAAGTTTGGTGGCCTGTAGGTAACTCCTGTTATAAGATTTGCTTTTTCGTTTAATTCTATCCAAATAGTTTGTGTGTGGCTCAGTTTTGATTCCCTCTGAGAAGACATTTCAAATTTTTCCTAACATATATGGGTACTCTCCCTCCCCGTCTAATATGTGTGTATGAAAGTTTAAATCCATTTATTTTATATTCAGCTAATAGTTATCTATTTTCTTCATTCATCGTCGTTTCGGTAAGTGCAATAATCTCTGTGCAGACAAGACGATTTAAATCATGTATTTTGTTTCTTAGACTTCTACTGCTAGTGTAATATATCCTAAGTGTATTGTTATTTTGAGGTCCTTCTTCTTCCTTGATCATTTTGTCAATTTCCCCCCACAAACAGTTTTAATACCTTCTTTCTCCATATCATTACCACTAACTACTAACAATCTAAACCCAAACAAACGCTTCCAGCCGTTGGTGCCAACGAGTTCCCCAACAACCACCCCAGCCCTCGATTGATGAATCCCATCACGAACATACATTTCATTTCTTTCATAGAGGTGTTCCCAGTTATGAAAGAGATTGCGTTTCATTTGCAATATTTTTCTAGTCAGCAATTGACAAAGTTCCCTCGACAACCATTCATTTCCAACACCCTTTCTTGGAAGAATGCCACATATGATCGGGACTGCTCCCTTATTCTTAACTAATTCTATGGCTGACTTAAGTCTCTTATCAGTTCCTCACCTCGTCCAACATCATTTCCACCTGAACTAATAAAATAATGGGTTTGTTCCCATTTCCAGCCATTATATCATTCATGTTGCCAGTAATATCACCAGTTCCCGCTCCCTGATAGCAAACCCTTAGCCTGTTCCTCCTATTTCCGGCGCAAAAAGTTCTATCAAAATACCTCGCCTGGGAATATCCCACAAGCAAAATTCGCTTAATGACTTACTTTACTTTCTGAGCACTTTTCTCTTTATCTATAGGATAAACATTTTCAGAATTGTCTTGTGTTTGATATCAACAGTGTTACAGCAAGGTTGAGGCGTCAAGTTGAAGTATGTTTATTGAAACAAGAAAAAATACATCTCAAATGGATAGAGTAGCTTAGTTTATTTCTACCCCCTCTACTTAAAGTCCTTCAGGGGGGTGCACAAACTCAGCGAGTACAAATACACAAATCACAATACAAGAGTCCCATTTAATATTGCAGGTTAATATTGTAAGCACCGCATATAAGTGTTACACTCCTGGGCCAAAATTATTGTAGCTCCTAAGTATCCTGTCTATCATACCATTATCACGCATCCAAACAATTTGAAGTGGCACACGACTTATTTCCTTATTTCTATAGTTATTGATAAGTTGACACTGGAATACATAATGTTCTAAGGTGTTTGCGTGCGGCATAGTACATAATTTATGCTTATCTTTTTCACTGACATAAACACCGTAATGCCAGACATATTTGTATCCTAATCTTAATATCATGTAAATTGAATCCTTCCAAGTAGACTTTCCTCTACCATAGGTGAAGGACGAGTTTGTATATATTATTGAATAATTCTTAAGTGTCTTACTATGGCCACCATTGCCATTCTCTATACTATTTCTTCACCCTTTTGGATCATCTTGACTCTTTGTTTCAAGGTTGTCTGACATACAACATCCACAACTGTGTTTTTCCGTGACACTCTTCGCTTTCTCATCAACTACCTCATTCAACAATATTCCCATATGTGAAGGAATTCACATGAGTCTTACTTTATACCCATTTTTCTAATTTCTTAACATTCTCTTTACACTCACAATATTCTGGTATACTGGGCGTCTGCTATTTAAAGACTCTTACGCTCCTCTACTGTCAATAAAGAAGCAGGCATTTTTACCACATTTGACTAATTCCTGTAATCCTGCTAATACACCTTGGAGTTCAGCCTGCGTTGAAGAGACATTGTCAGTTAAGTAACGTCCAATAACAGTATCAACAGTGCCGATGTCAGTGTACTCCCTGATCAAGACTCTACATCCTGCCTTCCCATCCCTAGCAACTGACCCATCACAATATACATGTAGTGTGTTTTCTGTAGGTAATTTTCTAATTATACAATCATATGTTGCCCTCAGATCTCCTATTTCATACATACTTTTTTCTTTAGCAATGGAATATTTACTACATCTACATTACACTCCTCCCATGGTGGTGTGAATTCTCTTAGGCACAGCAATACACTTTGTAATAACATCATACTTTAGAACATAAGGTACTCATATATGCTCTCTTCATCATACATTGTTCACTGTTGTTACAGATTCAGCTACTCAGAACAAGTTCCAAGTAGCAGGGGCTCCGGTGAGCCCATAGCTTACCTGGCACAGGAGCGGGGCAAGTAGCACGGGTTATAATGAGCCCGTAGTGGACTTACTGGCACAAGAGCGGTGCTTTGATTGTTCGATTGATTGATGATTGATAAAGATTAAGCCACCCAAGAGGTGGCACGGGCATGAATAGCCCGTAAGTAGTACATTTTTGTTTCCGTAATTCTTTTCATTATTCTGAGGTTGCATTTAATCATTAAGCTGTTATCGCGGGGGAGGATACTGCTTCACAGTCTTTGAGGGTGTCCAGCTGCTGGACACCTTTGTTGACCAGGAGAGTGGCTCTGTTGATGGCTTCAGGGTGGCCACTGCAAGATTCAGGAACTCTTAAAGCTCGTCTAAGGTCGTTGGTTGCTTCACATTCCAGAAGATAGTGAAGTAATGGCTTTTCTGTGACAGTTTGGCAGAAGATACACTCTTTCTGTCGGGGTTCACCAATCTCCCAGTTGCATCTGTAACCTAGACGTAGTCTATATAACCTAACTGCTATTTCCCTGTGGAATCCTTTTGGGATATTTAACCTTTCTATTTTGGTTGCCTGAAGATACCATGTTGCAGAGGGCGAACCTTCAGCTATTCTCTGGTGTAGGTATGCTTTGTTGAGGTGAGAGAGCGTTGTGGTGATGTTTTTAATGTTCTCTAGGCTGGGTTGAATTGTTTTATCTATCACTGGATGACGAGTTGCCAGTTTAGCAATTTCATCAGCTTTCTCATTTAATGGGATTCCAATATGGGATGGGATCCAGTTCAAGGTTATGTTGAGTCCTTTGCCTTTAGCGACTGCTCCAAGATACAAAATGGTGGTAATTATTTCCACGTTATCTTTCCACTGTTTTTGTCCTAGTAATTGAAGTGCAGCTTTTGAGTCTGTGTGTATGATTGCATTTGAGTGTTTCTTGCAATCACATATGCGAATGCCTGTTGTATGGCAAACAGCTCAGTTTGGGTTGATGATACTAGTCCTCCCAGTCTCCAATATGCCTGTATGCTGGCCGTGCAAAGAGCAGCGCCAGCACTCTCATATTCTGTGTCAACAGATCCGTCTGTGAAGATGTGGGTGGCTCCTGCTACTGCTTTGCTATACATTTGCTCTTCTATTATGTGCCTTAGGATTGTCGGATCATAGGCAGCCTTTTTCATTGGGAGACTTTCTATTACTATTTTGAAAGTAGGCTCGTCCCACGGTGCAGAAGGAGTGTAGTTTGGGTGTGGATGATCACCCTCTCTATCGAGAATCATGCTTTTTAAATGTAGTCTGTTTAGGACTTTTCCTGCTCTTGCAGCCCAAGAGTTTCCATTGTTTGGCCTAGTCCAACCACCAAGGCCTGCCGTACTGGGATTGGATCAGAAGAAATAATTATCTTACTGATAATTGTAGCTGTTCTTTGAGATATTCTTTCCTGTAGAGAGGGCAAACCCGTCTCCAGTCTAAGAGTTTCAAGCCTGGTCCACATGGGGGCTCCCAGTGCGGCTCTCATAACATTGTTTTGAGCAACGTAAAGCTTTTTCCACTGTTGGTGTGATAGATTTGTGAGTGCAGGTGCTGCATAATCGATCACTGATCTGACTGCCTGTACATAGTATGTGCTAAGGACTTGCAGATTGGCTCCTCCAGAGAAGGAGGTTAGCGACCTGAGTATTGCCGTCCTGGCCGCAGTTCGCTCTCTCAAGTAAGTGACCTCAGCATTAAAATTCATGTGTGTGTCCAGGATTATTCCTAGGTACTGATAGGTGTCCACCCATTCGATTGGTTGACCCTGTACTGTGAGTTGGATGTTGGGCTTCGCTATTTTTATGGGCATGGCTTTTGACTTTGAGGGGTGAGTTTGATCCCATCTGTATTGCCTCTTTACTGATGCAGTCTAAGCATTTGGGTGCAAGGCGCGCCGCATCCCTTCCTTATGATGATGACAAAGTCGTCTGCGTAGTTTAGCAGCCTGCAGTGATGTGGAAGTTTCAACCTCATTATTCTTTCCATTAAACAGTTGAAGAGAAGAGGGCTGAGAATACCTCTTGCGGTGTACCATTTTCATGTCTGTTGTACTCAGACTTTGCCATGAAGTTTACTCTTGCTTCTCTGTTTATGAGACAGTTTTGGTCCAGGAGAGCAGGTTGCCTCTGACCTCTTTGTCAATGAGGCAGCAGAGAATAGCTGGGGCGCTAGCCAATTCAAAGGCTTTTTCGAG
>WNGS01004946.1:24350211-24372621 GCA_020271785.1 Procambarus virginalis
TGGAGTGCAGAAGACAACTACCATACCACCATAGCATCCGGCACACGACGTAGGCTGAAGGCAGACAGCGTTGCAGGAGACTAAGGTGATCCAAGAGCACAGAGTGAGTGGCTCTCCAGGTTTTTAGATTCAATTACTCAGAATAAAAGTTCTGAGTAGCTGAATCACCATACTCTGCTCACCATAGCAGCACGGGCTATGGTGAGCCCGTAGTGGACTTACTGGCACAGGAGCGGGACTGTGGCGCTCTAGGTTGTTGTTGTTATAGATTCAGCTACACGGAACAAGTTCCAAGTAGCACGAGCTATGGTGAGCCCGTATAACTTACCTGGCACAGGAGCGGGGCAAGAAGCACGGGCTATGGTTAGCCTCGTGGACAGGAGATGTCTCCCGTGGCGCTCTAATTGATTGATTGATAAAGATTAAGCCACCCAAGAGGTGGCACGGGCATGAATAGCCCGTAAGTGGTACAATTTTGTTTTCTCCGTAATTCTTTTCATTATTCTGAGATTGCATTTAATCATCGAGCTGTTATCGCGGGGGAGGATACTGCTTCACAGTCTTTATGAGGGCGTCCAGCTGCTGGACACCTTTGTTGACCAGGAGAGTGGCTCTGTTGATGGCTTCAGGGTGGCCACAGCAAGATTCAGGAACTCTTAAAGCTCTTCTAAGGTCGTTGGTTGCTTCACATTCTAGAAGATAGTGAAGTAATGGCTTTTCTGTGACAGTTTGGCAGAAGATGCACTCTCTCTGTCGGGGTTCACCAATCTCCCAGTTGCATCTGTAACCTAGACGTAGTCTATATAACCTAACTGCTATTTCCCTGTGGATTCCTTTTGGGATATTTAACCTTTCTAATTTAGTTGCCTGAAGATACCATGTTGCAGAGGGCGAGCCTTCAGCTATTCTCTGGTGTAGGTAGGCTTTGTTGAGGTGTGAGAGTTTTTTGGTGATGTTTTTAATGTTCTCTAGGCTGGGTTGAATTGTTTTATCTATCACTGGATGACGAGTTGCCAGTTTAGCAATTTCATCAGCTTTCTCATTTAATGGGATTCCAATATGGGATGGGATCCAGTTCAAGGTTATATTGAGTCCTTTGCCTTTAGCGACTGCTCCAAGATACAAAATGGTGGTAATTATTTCTACGTTATCTTTCCACTGTTTTTGTCCTAGTATTTGAAGTGCAGCTTTTGAGTCTGTGTGTATGATGGCATTTTGAGTGTTTTGTGCAATCACATATGCGAATGCCTGTTGTATGGCAAACAGCTCAGTTTGGGTTGATGATACTAGTCCTCCCAGTCTCCAATATGCCTGTATGCTGGCTGTGCAAAGAGCAGCGCCAGCACTTTCATATTCTGTGTCCACCAATCCGTCTGTGAAGATGTGGGTGGCTCCTACTACTGCTATGCTATACATTTGCTCTTCTATTGTGCGCCTTAGGATTGTCGGATCATAGGCAGCCTTTTTCATTGGGAGACTTTCTATTACTATTTTGAAAGTAGGCTCTTCCCACGGTGCAGGAGGAGTGTAATTTGGGTGTGGATGATCACCCTCGTGGCGCTCTAGGGAGGTGGTGCCCTTTATATAGCCTGGCGGTGATGACGTCACAGCAAGTGTCATCAGTGGTAACAAGCGCTACTAACAAACTGCTAGTTTGTGGCTGGCGGCGCCTTAGTGTTAAGACTGTACCACTGCTAGTTGATGGCGGATAACTGCTTGTTTGTGAAGGCAAACTACCGATTAGCTGAGGCGCTCGACTTGCGCAAAGTTGTACCAGGCTGAGCCAGGCTCTGGGTGTGGAGAGGTGGCAGGACTGATGACTCATTTTGGCTGGTGTAGAGGTGAACTTCCAGTACAGAGGCATTGATGGTGAGGAGAAATGGCAGTTCAGGGGATTCACGAGACAACAGTTTGTTTGGAAACAACTTTGAAATAGGTGAAGCATATGGACAGTGGAAATGCTACTATATCAATCTCAAATTGATTTAAACGCAAATTTATACTCAGTCGTACGCAAATTGTGTACATGAGTGAGCATGTATTTACCTCTGATGTTCCTGGTCGAGTCTTCCGCCTTCTTCATAAACTGCCGCTCCTGCTGCACCAGACTAAGTGATACACAACACTGGGTATGCTAATACGCAGAACTCTTAACTCTTTATTAGACTCATGCCTTACCTAGGTTTAGTCATCTCAGCAGAGAAAACATTCTAAATCGGCGTCCACCCAGGCAGGGAGGAGCTGTTCGCAAGATGCGACTGTATGATGGCTCCCAGCTTTACTATGTTAAGAGATTTAAATACCTTGGTCTTGAGGTGCCACTGTATGGTCTTGTTGTATTCAGACTCTGTCGTCAGTATAAAGAGAGGCTCAGAGTTCTGAAAGTTATCATTCAGGCTGTGGTGCCAATGTCAGCATTGTCAAAAAGATGTATACTCTTGTATTCATCGTAACTTTAGTGGATTATGTTGCACCTCTGTTTTGATACCTGAAAGAAAGCTTGGAGGGCTTGAAAAACTGCAGAACGAAGCTTTGAGGATAATCTGTATGTGTCTTCGTACCACAGATAATGAGAAACAAACTTAATACCCCGAGGGTCGTTGATCGTATTTCTGAAATTAACTGTCAAACTGGTATAAAAATGCTTAGGCTAGCTCATCCTTACCCTTGCACGGAAACCTCCAGAATTTTTCAGAAGGTCAACCTTGTTCCAAATGGATCCAATTTTCTAACTAAAATGGATCCTACCATTGTTCCAAATGTTTCAACTAAAACTGGAAATGAACCGAGTGTGTGTGTGAGATTTATAATTTGTACTAAGAGAGACAAGAACTTCACTTTCCTGCACTGTGGGAGAGTAGCCACTTTCAATTTCAATCGCTCCCTTTTCACCCAAAAAGCAAATTGGATATCAGCTCAAGCTTCGTCTTGAGGCAAATCTCGACTCCATATTGACGTTTGTCAACAGAGCTTTCTCTCTCAAACCATATTGTGAGGTTGGTTTTCTCTTATACATGCCTTGGCCCCTCTTTGGGCATCAGATGTGAAGTGACCAATTTCCTACAAAAGTCTAGCACCGTGCTGGCCACCAGAGTGAGAGATTTTACTGGTTATTGGGATGTTGATTCGAATGTTTGTCTTCGACCAACAAATTAATACACAGAGGAGGCGTGAGCAAGACGCCAAAGATCTACTTCAGGTGAAGATAAAGTCAAAGGCGGTCTTCAATTCTTAAAGCAAAACCAGACCTTCCACACTTAGATCGTTCTCTGCAACTTGCTTGCATGAAATCTAGCAGGTAGCCGATGGGTTCTCACACTTGCCTATTCAAATTAATTTCAAAGTAGCAAATGGTGATACTAAATGAGGGCAGCACTGCAGAGTAAGGAACAACAACATAGGCAAGTGTCTTAGCAAAATGAGGTTTATTCAACAACTTTGCTTCTGTTTTGTAAGGCTGGTAAGTTTGTTTCCATTCTTTGATTCTCAAGATTCGTCCATATAGGTGCTCCCAGCACTGTTCTGTGGGCATCATTTTGTGACATTTAAAGTTTCTCCCATTGGTTACCAATAAGGGATGTAAAAGCAGGATCATCAGTCATTGAGTGACCTAATTGCTTGAGCGTAGAACATTTTGAGCACTGGTAGAGTAGCATCATCTCTTCGACATGTCAGGGAGTTTCTGGCATTGCATCGTTTCCGAATATATTAAATTTCTTGAGTGAATTTCAACTGGCTGTCTATTACGACTTCAAGGCTTACAGAAAAGAGGTAACCAACTCAATTTCTCGTCCTTGTATTGCCTTGGGTTATCCTTGAATGGGTTTGTTCATTTCCACCTGCACTAATACAAAAAATGGGTTTGTTCCCATTTCCAGCCATATTCATGTTGCCAACAATATCACTAATTCCAGCTCGCGGATAGCAAACCCTTAACCTGTTCCTCCTATCTCTGGCACAAAAAGTTCTACCCAAATACTTCACTTGGGAATATCCCACAACCTGAATTCACTTAGTTACTTCCTTTTCTTTCTGAGCACTTTTCTGTTTATCTGCAGAATAAACATTTTCAGAATTTTCTGACTGACATCATCAGTGTTACAGCAAGGTTGAGGCGTCACATGTGATGTAACGACCACGGCCGGTACAGATGCCTATGGTGCATCTGGGATCATTCCGTGCGTAGGTTCGAACCCTCATCGAGGCACCTATAGGCTCGGTCATTTGATATAACACGCTATTGTGATTGCTGTGTGTATATGAAGTTTTCTCGATCAACATAAGTTTCAGTTAAGTTTTATTATTAGTAATAAAGTTTATTCTAAATATTAATATCACCTAAAACTATACACAGTTTGACCTAGACTTTGATGGATTGTTTCATGTGTAGGATAAAGAGCTGTTTAATATAAATTATAACTACCTCGCATGCCAACTCTGTACAGATCCTATGATTCAAAAACACAACTCGATTATTTGCACAATTTATTATGTATGAATACATACATAATGTATGTGTTTTAATAATAAGGAAAATATAAAATAATTTACTAACCACGAATAACAATTTAAATCCTGTTCTTTAAGAGTATACATTAAATTAAGGTGAAACTTAGGTGCTAGTTTCAAGACCAGAAGAACCACGATTGTGACTGTGACTGCAAGACACTGGGACAAAAATTAAAATCCTTCAAAAATCCACAGATACATTCTGCGAGTATTCTTATAAGGGAGCGTTGAGACACTCCATAAAGTCCTGGAGGTTAAGGCAACTTTTGGTCGCCATAAGGAAGTGTCTGAGCAGTAATTGAAGGGAATTAGGGACAGGACGAATCAAGGTAGTCATGTACCAGAAGATGTCGGCCAAACCCCTCACATTGGAGCTTGTGGTGGCCACGCCAATAGTCCAGTGTAGTTTAGCTTCGGAAAACCCTCTTCAGGACGATTTAAGACAGTTAAGCACTGGATACGTGCTCCATAGTGGGGTCATGGTTCCCACGTCAAGGATGGTAACCACAGGAGTCTCTCCTTCTATCACTAAGCTTACATTATAAATTTTTAAGTCATTATGAATTAAACCAGCAACATGCAGGGAGTCCTCAATGGTGCACATATCCAACATGCACCTTTCAATGGTCCTGCTCTGCGGAAGAGAATCTTGTTTCATTTCGAATCATGACTCAGACTGATTTTCCATGGTAAGTCATAAGTAAAGCGAGGTGAAGTGGGCACATTCCCAGTAAATTTATGAACCCTCGATGATGACTAACCATGTGTAGCATTTGTGCCTTTGATCATTACTTATTTAATCGTAACAGCATATTAATTTATGCTTATCGAACAGCATAAGACAGTGACTGCGGTTCGTCCTCACGGGTCACCTTGTAACACTTGCCAAGGGCTCCGGATCCGAGGAAATCGTTTTCGTGTACCTAGGACAACAGACGACTAGACCTGATAAACGACAATCCCTGCTTTTTATGTTCCATGAAAGACTTATCTGGGCATTCTGTCGTGCATCACAAGGTGTGTGATCCTGAATATTTGTCATTATTTAGCTGCTGAACACTTTGAGCTATCGGCGAAAATAAAGGTAATCCTTCGGTTTCCACAACAGCATTGTAGATCCTCAGAGGTGTCAGCAGGTACCGTAATGTTAAAATATTTGTTATAACATGTCTTGGTGGACCTCAGGTTTTCTGGTTAGGAATCCTCTTTGCCGTCCACTGCTTCACCATCTTTACACTCAAGTGACATTATCACACTCAGATATCAGATAATTATCATCACACTCTGGAATGTTGGAACCCCACGTCATGGGGGCGCGAGTCAAAAACTTTTGTCATAGCTGTGTCTAGGAGGCCTGTTAAGAATTTAGTGATGGTGGACCTTTAAATGTTGTCTAGTGGAATAGATGATTGTACTTGAGCCTAAGGGCAAATAAAGGAGTAAGGAAAACAACCTGGTACATAGACACAAATTTATATGCAAAGACTCGCAAACATATTCAATAAGGTGATATCCTTAAAATACATTGCCATTGAGTATTATTGAAAAGTCCCTAGCGGGCTCTAAATACCCTAAGGCTCACTGTCTCAAACCTGGAACCTTACACACAGCCACCACAACTATCCACCGATGACACACATTTATACCTCAAGGAAACCTGGAGACTATTAAAGAACACCTTCAAAGTTTGCATAACTACTCTACAATATCTTGCATCCCTGTTTAGATATAGAGGTAGGCTTATCTGACTATACGGCCGGAGAAAACCTCAAATAGCAGGACCGGGTCGGCAGCGATATACCTCCCCTTAAGTCAAGATGGCGTCCACCTCTCTTGCGTCATCGCCCCTTAATACTCTATGCTTTACATTTGCAATCAAACCCTTTATTGACTTTATTTACCATATTCCCCATGTATGTTTTTCGACTGAATCCATTTTTCCCTCACATAGTTAGGCTATTCCAGTTCACATTATTCCTGACAATCTCCAGCTGAGAAGGTACTACTTTGCTGGTCGGAGTATTACTGGTAACTCGCGGCCTCCCTAAAATCAGCTGTAGATATTTTCCTATCAAAAATTCTCCTGTGTCCACCAACATTTTATACTTGAAACTAACCTCCACAGGAGGTAAGGTTCGTAACACCCCACTCGACGGTTAACATGTACTAATGGCTTGTCATAGTCATTGACTTAACCTATAATACAGTCCAGCTTCTCAATCTGTTCTGTTGTACTCGTTTAACAAGTACAACAGAATGTTGATCAGAACTGTTGTACTCGTTTAACGATAATTTAGGAACGTTTTCCAGTTCTTGAGCCAGACAGGTAACAGTGCTGCTTCTGATTCGTGTCTACATTCTCCAGTCGTGAGGGAGCCGGGAGAACAGTGACGCAACTGTGAACTAAATGAATGTCCTCTTGTTGTTGTTTTAAGATTCCACTACTGGGATCAAAAAGTTCCAGGTAGCACAGGCTATGGTGAACTCGTAGTGTACTTGCCTGGCACAGGAGAGGGACTGTGTGTGGATAAGTGTCCGATTGATTGAGTGATAAAAATGAAGCCACCCAAGAGGTGGCACGGGCATGAATAGCCCGGAAATTTGTTGTTTCAGATTTAGCAACTCAGAACGAAGTGTCCATGTAGCACGGGCTATGGTGAGCCCGTAATTTAGTTAGGTTATTCGCGATAACCTTGTTTCTGTGATATTTGGGTCTAAGTTTAAAATGGAGGAGGGGATTTCTCCTTTTTCCGTTTATTTATCGGTTCTGTTTTAGTGAACTGGTTTTAGTCTTGTTTTATTACCATTATCTTGGAGGCGGATGTAGGTGCAGAATGCTCCCTAGTGAGTCCCATTCCTCAAAGGCTTTCCTAATTATTGTAGTCGCGGTGGAATGTGCATCTAATGCAGCTGCTGTCGTTGGATTAATGTTGAGTTTGATGCGCAGGGGTTCAGTAGCTTCACATTCCAGCAAGTAGTGAAATAGTGGCGCCTCTGCTTCTGTTTCACAGATGTGACACTCTTTAACTATTGGGTTCATTTCCTCCCAGCAGCACTTGTAACCAAGCCTGAGTCGGTGTATGGCTACTGCAATGTCTCTGGATATCTTTTTGCCAGGCTTGAAAGAGGAGTAACCAGTGGCTTGTTCGTGCCATATAGCTATGGATCTTCCTTCCGCTACTTTGGCTCTGTGGCGACCTTTGATAGTTGAGAATGTTTTCTTCTTGATTTGCTCCTTTATCGTTGAGAAACTTGGAGGTATTTGAACCTGTACAACAAGTAGAGCAGTGGCAGTTTTTGCTAGTGAGTCTGCCTTTTTCACTACCATCTATGCCAATGTGACTTGGTATCCAATTTAGGGTGATTGACAACCCTCGATTACGGGCTTCTTTTCCTATATGTTGAATTTCTGTGAGGAGTTGTATATTATCTCTGTGCTGACTGGATAACAATGCCTGGAGTGAAGATTTAGTCAGTATGAATGATGACATCATGTAAATTATTCTCAATTGCATATTTTATTGCCTCCTTCAGGGCATATAATTCTGTTTGCAATGTTGAGCACCCACTATTCATGCTCCAGTAAGCTTCATGGTTGGTAGTGTAAACTGCTGCCAAGCAGAACCTTTTTCTTGATCAACCGATCCGTCTGTGAAGATGCGAGTCGTTGTGGGTCTAGAGATAGTTTCCATTTGTTGTTCTATTACGTCCTTGAGCCTCTGCGGGTCACATGCTGATTTTTTAACTGGTAATCTTTCAATGAGCGGGTCGGCCGAGCGGACAGCACGCTGGACTTGTGATCCTGTGGTCCTGGGTTCGATCCTAGGCGCCGGCAAGAAACAATGGGCAGAGTTTCTTTCACCCTATGCTCCTGTTACCTAGCAGTAAAATAGGTACCTGGGTGTTAGCTGTCACGGGCTGCTTCCTGGGGGTGGAGGCCTGGTCAAGGACCGGGCCGCGGGGACACTAAAAAGCCCCGAAATCATCTCAAGATAACCCTCAAGATGATTATATTCGATTCTTCCCATGGAGGAGGCTGTCGAAGGTGTTGATATGGTCTATCGTCCCCTTTGTTTTTAATGGTCTATTTCAGGTTCATTTTCTCTTAAATCTTGACCACATTATCCATCCATGAGCTTGTTCTATACTGTTGGTTTTTCTGAAAGGATCTCTGGATGCCGTCTTTGATTGACAGCCTGGTGGTTGTTACAGTAGGTTTTCCAATTATGGTGGCTATCCTTTGTTTCATCCTGTTTTCTAATGCTGGTAATTTTGTTTCCATTCTAAGGTTCTCTCTACGCGTCCATATAGGTGCTCCCAGCATTGCTCTCAGAGCATCATTTTGAGACACTTCCAGTTTCTCCCATTGGTTATCACTGAGGGATGTAAGAGAAGGAGCAGCATAGTCGATGAGTGACCTAACTGCTTGAACGTAGTACATTTTGAGTACTGGTAGAGATGCACCCTCTCTAAGACTGGTCAGAGAGCGCAAAGCTGAGTTTCTGGCTTTACAGCGTTGCCGAAGATATTCAATTTCTTGAGTGAATTTCAACTGGTTGTCTATTATGACTCCTAGGTATTGAAAAGAGGTAACCCACTCGATTTCTTGTTCGTGTATTGCCAGTCTGATATCTTGAGTTCTCATTTTAACGGCCATTGCTTTTGTTTTACTGCTGTTTATCTTCACTGCTATGCGTTCCGCTTCCCTGCTGATAATATCCAGGCATTTTTGTGCATGGTTCTTTGCACCTTTGCCTTTGATGATGACCACAAAGTCGTCTGCATAGTTAAGAAGTTTGGCTTTTGATAGCTTGAGCTTCATGAATTGTTCCATGAGACAGTTGAAGAGGAAGGGGCTTAGTATTCCTCCCTGCGGAGTTAAATTTTCCAGCCTCTTTGAGGTCGATATTTTTCCTTGGAATTTGACTTTAGCTTCTCGGTTAAGCAGGCTTCCTTTGGCAAAAGCAAGAGCGTGTCCTTTGATTTCCTTATCCACAAGGCAGCACAGTGTAGCTGGAGCACTGGCTAACTCGAAGGTTTTTTCAAGGTCTAGAAAAATAAGGATTCCAGGTTTGTCATTGATTTTATCCAGGAGGCAGGTAAGGCATTCTGTGGTTCAAACACCTTTTCTGTAAGCAAACATATTTTGGTGTAGTGGATTGGCTTTCCATTATATTCGATTAAGGGACATTCTTTCTGCAGTTTTGGCCAGACAGCTTGTTAATGAGATGGGTCTTGGATTTCCTGGGATTTAGGTTTTGGAATGGGAACTATAATTGCACTGTTCCAAGAGAGTTGTCGGGTTCTTGTCACCCATACTCTGTTGATGAGACTCAAGAAGGCTTCTTCACACTTTTCTCCTAACTTGGCTAGCATGTTGTAAGTGATTTGGTCCTCGCCTTGAGCTGTATTTTTAGTTTTCTTTGTAGCACTTCTGAGTTTTTAGATTGAAAGGTTGGTCTAGTTCGTCAGGTAAGGCTAAAGCATCATCTATTTTTTTCCATCTTGCTGCTTGGTCTTTGTTGGCGAGTCAGAGTTGCTTGAGGAAGTTGAGTGGAACTGGCTCTTGAAGCAAACAGATTTGCTAGCCTTTCTGCTTCTTGCTCTGGATGAACATGGTGCGGCGGAGCAGGAGGCGATTTTCCTTTGGCCTTGTTGATCTGCCTCCAGATGTCACACAAGGATGTGTGCTGATTTAGCTTGGCACACCACTCGAGCCATTTTTCTTCTCTGATTTTTGCTGTTTCTTCGTGCACATGATCTCGGACTTCCACTAAGATCCACTAAGAAGTCCTAGATTAGCTTCGGTTCTATCACTTCTGAAATTCTTTCGTGCACGATTTAGTCTGTTATGTAGCTCTTTGATCCTATCACAGTAATACCAATGGTCGTTGTGTTGTTGGGTAATTGTTTTCCTCTTGGGGATGGCGTGATTTGCTGCTCTATTTATTGCATTTACTAAATCTTTTTCCATTTCTTCGGTGTTGTCAGGAGTGTAGTTTTGGTGCCAAGTTTCGAGAGCTTCCTGAAACTTCGTCCAATCTGCCTTGATAAAGTCCCATCCGGGCTCGGGAACTGGAGGTCTAGGAGGTAGTGCTATATTAATAACTGTTTTTGTAGCAAAGTGGTCACTAGTCAGAACATGATCCACTGACCAATGACACAGTTCATAAATACTGGTGGAGACAAACGTGAGATCCAGCTTTCCCCCACCAGTGTGGGTTGGTTCCGTCGAGTTAAGCAGACTGATTTTTGGCACTTCATCCAAAAGATGTTCAATATGTCTTCCGTTGGCGTCGGTTCTTGCTGAATCAAGTAGTAATTCACTATGAACGTTAAAGTCGCCAGAGATGATAGTAGGTGTAGTGACTGCTATTTCAAAGATTGTTGAGAGATCCATGTCATGTTCTCTCTGGCTCTTGTATACATTGAAGACGGACAGCGTTGAGTTCCTCATAGTGAGCTTAACTCCCATAATTTCGACGTTCTCGCCACAGTTGGGGAGGTCTATGATTGCTGTGGCATAGATATGATTTCTTACTAGAATTGAAATGCCTCTGGTGCCACCTTGTGCCATGGGGCAGTGGAATCCTTGATATCCTGGGATATTGATATATCTGTCAGTCCTGGTGAGTGTTTCTTGAAGTAGAACAATATCAATACTATCCTTGAGAAGCATTGCTTTGAGTGTTTGTGCTTTGCTTTTGAATCCTTTAATATTCCATTGTATAATTTTGAGATTGTTCAACGTCCTCCCAGCGACTATAAGAAATATTGCCGGAACAACCGTGGACATCTTCAAGAGAAAACTGGACTGTTTCCTAAGAGAAGTCCCGGATCAGCCGGGCTGTGGTGGGTATGTGGCTCTGCGAGCCGCTCCGAGGAACAGCCTGGTGGATCAAATTCTCACAAGTCGAGCTTGGCCTCGGGCCGGGCTTGGGGAGTAGAAGAACTCCCAGAACCCATCAACCAGGTATCAACCAGATTGTCCATTTTTCCGTTATATTGGAATCATTGAGTCCATGGTTTTTACAGTACTGGTTTTCCCAACCGTTTGTCTTCTTGGCTGGAGTGGAGACTTTCTTCTTGGTGGGTGAGGAGACTCCTGGTTGGGCCGAAGCGCCCCTGCTACATCCAGCCACTGGGGCACCCGATGATGCAGGGATCCTCATTCCTGCCTGGGAGGTCCCGGAGGCAACGGCAGGCATCTTCGCCCTGCCGCCCTGATCCATTCTGTTGCTGTCTCCCAGTGGAGCAGCACCCCCCTGCCCACTCCAGTTGTTGGACGCCCCGTCCTTGCCCAGACCAAAAGGACCCGGCGTGCCATACTGTTGCTGATCTTCATTTATTCGGACTTGCCGAGGGTGTACCACTGGCTTTTTACCGAGGGTCTGGTCGATTGGGGTCTAGAAGTTGTTACTTTGGGTTGCTGGGTTGATCCGAAAGCTAGTATCCTTTTTACCCTTTCTGGACATCGTTTGTTCCAGGCGTGATGTGTATTCCCGCAGTTCGGGCATTTTGCTTTCGTTTGTTTGCCTTCTTTGTGCAGATTCTTACATATGTCGGTATTGTGGAGCTCGCTACATACACCACATCGTTCCGGGCCTCTGCAGCCATCTTTGTGGTGGCCGAAGCGCTGACATCTGTAACAGCGCATGGGTTCTGGGTTGTACAGTCTCGGCCTGAATTGACCATAGATGCCAACACTCAGTGTTGATGCGAGGTCCTTTTATTGTTACAAGAACCTGTCTTGTTTCAATGTTGTTGTGCTTGCATCTTTCCGCCGTTGACATTTAGGCATTCTAGTAGTCTGTTTGCATGAACTTCGACCAGGAAATTTTGAAATATCATTTTGGTGATTTTTTCTTCTGGTTTCAGTTCAACTAGGTGTTCTGTGTTCCTGAGGTTTGTGATTATATCCTGATTAGCTGTGGATATGTTATATCTACCTCTAATGTCTGGCTTGGCTCTAAGATCTGATCCTGGATTATTTTTTTCCAGTGCGGCAATGTAAGCATAAGCATGGGACCATCTACTGTTTTTTGGTTTTGAATATGGTCCTTGGCATTGGTTTTGGTGCTGCTCTTGAGTTCTGGTTGGCTTCTAGTTTGGTTCCTTTGGACGTTTCTTCGGTTCTTCTAAGTTTGTTTGCCTTTCTGTTGCCTACAAGTTGCCACGGTGCTTCGTTTAGGGTTGGGTCGTCTTCAGCAATTTTCCTTGCTCTTGCTACTAGATCACTGTGTCCTTCTGACGTAAATAATTCAAGAAGGATGGTTAGGAAAGTCATATCCTGGGGAGACATGGTTACACTGTACTAAACGAGTAACTGAGGGAGTGACTGTAACTGTGTACTGCTACACTGAGCGACTGCAAGCCTTTCCGCTAGTTTAAGAAGACCATGGATAATGCCTGCACGTGATGCAGGGGGCTGTGAAGGAGCCTGTGGGACGTTGGGTCCCCAATGAGAAGGCTGTGTCGCCTGCTGGGAGGAGCCCGAAAATAAATGTAACAACTTATGGATTTAATCCCAAAAGTATCGCCTCACAAAAGCCGCACTTCACCTCTCCTCGAACTACCTAGAATATAGTTAGTATAGTAAATTTATACAAGAACTCAAGAATGAAGGTAATTACAGAAAGCCTAATGACCCATTCGAGGTAGCTCGAATGAAATGGAACGAAATGGAATGATACACAGAAATCACAATAGCGTGGTAAATCAAATGAACAAATCATTTGAAGCATAGAAGTAAGGGCAAAGAGGTAGAGCATCCTGTTGACAGCCCGAGTGGATGGGAGGAATTGTGTAAAACCCTGGTTTGTCTCGGAGAGGCTGCAGGATCCGAGTGAGGGCAGAAGAACCCGGTTGCAGTTCTTTCGACCATGTCGTGGCGCAGTCGACTAAGGCTGCGTCTGGGATCATCCCGGGCTTAAGTCTGAACCCTCATCATGGCCCTTGTGGATTTGCTAATTTGATGTATCGCGCTATTGCGATTTGTGTGTGTATTGAAGTAAGGGCGAAGAGGTAGAACAGCCTGTTGACAGAGCCCGAGTTAGCCTGAGACAGGCTATAGACAGAGCCCGAGACAGGTTAGATAACGGATAATGAAGAACGGATAAGTAGTATGTTTAATAATTATTTTATCTCTATTTACTAAGAGGAACTTAACATTATGCCGTTAGCCAAACGAGTCCATGTGGTTGGGGAAGAGAACAGGTTGAACAGTTTAGCAATTACCAATATGTTGTTAATTCTTATGTATTTATTAAATAGGGGCTGTCTCGTATGCGCCAATAGGCCTGCAGCAGGCTACCTTTATTCTTAAGAACATATGAATAAAGGTGACTGTAGAAGGCATATTGGTCCATACGAGGCAGCAGCTATTCATAACCACCGAATCCCACTCATATCCATGTCTAACCCACGTTTGAAACAATCGAGGGATCCCACCTCCACCAAGTTAGACTGTAATTGGTTCTACAAATCAACAACCCTGTTACTGAACCAGTATTTACCGAGGTGCTTCCTAAATATAAACTTTACCAATTTACACCCATTGTTTCGTGTCTGTCTTGTGTTGATACTTTTAATACTCTATTAATATCCCATTTATGTCCATTCATCCACTTGTGAACCTCTATCAGGTCACCCATAAATCTTCGCCTTTCCAGTGATTGCAATTTAAGCTTTGTCAATCTCTCTTCATGACTGGTTTCTAATTTGGGGGATTGACTTTGACATCCTACGATGGACGTGTTAAAATGAATTTATATCCATTCGACAAAAACTGAACTGCATAATCTAAACGGGGCCTAACTAGGGCAAGATATAGCTGACGAACAACACCAGGTGTCTTGTTACTAACGTTTCGATTAATAAATGCGTGTCCTATTTGCCTTACTACAAATATTTAAGCATTGATTTTTTTGGTTTTAAATTCTTACTTGTCATAACTCCCAAAACCCTTTCACAATCCGACTTTGCAGTCTCGACACCATCTAGCTCGTATCTAGTAACTATATCATCATTACCTAGACTTAAAACCTTACATTTTTCAGCATTAAACTAGTCTACAAATCAGTTGACCATTTCAAAACCCTATTCAGATCGTCTTGAATTGAAAGTGGGTCTTTTTCAATGTTTATTTCTCTCCCAACTTTTGCATCATCGGCAAATTTGCAAATATTGTTGTTCAAACTTGAATCTAAATAATTTATATATATTATGAATAACAGGTCCCAGGACAGAGCCTTGAGGCACTCCACTTGCAACCTTTTCCCACTCTGATTTAATCCCATTTATACTAACTCTGTTTCTTTTGGAATAGCCATGCCCTAATCCAACTTAATATAGCACCCCAATACCGTGAGCTTAACATTTTAATGTCTTTCATATGGCACTGTGTCAAATGCTTTGCCAAAGTCTAGGTACACATCATCACAAACCTTACCACTATCTACTGCCTCAATTATGCTGGAATAAAATGGTACCAAGTTTGTTAACCTTGTATGGGCGTTTGTAAAACCATGTTGTGAATCATGTATTTATTTGTTTTTCCAAGATGAAGACGAATGGTATTTGCAATTATCGATTCAAGTAACTTTCCCACAATAGACGTTAAGCTAATTGGCCGATAGTTTGATGCACATGATCTATCTCCTTTCACGAAAATGGGTACCACATTAGAAACCTTCCACGACTCGGGCACTCTGTCCGACTCTAATGATATGTTAAATATAACGAGACCGTGGCTCGCTAAGCTCCTATTTGCATTCCTTAAGGACCATGACAAACACGTTGTCTGACCCTGGGGATTTCTTTGGCTTGAGTTTCACTATTTAATTATATCCTCCCTGGTAATTGCAAAACTAATCATCCTGTCCTCTTCCCAACCCACAGACTTGTTTGGCTGAATGCATAATGTTCAGTTCTTCTTTAGTAAATAGATATAATATTTATTAAAAATAATACACATCTTTTGATCATTATCAGTTATTAGACCTGTCAGTTTTTAATGGACGTATCATTTCTCTATTCTTTGTTTGATATAACTGAAAAAAACCTTAGGATTTGTCTTTGCTTGCCCTGCTATTCGAAATCCATAGTTTCTTTTGCCTTACTTATCTCTCTTCAACATTTCTAACCAGTTGTAAGAATTCTTGTTTTAAATAGACTTCTCCCATTTTTAATCCTTTTGTACCAAGCTCTTTCAACTTATAAGGTTCTTTAGATCCTTTATCCGTTTCAGGTCATTATTATTCGATCTATTCAATTTGTATGGTATACTACTTTCCTGTGCTTTGCTTAGAATATTTTTAAATAAGTTATATTTTGAGTCCCATATCGAAATCTCCATTTACGTCACCTGTCATTGGATTCACATCTCGCTTCAAGACCGGCCAACCCCCCATGCCCAAGATTTTTCAATCTATTTGACACCAAAAAAATTCTTAGGCTATTGAAATCAGCTTTTCGCAAATCTGGCACTTTAACGAAATTTTCTCCTGCAAATCTATTCCATATCATGCTAAATCCGATTTCTTTGTGATCACTGTTCCTTACCTCACTCGCTATTTCGATGTCACTAATTTGTTTCCCTGTTAGTGAACACTAAATCTAAAATTATTTTCCCACGTTGGTTCCTTCATGTGTAGGCTAAGAAAGCAATCTTAAATTAATTGTAGAAAATCGTCTGCTTCATTATTCCCTGTTCTGTTAATCCAATTTATTCCACAAAAATTAAAGTTGCCCATGACACAAATACTGCTAGACCTAGATGCTAGAGATATTTTATCCCATAGGTGTTTTGCTTCCATCCTGTTTTAAGTTTGGTGATCTTTATATAACTTCTATTTTAAGATTATTTGCTCCTTCGTTTAATTCTAACCAAATAGTTTGTGTGGCTCATCTTTGATTTCCTCTTCGAAACTAAATTTCAAATTTTCCTTAACACACATGGCTACTCCCTCTCCAAGTCTAATATGTCTGTGTGAAATAGTTTAAATCCATTTATTTGATATTCAGCTAATAGTTCTTTATTTTTTACATTCATACACGTTTCGGTAAGTGCAATGATATCTATTTTGTCTGTGCAGACAAGAACATTTAAATAGTTTTTGTTTCTTAGACTAATACTGTTAGTTTAATATACCCTAAGTGTGTTGTTATTTTGAGGCCCTTCTCTTTCCCTGATCATTTTGCCAATTTGTTTCTCCCACAAACACCTACTTTTATTACCTCTTTCCTCCATATCAATTCCCAAACCACTATCTACTAACAGTTTAAACCAAACCCAAATAAACACCTCCAACCACTGGTTCCACAGAGTTCGGAACAACCACCTCCCCCAGCCCTCGACAGATGCACCCCATCCCGATCATACATTTCAATTCTTTCATAGAAGTGTTCCCAGTTATCTATGAAAGATATTGCATTTGATTTGCAATATCTTTCCAGCCGGCAATTGACACAGTGCCCTCGACAACCATTCATTTCCAACTCCCTTTCTTGGAAGAATGCCACATGATCAGGATTCCTCCCTTGCTCCTGACTAATTCTATGGCTATCTTAATCCCCTTTATCAGTTCCTCACTCCTAACTCGTCCAACATCATTTCCACCTGCACTAATACAAATAATGGGTTTGTTCCCATTTCCGGTCATAATCATTCATGCTGCCCACAATGTGTCCAATTCCAGCTTCCGGATAGCAAAACTTAACCTGTTCCCCTTTATCTCTGGCACAAAACGTCCTGTCTAAATACCTCACCTGGGAATTTCCCACAACCAAAATTCCCTTAGTTCCTTCCTTTTTCTTTTGAGCTCCGTGAGGGACCTGTGCTTCATTGACTTGCCATTCAATCGAACTGCAGGCTCTCGGCACTCGTCCTCCAACACGGCAAATGCGTTAGAAGTCCTTAGGATATCAATAGGCAGCTTTGTCAAAGTCTTTTTAAGGCCCCTGTCCTTTACAACTTGCCAGGACGAGGTCTGTTTAATAATGGTTGCCTCGTTTGGTTTTTCCTGATGTTTCAGCTTTCATACCTCCTCCCGTAGGGAATCCAACCGTCCTCAGAGCTCCAAGATTTATCAGATCCTTAAATACACCTTCCATTATTGCTATAATAATACTACTACAATCGGAGCTCCAGTTAACACACCCTCTCACTGTGACTATCTGCGCCTGACTGTGAATAATGCTTCATTATTCCCTGTTCTGCTAATCCAGTTTATTCCATTAAAATTAGTCACCCATGACACACATACCGTTTGACCTAGATGCTCTTGATATTTCATCCCATAGATGCTTTGCTTCCATTCCATCTAAGTTTGGTGGCCTGTATATAACTCCTATTATAAGATTTTTAGCTTTTTCGTTGAATTCTAGCTAGATAATTTGTGTGGGGCTCAGTTCTGATTCCATCTGAGACTATATTTCGAATTTTCCCTTAACATATACGATTACTCCCCCTCCTCGTCTAATATACCTATCTGTATGAGATTGTTTAAACCTGTTTATTTAATATTCAGATACTGGTTCTCTATTTTCTACATACATCCATGTTTCGGTAAGTGCAATAATATAATTTTTTTCTGTGCAGACAAGAACATTTAAATCGTTTATTTTGTATCTTAGACTCCTACTGTTCATGTAATATACCTTAAGTGTAGTTATTATTTTGAGGCCCTTCTCTTTCATCTTTTCATTGTCAATTTGTTTTCCCCAAAAATACACACTTTTGTTACCTCTTTTCTCCATATTAACTCCATTACTACTATCTACTAACAGTTTAAACCCAAACAAACCCCCTCCAACTACTGGTTCCAACGAGTTGTCAAGAGCAACAACCCCAGCTCTAGATAGTTGCACTCTATCCCGAACATACATGTCATTTCTTCCATAGAAGTGTTCCAAGTTATCTATGAAAGATATTGCATTTGATTTGCAATATTTGTTCAGTCGGCATTCGACTCAGTGCCCTCGACAACTATCCTTTTCCAACTCCCTTTCTTGGAAGAATTTTACATGACTGGGATTCCTCCCTTATTCCTAACTAATTCAATAGGTGTCTTAAACCACAGTATCAGTGCCTCACTCATAACTTGTCCTATATCATTTCCACCAGCACTGATACAAATAATGGGTTTGTTCCCATTTCCAGGCATATCATCATTCATGTTTACTATATCACCAATTCCTGTTCCCGGATAGCAAACCCTTAATCTATTCCCGTCTCTGGCACAAAAAAAACGCTATCCAAATACATCACCTGGGAATCTCCCACAAATAAAATTTGCTTAGGTACTACTATACTTTGTGAGCATCTTGATGGGCTTGAGTTCCCTTCGTGGCGTTCCCTTTCGAGCGAACTGCAGGCTCCCTGAAACACTCGTCTTCCAACACAGCTGAGTTGGAAGATTTTAGGACATCGGTGGGCGGCGTTGGCAGTTTTCTTAAAACCCCCTTATCCTTTGCGACATTCCAAGGCGAGAATTTTTTAATACTGGTCTCCTCCTCTGTTTCTTCTTGACGCTGCTTCAGTTGTCGTAGCTCCTCCAGTAGGGAATCCAACTCTGTCCTCAGAGCTCCACATAGATTCATCAGTTCCTTCACTACAACTCCCATTATTAATGACAGCACAGTCAGAGCACTAGGTAACACACACTTTCCTTGTGAATATTTGCACGTCACTGAAATATTCTTCTTCTTTCCAGATAATGTAATTTAAGCTTTGTCAATCTTTCATCATGACGTGGTTCTAATTTTGGGATTAACTTTGTCATCCTACGCTGGACTGTTCTAGTGAATTTATATCCATTCTATGGTACAGCGTCCAAAACTGAACTGAATAATCTAAATGGGGCCTAACCAGAGTAAGATGTAGCTGAAGAACACCACCAGGTGTCTTGTTACTAACGCTTTGATTAATAAATCCCATAAGTCTGTTTGCCCTAAAAGTGTCCTATTTGCCTTTTTACAAACAGTTATGCATTTTTTTTAAATTCTTACTAATCATACCTCCCAGATCCCTTTCGTAATCAGACTTTCCAATCTCAACACCATCTAGCTCGTATCTATAACTATCATTACCGAACTTCAGAACCTTATTTGTCAGCAATAAACGGCATCGGCCAATCTTTTGACCATTCCAAAATCCTATTAGATAGTCTAAAGTGATAGTCAGTCTTTTTCCGTGTTTATTTCCTTCCCGATTTTAGTATCCTCGGCAAATATTGCTTCTCATACCGCAATATAAATCTTATGTGTATATCGTGAATAATAGTGGTTTCAGGACCTCTATTTTTATAGTGGTGTTATAAGCACTCAGTTTTATCATTTTCCCACTCGAACTTAAACCCCCATTTATAATTACCTTTTCCGTTTCCTTTGGTATAGTCATGCCCTAATCCAGCTTAATATAACACCCTGAACACCCTGAATACCGATTGATTGATTGATGAAGATTAAGCCACCCAAGAGGTGGCACGGGCATGAATAGCCCATAAGTTTTTTTTTTAAATTTATTTTTACATGCAAGCATGCAAGTATAAGGCAATAAATACAATAAAAATAACATGAGAAACCAATTAAGCAAAACAAAAAAACCACCGGCCAGAAGGACCGACAGCACAGTACAAAAACAACCAACAGCAATAAAACAAATAGCGCAAACAGGCAAACAATACCCAAAACACAATAACACATAAAACAAGATCATAATACACAGAGAAAGCATAGGAGAACAAGAAAAAATATATAAAATAATAAAATCATAAAACATACAACAATCCAAAAAACATAAACAAAAGCCACACATGGCACAATAACAACACAAACAATAAACAAAAACATGTACAACCACTCACAGTACAAAAACTATAAGGAGAGGCACAAGCACAGAATGTAAGAGGGCAAACAGCATTAGCCAGAGGGGCACATAATACAACAGAATCAAAGAAACAGATAATCATGAAATGGTATAGCCACACACTAATTACGTTAAAAAAAAAAACATAAGGACCACAATAAACAGGGACATTGAGAAACTAAACAGTACACCGGCCTGAAGGGCGCACAATAAATACATCACATATCAGAACATACCACAGGTCCTATACATACACGAGACACACAGCAATCACACAAACTATCAAGAGTGTGCATACTTATCCGGCCACTCTGCCGCCGGGAAACGAACACAATACGCCTCCCAAAGCAACAGGATGTCGTCCGGAACAGGGTGACTAAGGGCCGTACGAGGATCGGGCATCAATTCCGGCACACCCTCAACAAAAACCCGAGCCTGTGGAACCCAGACAGTCGAGGGGCACCACGGAACAGGCCGCACTCGGTCACTAAAGTAAAAATCCAAAGGGTTGTTCGTCTTATCATACGCCACGCCGGAGGCCAAGATGATTGGGACGGGCTTCCCCCTACAGGCTCGGGCAATGGGCAGCGCACTCGTAACCTCCTTGGCAGCCCCACAGGGCTCCGCAGCAACCACCGGACGTGACACCTGCAGGGGCCCCCTCGCCGAACATCCTTCTTCAGCAACAACACGAGGTCGCGGCCTGCACCAGCACCCACATCACCTACGTCCGGAGGAGCTACCACCTCCCACTGCGGAGAACCGCCTGCAGAAGAAACAGGAGGTGAATCATAATCACAATCGTCGTCATCAACAGGCACATGGACGTCAGCGACCACCGTCGACACAGCGCGAAGCACCCGGATCCACCACATCATCGCCCGAAGACCCACCGGCGTCGAAATCCTCCACATCAGCCCAAGCAGTAGAAGAACGCCGGGACCGCTTGGGCACCGGGCGCACATCCTCAGAGCCGGAGGCGGACCCAGATCCACGGGCATCACAAGCTGTGCGAACCAATGCCCGTCTCATGACTGCAGCAGCCTCAACCGCAGGGGGAACCGGACCACACACAACAGGAGGCCCCACAGCCACCCCAGCACCCAGCACAGCCGGGACCCGATGCGAGGATGCAGGGCCAGGCACAGCCGCTGAAGACAGGTGAGCAGACGGGTGAGCAGACGGGGAGGAGGGAGCATCAGGAAGGCCCACGGGAGCAGCAGGGACAGGAGCAGGAGTATCCACCGATGGCATCGCAACATCCTGAGGAGGGTCGGCGACATTTGAGGGAACGTCCACCACAGGGGGCTCATCATGCGACACAGGGGGCATATCCGCGGCCGGAGAGGCGGCCATAGCCACAGAAACCTCCTCCACAGGAAGCGGTGGAAAATCCTCCTCACTGAAGAGGTTCACAGGCGCAGAGGCCGGCGCAGAACATTCAGCAGCCTGATGGCCCATCAGGCCACAACGATAACATGTCCGAGGCTGGCGGGCGTAAAACACACGAACTGTGTACCCCATCAGACACACAGAGGCCGGAATATCCTCCCGGAGTCTCATGCCCAGGGTGTGAATGTTCGTCCTCACGCCCTTAAGCGGGCTCGAAGATACTACGTTCACCCGCACACTAACCACTATGCCAAAACGGCCGAAGTACCGCCGGAGCAGACCCTCCGGAAACTCCATTGGAGCCTCGTGCACACTGACGTAGGTGAGGGCACCACTCCGATCAGAGATTGAAACAGTGCCCGCACCATCTGGCAGAGGTAATGTCCGCCCCTCGTATCGACGGAGAAAGTCGCGGTAAGCCAACTCCTCCGTGAACTTAATTATTACTCGACGGGCCGTCACCAGCTCGACGCCGTAAATGTCTCTTACAGGAATGTTCAGCTGCTCACATGCCCGCGCGATCTCCGGGTAGCCAGCCCTGCTGGAAAATTCCAACCCCACAGACTGAGCCCTCAGTATTGGTGGGAGGGGGACCCCCATCGTAAAGTCCACGTCAGCACAGGCGGCAGACACACACCCCC
>WNGS01004946.1:24401044-24421965 GCA_020271785.1 Procambarus virginalis
GGTGGTGGGTGGTGTGGAGTGGTGAGCGAGGGGTGGCATCTTTTGATACTGGTAATGGCTCAAAAGGGCCACCACCACTTACGGGCTATTGGGGTCGGTCACTTGGATGCTTTTTGTATAGCTTTTCTTGTTCGTGTTGAGTCTATGGTTGGTTCTTCGACACTTTTCGCAATAGTACCAATGATCTTTATGGTGTCCGGTGGACTGTTTTTTCAGTAGGATTGAGTGGTTGGCTGCACTTTGAATCACTTTGACAAATCTTGTCTGCCTGATTAATGTCTCTGGGAAGATCATAGTTTCTATGCCACTCTGAAATGAGGTTTTGAAAACGGTCCCAGTTTGCTAAAGCAAAGTTCCAGGCTTCAGATGGAGGCGGAGGTGGAGTGGGTAGGTCTAACTTAAGATCAATTTGAACCCCATAATGGTCGCTTGTGAGTGTCGGCTCAACTGATCATGTCGCTACATCTCTTAGGGAGGCTGAAACGAAGGTTAGGTCTATTCTGCCTCCTTGGGTGTGGGTAGGTTCATTCTTGTTTAGGATTTGTATTTCTGGAAGCTGGTCTAGTAGATGTGCAATGTGAATACCGGCTTCGTTTGTTGTGTTCGAGCCCAGTGCCAATCGATGATGGGCATTAAAATCTCCACAAATGATTGTGTTTGTTGTTGTCGCGTGTCCCAAATAACACAGAGATCCATTTCGGCATGTGGAGACCTGTACACATTAAACACTTCAAGTGTGTCGTGTCTTAGCTCAATGGTTACTCCCATCACCTCTGTCCCTGCTCCACAATCAGGTGGGCTGGTTATGGACTTGGAGATCAGGTCACATTTTACATAGATTGCACATCCCCTGGATTGCCCATTGATCCATGGAAGGAAGAAGCCTCGATAGCCTGAGATTTTAGGTTCTAATCCGACTCGAAGCAAGCTCTCCTGTAGTATTAGGATGTCTATGCCCTTGGTTACTGCTATGCATTGCAAGTGTTGCAATTTAGTGCGCAGTCCTTGCGCATTCCATTGCAGGATCTTTAGACCTCTAGGTTCTTGGAATTTGCTGATAATACCGTGGTATCCATGGAGTCTGATGAACACGCCATGGAAGTTGCAATTGGTGTATAGGTTCTTAGTGGACCTGAAATTGACTCATCAATGTCGGTTTCCGACGAGCTAGACTCCATCTGTTTTTTAGAGGGGTGTCTCCTGCTCTGCTGTCTTGAAGGTGAAGATATTACATTTTCGAATCTTTTGAGCTTGTGCTCAATTGTCTTCCGAGTCTCTGTGGTTTGCTTGATTCCATGTGATGACAGCAGACTTTCGATCAACTCGGTGACCAGAGTTTTGAGCATTGGCCAGAGAGCGTCAAGTTCTGTGGGAGCACTATTTAATGCTGTGCAGGTTTGGGGCCTAGTAGCTTTTAGACCCTTCTCAGTGGTAACTTTGACACTAGAATTGTTTCTCCTATTGGCCCCAGTGTGCTTACTGGATGAAATGGGGGGGCGACTGCTTTGAAAATGATTCTTGTGTCCTCCATCTTTCTTTTTGTCCTGTACGGGGGTCTTCACACCCTTCACCATGGCGGATGGTGAAGGGCCGTGTGCCCCCTCTTCCTGAATGGGTAGACCCCACGCGGTTTTAGTGGGCAGGGGAGCTGGTATAGTTTTGGTGGGGGCTTCGGCTCTGCTGTAGGCGTGGTGGGGTTTGTTTGAATCCTTTTGAACCTTTCAGGGCACTTCAAGTTCCAGGCGTGATGTGCCTTGGAGCAATTTGGGCACTTTGCCTGAACAGGGTGGTTTGCCTTGTGTTTATCAATGCATATTTTTGTGTCATGGGGCTGGCTGCAGACTCCGCACCTCACTGGGCGTTGGCAGCCATCTTTGTGATGCCCAAATCTCTGACATCTGAAGCATCTTAGGGGCTCTGGGGTGTATGGCCTGTGTTGGAACACGCCCCAGATTCCAAGGTAAAGTTTCTCCGGTATCCGTCCTCTGTGAGAAGGACTTGTCGGGTTTCCTGTTTTGTGGTTCTTACTTGGCATCTCTCTGCTGACACCACATAGTTCAGCTTTTCGAAATGGTCAAGGGCCATATGCAAGGGATAGTGGAGGACAATGATTTTTCGTATTTTATCCTCAGGTTTTAGTTCCTCACATTTTGTGTAATTTTTCAGAATCGTAGCGGCCGACTCGTCTTTAGGCCTCAATGTATTCACCTCTGAGATTAGGTTTTGCTCTGATCTGGAGCTGGGGGTACTCTTTTTCGAGGTCTACTACAGTGGCGTAGGAAGACTTACCTTCGGTGTGCTGCACTTTGAAGATTGGCAGTGGAGATTTAGTCTGAGGAGCTGGAAGAGCTGGAGAAGCTGGAGTGATTGTAGGGCGATGGGTCGTCATGGAGTGGCTTGTCCTGTTAGCCTTATTCACGTGATGCCACTCGCTGTCACTTTCAGAACTTGTATCCAGTATAGATGGTCGTTTCCTGCACTGAGCAGCATTGCTGGATCGATTATAATTCAATTGGAAAAAATGTCCTAACAGCTTGTGGATTTATACCAAAACTATCGCCTCACTCCGCCGCTCTTCACCTCTCCTCGAACTAACTAGAGTATAGTTAATATAGTAAATTTATTCAAGAACTTAAGAATGAAGGTAACTGCCAAAGGCCTATACCAGTTACAGGCTTTAAATAAATATATAAATAAATAAATGAATAAATGTCAGAACACAAAGTGCAGTTAAATAACGAGGCGGCTCCTATTTATATCCACCCAACTCATTCATATATATGTCTAACATGCACTTGAAACAATCGAGGGATTCTACTTCAATTATATAGCTATTCATATAACTATGTATTATTAATATTTATGAACCTGTAGTCACTAAAGCCTAAATCATATATAAATGATTTAGATTGGGCTCTCATGTTACGGGCTATTCATGCCCATGCCACCTCTTGGGTGGCTTAATCTTTATTAATCGGCTCTCCTGGCCTGTCTCGCACCATTTGGTCACATTTGGTCCGGGAGACCTCTCCCGTCACGCAGTGTGCAGTTGCACCTCCACAGATCTCCAGTATCATCTATTGATACTGGTAATGGCTCAAGAGGGCCACCACTTACGGGCTATTCATGCCCGTGCCACCTTTTGGGTGGCTTAATCTTCATCAATCAATCAGCCTGTCTCGGTTCATTACCCTGTCCACGAAATGGATGGTAGACACCGACTCGTTCAGTTGGTCTGCCAGACGTGCGGGCTTCCAGAAGTAGAGCTCTTCGCGTTGGCGTGGTTGAGGCATCTTCTGGAATGTGGCGCCCCTCCCCGACTGCGTGGCCGTCAGGGTCGATGTCTTTAGGTAGTATTAGGCGAGGTAGAGACCTGTACCTCTTCTCTTCCCCCTGGTTTAACTGTTGCTCCAGGTCCTAGCTTCGTTGAGACTTACCAGGGTAGAGTTGTCCTTCTGCCCCCGTGGTGGCAGGTCCAGCCTTGGTTTCAAGTACTGCTTGAACGGTGTCCGAGCCCGAGGGTCTTCCCGCGGCTCTGCCTCTTTGTGCGTTACATGGCGGATTCGCTCTTGTCATAGTCTTTGCGTCTGGCCTTTCTGACTAGAGTTTATCATCACTTGTATGGTGCGCAGGTGGCTTCATTGATAGTCCCACCTGCGTTCTTCATTTCGGCAGCAGTATGAAGTTTCCTGGTAGTCCTTCCGTATTTCTTATCCCTTTGTAGGTTTATTTCTGTCTCTGATAGATTGTTTTCTTTTTATGGTTGTTCCAGGACCGTCATCTTATGCTCATTTTGTCGCCTCGTGTCGTGTGGCGCAAGCGGCTTGCGTTCGGTATTGTTACTTCTGCTCCGTTCCACAAGCTGTTTTGTTTGTTTTCATATCTGGCCTGCTCTTGCACTGCCCGAGTCATCCTGGTTGTTGAACTGGGTCCTCTCCTTTCTTTCTCCTCCTAAGTTTGTTGCGGCCCCTTCGGTTCAGGATTATTTTTCCAAGGCTCTCTTTTTTTCTGTTGGCATTGGCCTCGGGGTACAGGTCTGGGAGTTTGATGCTCTCCTCCAGCGCAGGGGTTTCTGCTCTTGGTCCTGATAGGTTTGTTCGTTTACAGCCGTCTCCTTATTTTCTGGTGAAGAATGAGACTTCTGCTTTCCGGAGGGGTCCTTGGGTTGTTGATGCTTGGTGGGTTTGGCCGGGGGTTGCATAATGTGTTGTCTGGTTGCGGCTCTTCGCCTTTACCTGCGTACGACGGCCTCAGGACGCGCTTTGGGTTGACCCGGTCTCCCTTCAATCTTGTTCCACGGTTTGGTTCTCCCAGGTCGTCTGCAGGGTTATTCGATCCGTTAGCATGCGATCTATCCTCGTGCAACCCGTTCTCGCACTTTCGTATAGTCAATATTGACTTGTTAAATACGTGCATATGTGACATACTAATTTATGTGAATATTTTAGTTTACCTTGAAAAGCTTCACAGAAAACACCGACCTTACCTAACCTTCTTAGTATGTTAAGATAAGCATCTTATTGCTTCTTAATTACAATTATTACTTAACCTATTAAGGTATAGGTTAGGTAATAATTGTAATTACGAAGCAATAAGATGCTTATCTTAACATACTAAGGAGGTAAGGTAAGGTTGGTGTTTTCTATGAAGCTTTTCAAGGTAAACTAGAATATTCACAATTAGTATGTCACATATACTTACTTAATAAGTCAATATTTACTGTAAGAAAGTGCGAGAACGGGTTGTCTCGTGCCCTTGATGTTCGTAAGTTTGCTGCGTTGGCTGCCGTCTTGGGCACGTTTTTTGGGGGGGATCGAACAGGGTCCTGATCACTCGCTACCTTGTTAATGTTCGCGGGCCTAGTCGGGCCTGTGCCGCATTGGGTCGGCGGATGCAACCAGTTGACTGCACTTCACATTGAGGAGCGAGGGCCAACCGTGTCGCAGGTAAGTTCCTTTCGTTTTTGTCTTTGGGAAAATAGCTCCAGGCAGGGAGCCGAAAGGGGCTACCCCCCAGAAAACTAGCATTGAATGTAATGAAATGCCATTTCTGGGCGAGACCCAAAGGCTCCCCGCCTCTCTCCCTCTGGTCGGCTTTTAATATATATTTCTCCAGCCTCAGCACTGCTGGGATGGATAGCCGGCACGGGGTTCTGGGGCTCCCCTTTTCCCCCCCCTCCTGTTGCACAGGTGGTGACGTCAAGCTCTTTTTCATTTGGGGAGTTCTATCCACTAGTTTGGCATTCAGTAGCAATGTTTAAACCAGAATAGAGGTTTGTTTTGGGGTGTTTATCTTTTTGGGTGCCTGACCCGGTCAATGGCAGACAATAGACTGCTTCCAGCCACACGGGGGTGTCTAGCTCCTCGTGCCTCTGAGGGGGGCCAGGTTCTGGGTCAGGGTCCCTGGTAGGCCTAGAACTCCATGCACATTGACAGATGTCAGGGTCTAATACATTCATGTCAGCTCGGATAGCTCCTTGGAGCCTCCGGCTCTCACCCAAAAAGGCGTTTCATTACATTAAACACTGTTTTTTGTAATAGTGGACACGATCGTTCATCAGACCACAGTTAAACAAGAAAACGGTATGAGAAGACGGAGCACAATAATACAACATAGACACAGACCACCAATAACGGTCGGGTAGTAAAGACACCAGACCATAACGATCCACAAATGCAGCTGCAGGAAGCAGTGTCTACTCACGATCAAAGATGTATTATAATATAAGACAGACATGAACAGTCAATGCAGTCTAACATGCAGCAGCAACAAAGAAATATTGAACGGCAGAGATGCACTCAGACAACACCAGAAACTGGCATGAATAATAAATGCAGAATCAACTTCTGTTGGTGTTACCTGTCTCATTAGAACGTCTCTATGGAATCGACATCCATATTCTCCACTGGCAAGTAGTGCCGCTGCAAATCCGACTGCGATGATTATAACAATAATTATTATAATTGATTTGATTTAATTATATAATTGATATATAATCATTATAGTTATATAATCATCGCAGTCTGATTTGCAGTGGCACTACTTGCCAAGTGGAGAATATGGATTTAGATTTAGAAGTTCTACTAATACAGGCAACTCCAACAGTATACATCGTCTCCCCATCACGTGTAAAAAGTGACGCCCAACACCAGACCCTCTCAGCCACACCAGACCATCCCAGATCCATGTACCAGAGCCTTCAACCCCCCCCTCACACCCAAGGTCCCTCTTCCTGGCCATTCCCCTCCCCCCCTCAGATACCCATTGCCCCTCCAACCCAGGGGAATCAACAGAAACTGAGCATGGACAGAAGAGAATCAGTTTTAAGGTAATGTACTCTAACACAATTGGGATCACAAGCAAGGCAGGTGAACTTAGGGAAAGAGACAAGAAGCTAACCGGATGTAATTGGACTTTCAGAAACAAAACTCAGGAATAATAGAAGCGGTGTTTCCCCAGGATTACACTGTAATAAGAGAGAGAGAGAGAGAGAGAGAGAGAGAGAGAGAGAGAGAGAGAGGTGGAGGAGTGGCCCTACTGATGAGAAAGGAATGAAGTTTTGAAGAAATGATTATCCCTAACTGAGGAGTTCAGAGACTTTACAACAGGTACCATGACAATGGGAGAAGCAAGAGTAGTAGTAGCAGTGATGTATAAACCCCCCCCCCAACAAATGACAGAAGACCCAGGCAAGAGTATGACGGAATAACAAGGTGGTTAACACTATAATTAAGAGAGCAGCCACTGCCACCAGTAGGAATCGATCCCTCTGCTTATCATGGGGGTCTACAATCACAGGAGGATAGACTGGGGAAAACAAGGAATAGAATGGAGGTGAGGAAACATGGGGAGCTAAACTACTGGGAGTGGCGACAAGGAACTTTTTAAGTCAGCATGTTAGGGATGCCACAAGAATGAAGGGGAACGATGAACCAGTGAGACTCGACCTAGTATTTCACTCTGAACGACTCCAACATAAGGGAAATAGGTTTCGAATCCCCAGTAGGAGTGAGTTATCACAGTGTACTGATGTTTGAGGACTTGGTCGAAGTAGGGTTAAGGTACTCGAGGAAAGGCCCAGAACACACAGGCTGGCATTCCAGAAGGGAAACTATGAGGAGATAAGAAAATTTCTAACAAATGTAGCTTGGGAAACACAGCTTAGAGGAAAAACGGCCGAAGACATGGACTACATCATGCATAAGTGCAAGGAAGCAGCAGACAACTTCGTCCCAGTTCAAAATTAAAAAAAAAAATTAATGGATACAGGAAACCCATGGTTTAATCAGAGATGTAAGATAAAGTAAAAGGGCATGGAGAAACTATAGAAATAACAGGACAAGAGAGAGCAGGGAAAGATACCACTGTGACATGAATGAGTACGTCAGGGTTAGAAGAGAGAGAACGACAATATGGAAATGACATAGCGAGCAAGGCAAAGACTATAAATTTCTGCACAGCCACATCAGGAGGAAAACAACAGTGAAGGAACATGTAATGACATTGAGGGTAAGGGCAGAGATTCACTACAAACGACAAGGTGGTGTGGGAAGAACTCAATACGAAATTCCAGGAAGTATTCACAGTTGAGCAAGGAGAAGTCCAAGAGATTTGAGAGGGGGAATATCAAACCAGACACCACTATAGGAGTTTGTGATTACTAGGGGGAGGTGCGGAAGCGTCTGCTAGAATTACATGTGACAAAGGCTATAGGCCTGGATGAAATCTCAACATGGTTACTAAAGAAAGGAGCAGAAGCTCTCTGCCTGCCACTATCCATGGTGTACAACAAATCACTGGTAACAGGTGAACTGCCAAGAATTTGGAAGGTGGCCAGTGTAGTCCCAATATACAAGAAGGGTTATAGGCAGGAGACACTGAACTACAGGCCAGTGTCTAACTTGCATATCATGCAAAATATTAGAAAATTGTGAAAAAAAATAATGGAACATATGGAGCGAAAGAATTTTGTGACAAAGCAGTATGGGTTCAGGGATGGCAAGTCCTGTCTCACATGATTAATTGAATTCTATGACAAGGCAACACTAATCATGCAAGATAGAGAGGGCTGGGCAGACTGCATATTTTTGGACTGCCAGAAAGCCTTTGACACAGTAACACATAAAAGAATAGTGCACAAGTTGGAGATGCAGGCAGGAATGAAAGTGAAAGTACTCCACTAAATAAGGGAGTACCTAACCAACAAATGACGGCTAGTCAATGTGAGAGGTGAGGTCTAAGACTTTCGAGGCGTCACCATTGGAGTCCCGCAGGGTTCAGTTCTTCGACCTATACTGTTTGATATAGGTAAATGATCTCCCAGAAGTTATATAATCGTTCCTCTCTGTTTGCTGCTGATGCAAAGATTATGAAGAGGATTAAGACAGAGGAATATAGTACGTGGCTACAAGATGACCTAGACAAACAATGAATGGTTCAACAAATGGCTACTAAAAGTTCAACCTGAGTAAATGTAAGGAAATGAAACTAGGCAGTGGAAACAGGAAGCCAGACCCAAGATACCGAATGGGAGAAGAAGTCCTTCATGAAACGGACAGAGAAAGATCTAGGAATTAATATCGCACCAAACCTGTCTCTTGAAGCTCGCATAACAAGATCATCGGCGACGTATGCAAGGTTGGTTAACACCAGAACTGCCTTCAGGAACCTGTGTAAGGAATCATTCTGAACTTTGTACACCACATATGTAAGACCAATCCTGGAGTATGCAGCTCCAGCATGAGCCTTGTCATGCATAAGAAGCTGGAAAAAGTTCAGAGTTATGCCACTAGACTAGTCCCAGAACTGAGAGACATGGGTTACGAGGAAAGTCTGCGACAAATGCACCTCACGACTCTGGAAGATAAGATTAATGGGAGACATGATCACTACCTACAAAATTCTCAGAGGTATTGATAAGGCAGATAAGGATAAACTGTAACACGAGGTGTATGCAAACAAGAGGGGGGGGGGGGCAGGTGGAAATAGAACCCAAATCAGCCACAGGAACATTAGAAAGAACTTGTTCTGTCAGTAATGTTCTTGCCTTAGTCAGCCAGAGGGGTCGTTGTGAGCGACCTCTGGTGAGGTGACGCATCAAGACCAGCGCCACGTGTGCTACAGAGCACAATGTCAACTCCCCAGTGGGTTAGTGGTATTTCCTAGTTCACCAGTATCGGCTAGGTCATTGATGACATTTGTGTCCACAGAGGTGACGTCTGGGGGCAGCGGTACTGGAGAGAGCAGTTAATCTTGGGCAGTCAAGAGTCTCCCTACATGGTCCTGGAAACGACCAAGTAAGCCGCCGCCGATGAAGCAGTGTGGTAGCTGCTAGTGCTTTAGTGTTGAAAAAGATCGGCGTACCTTTGGGACTGGCTTAGGGGAGAGACTGACGACAGAGGTGCCCGTGTTGAGTAGTGCTGCTAGCTGGTCGCTAGACTGCTGCCAGGGGATCGCTACCCCTGTATTGGTCTGTGACCCCGCTCAGCGTGTGGCTGAGGTACTCTGCCAGCGAGTAGCTGGAGAGCGGTCATTGGGGTACAGGCACCTCATGACACTGTCAGTGGTCTGGCCCATGTACAGGTGAACTCGCCGGTGTTCTTCTCAGTAAGGTTGGATACGCTACAGGACAGTGAAGAAATACTGGGGATTAATGAACTCTGCGCGTGAGCACGTTTGATATCCTGAGCGAAAGGATTGTACACAGGTGTAGTAATAACCTATCTGTTCTTTATATATTATTTATGGTGACGGTGTGTGTGTGTGTGTGTGTGTATATATATATATATATATATATATATATATATATATATATATATATATATATATATATATATATATATATATACTTAACGGTGGTGGAAAGATATTTAAAACATTGACGAAAGGAACAGTGTTTTGTTCATCCCCTCCTTTTTATGCACTACATAGCCACTTTCTTGAAAGCATACTACCGACTTGGGGTGGGATACTATCATTTTGGTTCTACCATCAAAGAACCCGGTTGCGACCCATAGTGGCCGTAACATGCAGGGTCTTGTATGACATGTACACTGTAGGAGGTTGTATGGCATGAACACTGTACTGTGCTGCATATCATGAGCGCTGGCAGTTACTGTTGACTGACCTGGTGCTCTCGGAGGCGAAGGTGTACTGATAGCCGTCCGGGTTGACCACAGGCATGATGTACCACTCCGTAGCGAGTACAAACAATATACTCGCTCCAACTTCTCATTAGCTTAATGGCGTAACTAATTATCACTAATTGTAGAAGCTATAATCTCTAACCTAATTACAGGTAACAGTTCTTTCATCCTCCTATATTAGTGGAGGAAGCTGAGGTGTAGTTACCGAATATAAGCAAGCGATATGAAAATAGCTGACAGTACACATTCCAGTCAAGAATGTAGCACTCGGTATATGCAGTTCTAATCGACCCAAGACGCTACAGCTTCGACACAGAACAGACAGCAGACTAGGACCGCATGGAGCTACAACGCTCTCCCACATAGAGCTCTGCGATTCTGGCCACATTTAGCTCTCTGCTCTGCTTCAAGCTCCGTCTCAACGTCCAAGACACTGCTGTATCCAACACTACTAAATAAATATGAAAACCCACTAAACACTGTGTATCTAATCTACTCAACAACGTAACATAATCGTACGTTACAACTCCGTCAGCTTCAGCAGGTCTCGCCAAGACTCGTCCGTAATCAACAGGTTCAAGATGTACGTGAAGATGGAAGAGAGATCCCATACACGAGCATGGACACCTGAAACAGTTAATAGACGGAAATATTCAGACTAACTATTATTTCATATTTACACTTGAATTATTATTGTTAACTGTCTTGAGTAGCCAGGACAAACAAGCTACTCTCTAACTAGCTTTCATCCAGATCTTCATCTCGGGTTCAGTGGAGAACGGGTCTGTGTGGTAAAAACTCCAGGCAGTATATCTTCTTTTAATTGACTTCAGTAAATTAAAGTTTATCTTATTTTTTTCTTTTAGTAGGTAAGAAATTGAGTGGACTGTATGTACTTGTTAAAACTGCCTGAAATTATTCTCACACAAATTGGAGGGACAATTTGTAGCTTAAACCACTTTGTAATGGCTCCTTCTTAAACTGCAAATTGTTTACCTAAGTTTAATTATTATATTATTTTATCATACCACATATGGTGGTCTAATCTACTATTATTTCAACAATTATTACTAGTTATGAATACTACTACTACAATAACTAGAATGGCCTTATCTGAGCCTGTAGTAAGGGCCTGCTAAAGCTGTGTCATGTTAGCATCTATGTGGGTGTGGCCCTGTGCCTCATGGTGCCAATGGCGGCTGTGGNATTTCTGTAAACAATGTGGTATGCAGTATGTATGGTGCAATATTAAAGTAATGTTTATACTTAAATTACAAAAACATTTATAAGTAACTTATAAGTAAAGTAGCCTCTTATCAACCTCTTGTAATGAAAAAGGCACAATAGTTCTTTGGCACAGGCCTCAGAACAATAATTGTGCTTTGTTGTAGTTTTGCTTGCTATGAGATTGAAAAGTTAGGCTAGAAATGTAAATATAGCAATGTCTTTCTGCTATAATATTGCACTACTAATGTATATCAGGATTTTATACTAGATCAATGTCCTACTGGTTAACTGTAATAATCATCTAGGTTCAAAGGACCATAAATTATGTGGTAAAAACTCCAGGCAGTATATCTCTTTTAATTGACTTCAATAAATTAAAGTTTATCTTATTTTTTCTTAGTAGGTAAGAAATTGAGTGGACTGTATGTACTTGTTAAACTGCCTGAAATTAATCTCACACAAATTGGGGGGACAATTTGTAGCTTAAACCACTTTGTAATGGCTCCTTCTTAAACTACAAATTGTTTACCTAAGTTTAATTATATTATTTTATCATACCACATATGGTGGTCTAATCTACTATTATTTCAACAATTATTACTAGTTATGAATACTACTACTACAATAACTAGAATGGCCTTATCTGAGCCTGTAGTAAGGGCCTGCTAAGGCTGTGTCATGTTAGCATCTATGTGGGTGTGGCCCTGTGCCTCATGGTGCCAATGGCGGCTGTGGAGGCCTTCAAGGCTGGCAACAGCTAGGTACATGTGCATAGTTCTACTGCTCAGCTACTTGCTGTTCCAAGTCACAATTTTACCTGTATGGGATGCAAAGAGTTAATACATTCCCTAACATATCAATACAGGTATAACATGGTATGTGAGGGCTGTAAAAATGGGGTACACGTACATGGTGTTGTGTTGTTCATATATCATAACCGCCAATACCCTTGATATTAAAAAGTGCACTATTGTAATATACAAATACTTGGTAAGACGGATACGTGTTGTAGTGTTGATTAGGGTGTGTTGTTGGTTGTTGACACGTAAATGGTGTCTAGGTGTTAAACCAACTCTGGAGCCATTGGCAGCGTAAGGCTGCGTTTGTTATTGTTTTTTCGTGTGAGCGTGGCGTCTGTAAGAGACGCTCTGCCTCCCTAGTTGTTCCAATATTTTTTTCCACTTCTAAGTTAAATTTACGTTAACAAGGGAATCAAGCTATATTTTGGTGTTAATAATTATATTCAGTCTTATTGAACACTTTTTATTCAATTAGACATTAAACTGTTGTATGAACAGTGGTTTAATAATGTAAATACTGCGGCGACGTCGATGACGTCACGGAGTCTCCCATTCTCTAATTTTAAGAGGATACTGTTAAGGGAGACTATACTATTTGTGTATGAGTGTGTCGGTTTCCCGACGGTGTAGATATGAGACAGCAGATTTTGATCAGGATCAATATCAGTGTGCATAGAGATGCAGAGGGATCACGATACAAGACACACGATATAGCAAAACACAAGAATAAAAGCAAATACAATAAAATAGTAACAAATTAGAAGTAAAATAAAGATCCAAAGGATAGCCAGGAAGGATACAGAAGTTAGATAAAATAAAAAACAAAAATAAGTAGAGACTGACAATATAAATGTAAAATAAAAAATAATAAGAAAAATAATAATCATAAAGTAAAATGATCTTAAAGATAATTAGCTTAGTAATGGTTAATTAAAATCCTATAATTAGTATGAACCTAAGAAAACAAAGTGAGCTCAAATAGTTATTCCAAGAAAAAAATATGTAAATCTAAGTAAATCTAGAAATTTACTCAAATATAAATCTAAGTGTAAAAATAAACAGGGTGAGAGTATATTCACATGGAAGATTTTACTATGATACTGAGGTAGATGCTTATATAAACAATTATACTATTAATTAATTCCAATAAATGATTACAAGAAACAAATACCAAGTTACTTTAAATATAACAGGGTAATAAAAAGCCGTAGGTTTAGTGACAAGGGGAGTAACTAAGAACAAATAATTAAGAGTAAAAAACAAGCAATTTCAACAACAAAGATGACAAACAAAAAATAAAAATAAAATTAAAAACCCTTTGGAAAGGAAAGGCAGAGCTTAAGTACACTTTGGTAGTATGTGAGACTACAAATTGTGTTCTGGTTATTCAGCTGATATCCCATAGTCATCCAGGAAAGAAGCGAGGTGTGCCTCAGTGGTTATGACATAAGTTTTTCCAGAGTCAGACTTCCTAGCTATTATTTTACTATCGCGCACAAAACAATGTTTAATAGCACGGGATCTTTTGCAGATTCCACGTATTTTAAATAAGAAATTTTGTCTGAATCTGGTTAGACATTCGTTCACATAAACATTGGATTTCATAGTGACTGCAGCAGTGATAAGGTTTGACTTGCGGGAGCAGCAATCTAATTTCACACGAATCTTCTTGTTATTTGTACCAGATGATTTCGTACCCACTCTATAAGCTGACTTGATGTCACTTGCTTCGATTGAATAATTCAACTTAGTACGCAATTCCTGGATCACGATGGCAGTACAGTCTTCTCTGTCAGTTTCATGGGGAAAATCATGTGATGAGATGTTGACAGAATCAAGGAGCTTAAGTTGGTCTGATTCGTCTTGGGTTACAGTGTGTTGCTGTTGTAGGGAGTTAAAATGGTTCTCTAACTTTTGTAACATCTCTTCTTGCTTCTTAGAGGTTTCTGCTGATTTACAGTTAGTAACCGAGATCTGATTTGTTTCCGCCGCCTCCGCCAGGGATCGAACCCGGAACCTTGGGACTACGAATCCCGAGCGCTGTCCACTCAGCCGTCAGGCCCCTAGATACTTTGTGTGGACCCTTCAAAGCCTCGATTCACGCTGGTGCAGTACCTTGACCACTGTCCCCATTGAAAACCCTGCTCACTCCTTTGCAATTTTTTTTTTAACTGCACGAATTGCTCACTTTCAGGCTTCACCCTGTACATTTCCAGTGAATGTATTTCGGAGGAAGACCAATCAATGGAATGATTAGAATCCCTCACATGGCAGAAGAGAGCATTGTTAGTGTCTGCAGACTTAACACTTCTCTTGTGTTCTTTAAGTCTGTCATTCAGTGTACGGCCAGTTTCTCCAAAGTATTGGAGAGGACAAGACGAACAGAAAATAGAGTAGACACCAGCAGCATTAGAAGCAGGAGGAGCAGTGTGAACTAGATTGCTACGAAGTGTGTTAGTTTGTCGAAAGGCGAGTTTAATGTCAAGAGGACGAAAGGTATTGGTAAAAGTTTTGAGTTCAGATATGAAGGGAAGGCATGGTACAGTGCTACTAGTGTTGGAAGCAGGTTTGGATGAAAGAAATTTCGTTTAGTTTGAGAGTAGGCACAGTTGATGAAATGTAAAGGGTAACCAAGGCGAGAGAATGATTTGTAGATAAAGGCAATTTCAGAATCAAGAAACTGAGGGTCGCTGATGCGTAGAGCGCGGAGGAAGAGAGAGACGAGGACACTTTTGTTAACAGAAGGAGGATGGTAGGAAAAGAAGTGAATGTACATGCCACTATGCATGGGTTTACGGTAGACAGAGAAAGAGAACCCAGAAACAGAGCTGTGAACATGAACGTCAAGAAAAGGAAGGAGGGAATTAGATTCCCACTCAACTTTGAAATGGATAGAAGGAACCAGATTGTTAAGAGAGGCGAGGAAAGGCTGGAAAAGATTAAGGTCATGAGGTCATAAAGCAAAAATGTCATCTACATAGCGAAGCCAAAGAGAGGGACGAGTATCAATAGAAGGACGAAGAACATTTCGAAGTATTCCATGTAGAAATTAGCAAGAACAGGGAGAGAGGGGAACCCATAGCAACCCCGAAAGTTTGAGTGTAATATTTACCGTTGAAAGAGAAAGAGTTAGAGTCAACACAGAGTCTAATGAGATCTGACGAAACGTCGTCGTCCCTTCACCTTCTAGTGTGTGGTCTGGTCAACACATACATATACATACACACACACACACACACACACATATACGTACATATACATATACATACATACATATATATACACACACATGCATTTGTCTCTTTTACTCTGACAGGGTGAGATAGATGATAGAGAAACTAGTGTGCAATTAAGCACTTAATCACTGAAGGTGCTTTTATAAGCTCATGTTATATAGTTTCATCACACATACATACATTGTATAATTGATACATTACATGGTTAATCTTGGGTACAAGTCCAATATATCATCAAGTGTTCCAATACTCATATAGTAATTACAGAGTTCAGCATACCTTAGCCCAGGGGGCGAAAGTCAGTCAATATGGGACATTCTACAATATAATGTTCAAGGGAGTGCATGTTTTCTCTTTCACAAAGTTGACACATAGTGTACTCGACATTTGGGTTTTGAGAAAGCTGCCAGATACGTCTATATCCCAGGCGTATTCTGGCCACTATAACATCACATTGCCGAGTTCTTGTTCTATTAGTCCCATGTGTGAATGTCTGGTGCGAGAGAGAGAGAGCTGGAGCAACGAGAACACGTCCGGCCGTGACGGTTGTAAGTTGCAGAATCTTTTGAAGTTTATGTGACTTGGTTTAGAAAATGGTCATATTACGCAACATATAATGTACAATAGCTGAGTGGCTATATTTTACTTTTATTGTTTATTTTAAAAAAGTTAAACTTATGTTGATATTCTAAAGTTATATTTCCTATTTTAACATAATTAATGATGTATTTTTTATGTTATTGGATAAATCAAATTAATCATTTTATTTATTTTTGTTGTTTATTAACCCATTTGGGTACATGTGCATTTGTGCAGCTACCCCAGAGTATATGAATGGGAGTACAGCGTTTCAAAAAACTATCTGTATGATGCTAAAAATCCCCATCACAGAGGAAGGTTAGTGATACAGAGGCATGTGAAGAGAACTCTGCACTGGCAAACTCTGGGTGCATTATGAAGATATTATCATGAACACAAGAGTGAATAAGGTAGCAGTGATACTGAAAGTCCCCATCTCGCAGGATGGTTAGCCACTGGGGGATATTCTTAAGAACACGAGAGCAAATAAAGTAATTGCAAAGCTCCAGGTACCTCATGCCAACTGGTCTGAATGGTCTAATAACTGGGCATTCGGTGATGTAGTGTGGGAGATCATGCCTCCAGTTCCTGCTCACAGAGTTTGCACCTGGAGTGTTCAGGATTGGGAGATCCGTCACCGGCACCACCTGCCACAGGTAACGGTAACCTGCAGCCACCTGCCACAGGTAACGGTAACCTGCAGCCACCTGCCACAGGTAACGGTAACCCAACCTGATCCTGGCAACCACTGTGTCGCAGTCTGGTGGACGTTTTGTGCTGCCCATACACATAGGTTTCAGTGAACAAATCTACAAGGGCCGTAACGAGGGTTCAAACCTACGTCCGAGAGGATCCCAGACGCTCCTTAATCGGCTGAGCTACGACGTGTTCTACCTCTTCGTCTACCTAAAGGCGAAGAGGCAGAACTCTGCTTATTGACAGAGCTCGGGTGCATGAGGGAATTGTGTAAAATCTTGATTTGTGTCTCGGAGAGACTGCAGGACCAGTGGTAGTTCAAGTTGATTTCCCGGTTGCAATTCTTATACCATGTTGTAGCTCAGTCGATTAAGGCGTGTCTGGGATCCTCTCTGACATAGGTTCGAACCCTCGTCCTGGCTCTTGTGGATTTGTTCATTTGATGCATCTCGCATTTGTGATTTCTGTGTGGAATAGGTTTCAAATCTAAACAAATCATAGCATTAGACAAATTTATGAACTCTTATCCAGGATGACGGAAATATTTGGATTTTCACTTCTTGACACGATGGTGTGGAGGTCTTCAGGTGCCGTTAGAAGTAAGACCTGGATGACCGCTTGCTCTGCCACACCACAATGCCACCACCTTTCCCTGTCAGGTACAAAGGTTTAATGAGACAAAGAACACAGATGAATGTTCCAAATAAAGTCGAGAAATGGCATCCTGATGGGGATCATACAAGTACGGGTCCTGCAGGGATGCTGCACGCAAAGTTAGTCATACTTTGTTGAAAATATAACATAATTAATGTAAACTTTTAAATACATAAAATATTCTTAAGCATAATATTGGTCATTTTTCAAAAACCTGCCTCCAATTTCCCATAGCACATTTTCCCCACTTTCTTATTTATGCTCTACCCTATTTTTACTTTTCCACTAATCACTATATTTATTTTACCCAACACATATGTTCTCATTTTACTCTTGCAAACTTTTACTTTAACTGTCTTAATTTTCCCTACATTTACTGGCTTGAAAACACATCAGTAATATATTTCTCACTAACAGAATAATTTAAATAACTTAACATACCAGAATGTAGTGATTCGTTACCATTAGCGGTGTTCTTCACTGTCATCGTTCTCAGCTGAGGTGCGATGGGGTTTTGGTCGGGGTGTGGTGGCGGGTGACGTGGTGGCGGGTGGCGTGGTGGCGGTGGCGTGGTGGCGGGTGGCGTGGTGGCGGGTGGCGAGGGTTGGCGTGGGGGCAGGTGATGTGTGGGGTGGTGGTGGTGGTCAGGATGGGCGTGGGTATATATATTATATATATGAATATATATCGTAGTATATATATTATGATATATGATAATATCTATATATATATATTTATATAGGTGTATATACTATATATGCATAGAATATATATATATTTATATTATTAAATATGACCGAAAAAGTAAGATTAATAATTCTACAACACGAATTTTTCCAATATTTCTTAAGTTTCTTCTCACTGTTTGAGGGTAATTGAAAAATCAATTCATCAAAGTTCATTTTTTATTTCTAGTCTGACGCGACACCTTAGCGCGCGTTTCGTAATAAATTATTACATTTTTCAAAGACTTTTAGTTTACACACACATCAACACACTATAATGACCGCGTTTTTAAACAGCTCCTGAATTGGCTTTTTTACCTGCATTTGGGTGAGGTGACATGTTTGTAAAGGTTTTTGGATGAGCGTGAAAACAAACGTTTCAACACAACACAGAACCACGATAACAATGCAGGGATGAGATCTAAAGGGAAGACTAGAAGTAAACACTGCAGAGGCCTATTGGCCCTCTGCAAGAAAACTGCCATCCTACTCATGAGAAACACTCTAGACACAAAGCAGGGCGCAATGTGCTTTGGTTTACAGTAAATCGCCAATTGTATTGGGGTTGACGTAAACTCGCCAATTAAATCCTCAAACTAGTAAATGTCAATTGTATCTTATGATCAGAAGATACAATTGACGAGCGATTCTATAAAACCAAGAACGAAGAAACGGCCTACCACTACTCATAGAGACAGTAAAGAAAACCTCTTGCAGACACAAAGAGGAACGCTTTGAAAGAGACCAATGTCTTCTATGCCGTCAAATGCCCACGTGGCCTGTAAGCCTCAAAGAACTCAGTTATATAGGCAAGACAACAACCATTCTTTCTAGGCGATTTTGAAGGTATGAAATAAGCAACAAGGGCTCTATGCAAAGGAGGCAACATTTGAATCTCTTCCCCACAACAGACCCATCACACAACGACCAGTCTTAACAAAAATCACGGGAATCATGATAGATACAGCTGATAACAGGCGGCTTAATATATGCGAGGCACTACACCTTAAGAAGTTAACACCAGCAATTATCAGCCAATTAATGCACAATTATATTATACCCACTTCAAGACCCAGCTCCAATATAGAAGCATCAAGAAATTATGGGCTAATAGGCACTCTGCAGTTACTTCTATTGACTTCTTTAGCTTATACACCCATCCGTGGGGTGTTGTGTTGAAAGTTTGTTCACCTCATTATATACTGTTGTAACATATCACTTTACCCAAATGCAGGTATAATAAAAGAAGTACAAAGTCCTGTTTAACATCTGTTCAGTATAGCTTGTTGTGGTGTCTGGTAAACTAAAGTCTTTGAGAATGTATTAAGTTAATACGAAACGCACTCAAGCGTCGTCTGTTCACATAATAATATAGTCTAGCAGGAAAAGACTGTACCAAATACTACTAAATATATATATATATATAAATCTTATATATTAAATATGACCGAAAAGAGTAAGATTAATAATTTTTTTACACGAATTTCAATATCTTCTCCATATTTCATTTTTCACTTTTATGTTAATTGAAAAAAATCAATTCTCAACAATTCATTTTTTATTTCTATTCTCACGCGACACTTGAACGCTGTTCGTAATAACTTATTACATTTTTCAAAGACTTTAGTTTGAAAACACACACCCTTAACCTGCAAACCACTAAAATACAGAGTCTTATATGTATGATTTAAACCGATTTCATTTATTATTCGCATTTTGGGTGAGGGCCATATGTTACAAACAGTTCGTTGGATGAGGTGCACCAAAACAACTCTCAACACAGGATAGAACACGAAAATATATGGGGTATTGTCTTTTTTGTTAGGGTATTAATTTGGGTATTTCAATGGAAGGTTAATGAATTGGACTAAGTAACTGCAGAGGGCCATTGGCAATATTTCTGATGTTTTTTCTGTGTTTTTTCATTATAATTGGAGCGGAAGTCTTGAACAAGTAGTAGAACATAGCTGCCATGAAATTTATATTGGCTGTTGATTGATGGTTGCTTGACTTCGTTGAATGTTATGTGCCTCGCAGTGTCAAGCACCTGCTGTCGCTGTCCACGCTCGGATGTATTCATGGTGTTGTGATAACGATTCTCTGGTGCCCGTGGTTGCGTTGGGGAAACGCACGATTAGTATTTTCTTAAGGGGCCCTGTGCCTTATGAATCGTTAATCACTTGAAGCAAATGTAGTTACTGCTGTTGTCCTTTGCTTATATACTGAGTTTCTTGAGGCTTAAAGTCCCCACATGGCATCTGAAGGAATAGACGACGTTGGTTCCCTTTAAAAGCGTTCTGACTTTTGTGTCTGGAGAGTGTCTCATGAGTAGCTGGCCGTTTTTTTTTTTTTTGGTTTTAGTAGGAGCCGTCAGTTGTATCTTCTGACTTTTTGTCTGTAGGAATAAAGTTTCTGTAAACAATATCTTTCAGGACCCCTTTTGTCTCCGTTTGTTGGGCGGTGGAAAAGAAGTTCCTGTTTAAACTAGTACTAATAGGGGGTACTAGGTTTCCTGGCTTTTTTATTAGTTGTTTCCTTTTCTTCTCCCACGTACCACCCCCTCCCCCCCCTGCCGCTTAGTTCGCAACCCCCAATTTTTCCGAATCCTCAGTTTCGATCACATTCTTTCTTTTTATTATTGTGCTTCAATGAAAAACACTTCACCTTTTGGAGAACCCCAGCCGTTGTTGACTAGGCCTTGCCTTACCCTACAGAGTTCTTCATCGACTTGCTGTCATCCTAGTGTGGCTGAGAGCTATCGGTCGACAGTAAGCGTTTAACAAACCTCCCTTCCATTGTACCTGTCTGGCAGTCACTGTTGGCATTAAAGCACATTCCAATGTTTGTTTCATTTCCCCC
>WNGS01004946.1:24429535-24442591 GCA_020271785.1 Procambarus virginalis
CCTATTATTATAAAAGTTTATTTAAAAGTATCCTCTCCATTTTACAAAAACACGAGGTTAAGGACACAGGTCTGTACTCTCCATTGGCTTTAGGGATAGGGATGTTCATAGCTTTTTAACACATACTAGGAATTCTGCCCTCTTTATAACTAATATAAAAGAGGTCTAACAATGGGCGTTTCATCATAATGGCAAGTTCATTAAGTATTTCACAAGTTACTCCATTCTCCCCAGGGGCGGTAGATTTCCCAACTTTAATCACCGTTATTAGTTCTTCTCTGGTAATACCTGTGCAAATGACATCACTGTTACTTGCTGTAAGTGTAAAATACTTTCTTAGATCTTTCCAAGAATCTAATGACACACTCGTTACAGCGGGTAATGAACTAAGTTTGGCAGCTTCTACCCATTTATTTATAGGACCATTTGCAAGTCCTTGCAGGTCAGGATGTTCAACAATATTATGCTTTTACCCCTTACTCTATTTACGTCTTGCCAGATTTCCTTTGAGTTACTATTACTCCTTTCTCTGCAAACTCCTGCCAATACTTGCTTCTAATTTATTTTCTCTTCTCCCCACACAGCCTAGCAACTGCCAGTAAAACATTCTTCCCTTCCTCAGTCCTACCATTCCTATTCCAATTCCTGTAAGCTCTCCTCATTGTTAATGTCCACCCCTTAAGCATCTTGTCCTGTGTATAATTTTCTTTTTTTGGGGGATGCTTTTTTATAATGTTTTCCAGCTCAGTGTTGCATTAAATACATCTACCTCCTTAATTAGATCTTCATAAAATGCTTCTGCCGAAACTGACTTATAAGTATCATACTAAGACTTAATATGACCAACAAGACCGCTTAATTCTCCCTCACTAAACTCTAACCTTTTCCTCTGAAGGCAGGCATTCGTTTTATCTAGTTTAAGGCTATTTTTTAATGCAAAATGATCATTTAGCATTTCATCCACAGTAAGACAATTCCCCTCTATGCCCTCTGCATCTATCAAACAGGCATAATCTAATCTCCCTCCCCCTCAGATGAGGAGGAGAGGGCTCGGCCAGGAGTTGACCGTCTTCATTTTCCTGCAAATATTGATACCATTTGAAACCATTTCCATTTGCTTTACCCTTTGAACCTAAAGCTGGATGTCTGGCATTAAAATTCCTTAGGACAAGTGTATCTTCAGAAAAAATACAATCCGGTAAGTATCTTAAATCAAGGAGCGATCAGACTTGTACAGATTAATGAAATTTAACTCGCGGTCTTATAATTGTATCCGCAAACTAAAACTTTCAATACCTCTATATCTCTGAGGGCTTCCAGTTATCTCGGCAGGTATGGTACTTTTGACATAACATGAGACCCCCGCCCTTCTAGTTCCTCCTCCATCAGCATAAAGTGAAAACCTCTAAAGCCATTTAGCCTCAGAATACTACCATCCCTATCCCCAGTTTCCTGGAGTACTACTATGTCAATATTCTCTCGAAGAGTATAATAGTGTACATACACCGCTCTAGATTTTAATCCATTAACGTTCCAAGATGATAATTTCAATCTACTTTCATCCATGATTAATAATAAAACTACTTTTGCCCTGTCCGTCACATTCCATGAGATACGCGAGTACCTTAGAGACTTCCTCCAAACACCGTAACATTTTTGCTTTCTCCTCACTTGCACAACTACTACTAACATCGAAGGTAATTATTCATATTTATTTTCTTTTTATTCTGTATACCGTTTTACTTTAACCTTTGTTTGAACATTTGTCACTACAGGAGGTTGAACACCCGCTAACACTACTAGAAAGTGCATTTTCTTGACTATCCTCTATACATCATGCTCTTCCTTGCTTGCTTGTACACACGTTTCACTTTCCATTTCACGTCCTGTTTCTCCACCATCTTCACCCCGTCTACCCTCTATAGCCATTTTTTCCAATGCCTCAATCCTCTTGTCTAGTTTTTTCTTTTTTTTTAGATACTCCAATTTTTGATGATCAACCTCCGAGTTCACCATATTGTCCTGATCCTTGTCCCCACAAGGTTTCATTTTCAACTGCATTACCTACTTTCTCTAGGTTTGCCTTAATTATTTCCGTTCCTTTCTCCCACACATTGTTCATAGGGACTGTCGTTGACTTTCGGCTGCTTCCTCCATATTCCTGCTGCACAATCTTTCCTTCATTCGAGGATACATGTGGTATGTTAGTAAGGTCTCACACCCTTGCCCATTATGTTATTGATTGTCGGTTGATTAATGTATACAGAAACGGAGATAAGAACTGTTCCTGAACAAATAGCCTGGATGTGTCACAACGGAAAGGTTGATATTCTTGAGATTCTGTACAAGATTGATTGCACCAAAACTTTAATATTTTGTTGAATTATCTGCATGTCTCTTGCAAATTGTCTATACAGTAGACCTAGGTCATAAAAGTATGTGTGTGTACATCGGATACCATACTACTTGTGTAAAGGAGGAAATGTATGTTTATCTCTCAGAATGTTCGGTAATACGTTTATTGCTTGTGATGTGTATCTATGTATGTATTAACACGATGTACTGAACGGGGTGAGAATAACTTGAGCTACCTCATCCCTTTGTGTGTATTTTACCTCGATAAGCTTATTTCAATTTCAATTCAATTTCAATTTCGAGGATACATCTATCCTGCTTGTAGGACCTGCCCTTGAGTCACTCAGATGAGGCTTCAAGGGGCATACATAGGAACCAGCATTGTGGCTGCCTCGACAATTGCAACAAGATGGGACAAATTTTTCACCTTTTCCAATTTTGACTACACTCTCGCGAGTCGTGCTTCTTGCCACAATACAGACACCTGGAGTCAAACTGGCGTTTACACGCCATATGTCCCCAACGAGAATACTTTATGCATAATATGATCTCCTCAATGTATTTTGCAAGTTTCCTGTAGCCTAGTCCTTGCACAAAAATTCTTTCCGGAGCCTCACCCTTTACCAAAGCAACAACCTGGCTTTGTTTTTCACCACGAACAGTTCTTCTTTGCCTAAACAACACTATCATTGTTGAGAAGATGATGATCAGGATCCAAATATGTTGGGTACAACTATTACCTTGGTAATAGTTTAAACTAGGCGCCTGACAGCTGGGTGGACAGCTCTTCGGATTTGTAGTCCTTAGGTTCCGGGTTCGATCCCTGGTGGAGGCAGAGACAAATGGGCAAAATGTTTCTTTCACCGTGATGCCCGTTACCTAGCAGTAAATAGGTACCTGGAAGTTAGACAGCTGCTACGGGCTGCTTCCTGGGGATGTGTAACAAAAGGAGGCCTGGTCGAGGATCGGGCCGCAGGGACGCTAAAGCCCCGAAATCATCTAGAGATAACCTCAAGATTGGTGTGCATAATACCTTCTTCCGGAGTAATCACGATATTCTCATACTCAACCGTCGTTAGGTGTTCCACGGTTTTATCTGTCCCAACTGTTATGTAGGACCAGTGAAGACCCTCCTTGAAGAGTGGTTCATATTCAAAACACTCCTTAGCCAGACGTCCCGTCCACTCCAGCTTTTGGTGGAAGTTCAGTTGGCATGTTGTAGGGAATAACAGCCGCTCCCTTCTATTATTCATCGTGTCTTGCGTCCTGCTGTGTAGGGTTGTTGTTTGAGAGTTCCTGGGAGTTTGTATCACTGGTGTCTCCTGTCGTGGATCACAGCAATTTTTCTGTCTTTTATAATTTCATCTTCACTATCACTGTCTCGCTGTCTATGGAAACTACGCCCTTTCTTTCTGGACATTGCAACGTGGTACGGCCTGGTATCACCTTGTACTTGAAAGTCACACTCGCTCTCATAATCGTCTGTCCTAGTGCACAATTGTCAATAACTAAGGCAGACCGCCTCTGCCATTTTCCCAATACGCAAATGCACTGTATAATTGTAAGAGTTGAGCACAATTTCACAATATCCACGAGCGCTTTCACTACTACCGCACACGACCGCGGGAGGCGTCACTTGTGATGTGACGACCACGACCGGTACAGAAGCCCAAGGCGTGTATGGGAACATGCCGTGCATAGGTTCGGACCCTCAAGGCCCCTGTGGATGTGGTCATTTGATATATCACACTATTGTGATTTCTGTGTGTATCTTAAGTTTTTCTCAATCAACATAGGTTTCAGTTTAACGTTTTATTATTTGTAGTAAAGTTTATTCTAAAAGAATTAAAATCACCTAAAACGAAAACAGTTTGACCTAGACTATGATGGATTGTTTCATGCATAGGATAAACAGAATTGTTTAATTTAAATTATAGCTGCTTCGCATGCCAACTCTGTACCGCTCGTATGATTGGGAAACCCACAACTCAAATATATATACAATTTATAATGAATAAATACATGCATTAATGTATGTGTTAATAATATTAAGGAAAATATAAAATATAATCACATAATTTAAATCCAGTACTTTGAGTATACATTACATTAAAGTGAAATTTGGGCGCTAGTTCAAAGCCCACGAGAACCATCATTGTGACTGCGAGACATTGGGACAAAAATTTGAATCCATCTAAAATTCACATATATGGTACATTCTGAGAGTATTCTTACAAAAAGCGTTGACACTCCATAAAGTCCTAGAGGTTAAGGTAACTTTTGGTCGCCATACGGAAGTGTCTGGCGAGCAGTAATTGAAATGAATGAGGGACAGGACGAATCAGGGTCGTCATGTACCAGAAGATGTCGGCCAAACCCCCTCACATTGGAGCTCGTGGTGGCCACGCCAATAGTCCAGTGTAGTTTAACTTTCGAAATACCCTCTTCGGGACGATTTAAGACAGTTTCGCACTGAACACGTGCTCCATAGTTGGGTTATGGTCCCCACGTCAAGGATGGTAACAACAGGAGTCTCTCCTTCCATCACTACGCTTACATTATAAATTTTTAAGTCATTATGAATAAAACCAACATGCAGGAAGTCCACAGTCGAGCACATATCCAACATGCACCTTACAATGGTCTTGCTCTGCGGAAGAGCATCTTGTTTCATTTCGAACCATGACTCCAAGACTGATTTTCCATGGTAAGTCATAAGTAAGTCGGGGTGAAGTCGGCATGTAGTATGTTTACTCGCTACAGACTGTAGCGAGTAAACAATATACTCGCTAAAGTCACATTCCCAGAAATTTTGGGAACCCTCGAAGATCTCTAACCTTGTTTAGCATTCGTGCCTCGATCATTAAGTGCTTAATCGTAACATGCTTATCCAACAGCTTAAAACAGATCAACTTCGGTTCGTCCTCAAGGGTCACTTCGTAACACTTGCCAAAGGCTCTGGATCCAAGGAAATTGTTTTCGTGTACCTGGGATAACATACGACACGACCTGATAAACGACAATCCCTGCTGTTTGTGTTGTTCCAGGAAAGACGTATCTGGGCATTCTCTGTCGTGCATCACAACGTGTGTGATCCGGAATATTTCAAAGTCATTCTTTAGCTGCTGAACGCATTGAGCTATCGGCGAAAATAAAGGTAATCTTTCGATTTTCGCAATAGCATTGTAGATCCTCAGAGGTGTCAGTAGGTACCGGAATGTTAAAATATTGGTTATAACATGTCTTAGTGGACCTCAGGTTTTCTGGTGAGGAATCCTCTTTGCCGTCCGCTGCTTCACCATCTTTACACTCGGCTGTGACCCTATCACACTCCTGATAATTATCATCGCACTTGAGACTGTTGGAACCCCCACTCGAGACTAACGGCTTGTTAGTCATTGACTTTACCTATAATACAGTCCAGTTTTTCAGCCTGTGGATCAGACTGTTGTACTCGTTTAACGAAAATTTAGAAACGTTTTCCAGTTCTTGAGTTAAAGACGGGTAACACTGCTGCTCCTGATCCATGTCTACACTCCCCAGTCGTTGAGGGAGTCGGGAGAACAGTGACGCAACTGTGAACGAAATAAATGTCCTGTTGTTTAAGATGTGCTACTTGGAACAAAATGTTCCAAGTTGCACAGGCTATGGTGAGCCCGTAGTGGCCTTACCTGCCACAGGAGATATATATAAATGTCCAATTAATTGATTGATAAAGATTAAGCCACCCAAGAGGTGGCACGGGCATGAATAGCCATAAGTGGTAAAAAAATTTTTTCCGTAATTCTTTTCATCATTCTGAGGTTGCATTTAATCAAGCTGTTATCGCGGGGGAGGATACTGCTTCACAGTCTTTATGAGGGTGTCCAGCTGCTGGACACCTTTGTTGACCAGGAGAGTGGCTCTGTTGATGGCTTCAGGGTGGCCACTGCAAGATTCAGAAACTCTTAAAGCTCTTCTAAGGTCGTTGGTTGCTTCACATTCCAGAAGATAGTGAAGTAATGGCTTTTCTGTGACAGTTTGGCAGAAGATGCACTCTCTCTGTCGGGGTTCACCAATCTCCCAGTTGCATCTGTAACCTAGACGTAGTCTATATAACATAACTGCTATTTCCCTGTGGATTCCTTTTGGGATATTTAACGTTTCTAATTTGGTTGCCTGAAGATACCATGTTGCAGAGGGCGAACCTTCAGCTATTCTCTGGTGTAGGTAGGCTTTGTTGAGGTGAGAGAGTTTTTTGGTGATGTTTTTTATGTTCTCTAGGCTGGGTTGAATTGTTTTATGTATCACTGGATGACGAGTTGCCAGTTTAGCAATTTCATCAGCTTTCTAATTTAATGGGATTCCAATATGGGATGAGATCCAGTTCAAGGTTATGTTGAGTCCTTTGCCTTTAGCGACTGCTCCAAGATACAAAATGGGGGTAACTATTTCCACGTTATCTTTCCAATGTTTTTGTCCTAGTATTTGAAGTGCAGATTTTGAGTCTGTGTGTATGATTGCATTTTGAGTGTTTTGTGCAATCACATATGCGAATGCCTGTTGTATGGCAAACAGCTCAGTTTGGGTTGATGATACTAGTCCTCCCAGTCTCCAATATGCCTGTATGCTGGCCGTGCAAAGAGCAGCGCCAGCACTCTTATATTCTGTGTCCACCGATCCGTCTGTGAAGATGTGGGTGGCTCCTGCTACTGCTATGCTATACATTTGCTCTTCTATTATGCGCCTTAGGATTGTCGGATCATAGGCAGCCTTTTTCATTGGGAGACTTTCTATTACTATTTTGAAAGTAGGCTCTTCCCACGGTGCAGGAGTGTAATTTGGGTGTGGATGATCACCCTCTCTATCGAGAATCATGCTTTTTAAATGTAGTCTGTTTAGGACTTTTCCTGCTCTTGCAGCCCAAGAGTTTCCATTGTTTTGGCCTAGTCCAACCACCAAGGCCTGCCGTACTGGGATTGGATCAGAAGAAATAATTATCTTACTGATAATTGTAGCTGTCCTTTGAGATATTCTTTCCTGTAGAGAGGGCAAACCCGTCTCCAGTCTAAGAGTTTCAAGCCTGGTCCACATGGGGGCTCCCAGTGCGGCTCTCATAGCATTGTTTGGGCAACTTCAAGCTTTTTCCACTGTTGGTGTGATAGATTTGTGAGTGCAGGTGCTGCATAATCGATCACTGATCTGACTGCCTGTACATAGTATGTGCGAAGGACTTGCAGATTGGCTCCTCCAGAGAGGGAGGTTAGCGACCTGAGGATTGCCGTCCTGGCCGCAGTTCGCTCTCTCAAGTAAGTGACCTCAGCATTAAAATTCATGTGTTTCCAGGATTATTCCTAGGTACTGATAGGTGTCCACCCATTCATTGGTTGACCCTGTACTGTGAGTTGGATGTTGGGCTTCGCTATTTTTATGGGCATGGCTTTTGACTTTGAGGGGTTGAGTTTGATCCCAATCTGTTTTGCCTCTTTACTGATGCAGTCTAAGCATTTGGGTGCAAGGCGCGCCGCATCCCTTCCTTTTATGATGATGACAAAGTCGTCCACGTAGCTTAGCAGCCTGCAGTGATGTGGAAGTTTCAACCTCATTATTCTTTCCATTAAACAGTTGAAGAGAAGAGGGCTGAGAATACCTCCTTGCGGTGTACCATTTTCATGTCTTTTGTACTCAGAAACTGTGCCATGAAGTTTTACTCTTGCTTCTCTGTTTATGAGACAGTTTTTGGTCCAGGAGAGCAGGTTGCCTCTGACCTCTTTGTCAATGAGGCAACAGAGAATAGCTGGGTCGCTAGCCAGTTCAAAGGCTTTTTAGAGGTCCAGGAATATCAGCATTCCTGGTCTGTCATTCAAGTGGGCTAACAGAGTTGTAATACATTCCACTGTGCCAACCCCTATTCTATAGGCATACATATCATGGTGCAGTTTAGGCATTTTCCACTCCAGTCTGTTGAGTGCCATTCTGTCAGCCGTCTTGGCTGCACAGCTTTGGAGAGAGATGGGCCTGGGATTAGCTGGATCTTTAGGTTTTGGGATCGGTACTATGTCTGCTCTATTCCAAGCTGAAGGTCTAGTTTGAGAAGTCCAGGCTAAATTAATTAATTTTAGGTATGCAGCGTCTCCCTCTGGGCCGAGGTTTCTAATCATTTTATAGGTTATTTTGTCGGCTCCAGGGGATGTATCCTTGGAGTTTTTCTTAGCCCGATTGAGCTCATCCAGTGTGAAGGGGGCATTAGTGTCAGAGACTTCTTCACATGCTGTAAGGATTCTGTGCCACCTTTCTTCCTCTAGTCCGGTCTGTACTGCTAATACATCTGGTGGAAGTTGATTGCTGGCTGCTCTCTCTGCAAACCTGGTTGCCAGTACTTCGGCTTCCTCTTGAGGATCCTTTGGGTGTGGGGCTTTAGGTGTTTTATTCCCTTTAGCCCGGTGGATTTGCTGCCACATCTCTCCAAGAGAGGTGTGTTCATTCAGGTGTGAACACCATTCCAGCCACTTTTGTTCTTTTATTAGCCTGGTCTCTCGATGTACATGTTCCTTGACTTCACAAAGTAAGGTCCTGTTGCGGTCACTTGGATGCTTTTTGTATAGCTTTCTTGTTCTGTTGAGTCTATGGTTGAGTTCTTCGACACGTTCGCAATAGTACCAATGATCTTTATGGTGTCCGGTGGACTGTTTTTTCAGTAGGATTGAGTGGTTGGCTGCACTTTGAATCACTTTGACAAATTCTTGTTCTGCCTGATTAATGTCTCTGGGAAGATCATAGTTTCTATGCCACTCTGAAATGAGGTTTTGAAAACGGTCCCAGTTTGCTAAAGCAAAGTTCCAGGCTTCAGATGGAGGCGGAGGTGGAGTGGGTAGGTCTAACTTAAGATCAATTTGGACCCCATAGTGGTCGCTTGTGAGTGTGGGCTCAACTGACCATGTCGCTACATCTTTTAGGGAGGCTGAAACGAAGGTTAGGTCTAATCTGCCTCCTTGGGTGTGGGTAGGTTCATTCTTGTTTAGGATTTGTATTTCTGGAAGCTGGTCTAGTAGATGTGCAATGTGAATACCGGCTTCGTTTGTTGTGTTCGAGCCCAGTGCCAATCGATGATGGGCATTAAAATCTCCACAAATGATTGTGTTTGTTGTTGTCGCGTGTCCAAATAACACAGAGATCCATTTCGGCATGTGGAGACCTGTACACATTAAACACTTCAAGTGTGTCGTGTCTTAGCTCAATGGTTACTCCCATCACCTCTGTCCCTGCTCCACAATCAGGTGGGCTGGTTATGGACTTGGAGATCAGGTCACATTTTACATAGATTGCACATCCCCTGGATTGCCCATTGATCCATGGAAGGAAGAAGCCTCGATAGCCTGAGATTTTAGGTTCTAATCCGGCTCGAAGCAAGCTCTCCTGTAGTATCAGGATGTCTATGCCCTTGGTTACTGCTATGCATTGCAAGTGTTGCAATTTAGTGCGCAGTCCTTGCGCATTCCATTGCAGGATCTTTAGACCTCTAGGTTCTTGGAATTTGCTGATAATACCGTGGTATCCATGGAGTCTGATGAACACGCCATGGAAGTTGCAATTGGTGTATAGGTTCTTAGTGGACCTGAAATTGACTCATCAATGTCGCTTTCCGACGAGCTAGACTCCATCTGTTTTTTAGAGGGGTGTCTCCTGCCCTGCTGTCTTGAAGGTGAAGATATTACATTTTCGAATCTTTTGAGCTTGTGCTCAATTGTCTTCCGAGTCTCTGTGGTTTGCTTGATTCCATGTGATGACAGCAGACTTTCGATCAACTCGGTGACCAGAGTTTTGAGCATTGGCCAGAGAGCGTCAAGTTCTGTGGGAGCACTATTTAATGCTGTGCAGGTTTGGGGCCTAGTAGCTTTTAGACCCTTCTCAGTGGTAACTTTGACACTAGAATTGTTTCTCCTATTGGCCCCAGTGTGCTTACTGGATGAAATGGGGGGCGACTGCTTTGAAATGATTCTTGTGTCCTCCATCTTTCTTTTTGTCCTGTACGGGGTCTTCACACCCTTCACCATGGCGGATGGTGAAGGGCCGTGTGCCCCCTCTTCCTGAATGGGTAGACCCCACGCGGTTTTAGTGGGCAGGGGAGCTGGTATAGTTTTGGTGGGGGCTTCGGCTCTGCTGTAGGCGTGGTGGGGTTTGTTTGAATCCTTTTGAGCCTTTCAGGGCATTTCAAGTTCCAGGCGTGATGTGCCTTGGAGCAATTTGGGCACTTTGCCTGAACAGGGTGGTTTGCCTTGTGTTTATCAATGCATATTTTTGTGTCATGGGGCTGGCTGCAGACTCCGCACCTCACTGGGCGTTGGCAGCCATCTTTGTGATGCCCAAATCTCTGACATCTGAAGCATCTTAGGGGCTCTGGGGTGTATGGCCTGTGTTGGAACACGCCCCAGATTCCAAGGTAAGTTTCTCCGGTATCCGTCCTCTGTGAGAAGGACTTGTCGGGTTTCCTGTTTTGTGGTTCTTACTTGGCATCTCTCTGCTGACACCACATAGTTCAGCTTTTCGAAATGGTCAAGGGCCATATGCAAGGGATAGTGGAGGACAATGATTTTTCGTATTTTATCCTCAGGTTTTAGTTCCTCACATTTTGTGTAATTTTTCAGAATCGTAGCGGCCGACTCGTCTTTAGGCCTCAATGTATTCACCTCTGAGATTAGGTTTTGCTCTGATCTGGAGCTGGGGTACTCTTTTTCGAGGTCTACTACAGTGGCGTAGGAAGACTTACCTTCGGTGTGCTGCACTTTGAAGATTGGCAGTGGAGATTTAGTCTGAGGAGCTGGAAGAGCTGGAGAAGCTGGAGTGATTGTAGGGCGATGGGTCGTCATGGAGTGGCTTGTCCTGTTAGCCTTATTCACGTGATGCCACTCGCTGTCACTTTCAGAACTTGTATCCAGTATAGATGGTCGTTTCCTGCACTGAGCAGCATTGCTGGATCGATTATAATTCAATTGGAAAAAATGTCCGATTGATTGATTGATGAAGATTAAGCCACCCAGAGGTGCACGGGCATGAATAGCCCGTAAGTGGTGGCCCTTTTGAGCCATTACCAGTATCAAGAGATGATACTGGAGATCTGTGGAGGCGCGATGCACCTGCGTGACAGGAATGTCTCCCGGACCAAATGTGACCAAATGGTGAAAAAAAAAAATGTCCTACAGCTTGTGGATTTATACCCAAACTATCGCCTCACTCCGCCGCTCTTCACCTCTCCTCGAACTAACTAGAGTATAGTTAATATAGTAAATTTATTCAAGAACTTAAGAATGAAGGTAACTGCCAAAGGCCTATACCAGTTACAGGCTTTAAATAAATATATAAATAAATAAATGAATAAATGTCAGAACACAAAGTGCAGTTAAATAACGAGGCGGCTCCTATTTATATCCACCCAAACTCATTCATATATATGTCTAACATGCACTTGAAACAATCGAGGGATTCTACTTCAATTATATAGCTATTCATATAACTATGTATTATTAATATTTATGAACCTGTAGTCACTAAAGCCTAAATCATATATAAATGATTTAGATTGGGCTCTCATGTTACGGGCTATTCATGCCCATGCCACCTCTTGGGTTGCTTAATCTTTATTAATCGGCTCTCCTGGCCTGTCTCGCACATTTGGTCCGGGAGACATCTCCCGTCACGCAGGGTGCCGTCGCACCTCCACAGATCTCCAGTATCATCACTCGATACTGTTAATGGCTCATAAGGGCCACCACTTACGGGCTATTCATGCCCGTGCCACCTCTTGGGTGGCTTAATCTTTATCAATCAATCAATCATCCTGTCTCGCACCATTTGGTCACCATTTGGTCCGGGAGACATCTCCCGTCACGCAGTGTGCAGTTGCACCTCCACAGATCTCCAGTATCATCTATTGATACTGGTAATGGCTCAAGAGGGCCACCACTTACGGGCTATTCATGCCCGTGCCACCTTTTGGGTGGCTTAATCTTCATCAATCAATCAGCCTGTCTCGGTTCATTACCCTGTCCACGAAATGGATGGTAGACACCGACTCGTTCAGTTGGTTCTGCCAGACGTGCGGGCTTCCAGAAGTAGAGCTCTTCGCGTTGGCGTGGTTGAGGCATCTTCTGGAATGTGGCGCCCCTCCCCGACTGCGTGGCCGTCAGGGTCGATGTCTTTAGGTAGTATTAGGCGAGGTAGAGACCTGTACCTCTTCTCTTCCCCTGGTTTAACTGTTGCTCCAGGTCCTAGCTTCGTTGAGACTTACCAGGGTAGAGTTGTCCTTCTGCCCCCGTGGTGGCAGGTCCAGCCTTGGTTTCAAGTACTGCTTGAACGGTGTCCGAGCCCGAGGGTCTTCCCGCGGCTCTGCCTCTTTGTGCGTTACATGGCGGATTCGCTCTTGTCATAGTCTTTGCGTCTGGCCTTTCTGACTAGAGTTTATCATCACTTGTATGGTGCGCAGGTGGCTTCATTGATAGTCCCACCTGCGTTCTTCATTTCGGCAGCAGTATGAAGTTTCCTGGTAGTCCTTCCGTTATTTCTTATCCCTTTGTAGGTTTATTTCTGTCTCTGATAGATTGTTTTCTTTTTATGGTTGTTCCAGGACCGTCATCTTATGCTCAATTTGTCGCCTCGTGTCGTGTGGCGCAAGCGGCTTGCGTTCGGTATTGTTACTTCTGCTCCGTTCCACAAGCTGTTTTGTTT
>WNGS01004946.1:24506329-24518086 GCA_020271785.1 Procambarus virginalis
AAATGGCAGAATAAACTAAGCAAAAGCAGAAGATGAGTCACAATAACGTGGCTAAAGTAAGTTGATCAGACCACACACTAGATGGTGAAGGGACGACGACGTTTCGGTCCGTCCTGGACCATTCACAAGTCGATTGTGAATGTCCCAATCGACTTGAGAATGGTCCAGGACGGACCGAAACGTCGTCGTCCCTTCACCTTCTAGTGTGTGGTCTGGTCATCAAAGCAAAAGCAGCCTTTAAGCGAAGCCAGTAGATTCCGTGACCTTGGTACGGACTCACAGCCACACTTACACAAGGTCCCGTCCGGCCGCTTCTCTAATATCCTCCAATGCATTACTTTCCTTGAGGGAAAGTAATGCGCAGAAACTAAGAGACGTGCCAAACAAGGCGATAAGAAAGATGCAAGACAGCAGGTGACCTGTGAGGGGGGAGATGACACTACACCTGTGAGGGGGGAGACGACACTACACCTGTGAGGGGGGAGATGACACTACACCTGTGAGGGGGGAGATGACACTACACCTGTGAGGGGGGAGATGACACTACACCTGTGAGGGGGTTATCTGGAGATGATTTCGGGGCTTAGCGTTCCCGCGGCCCGGTCCTCGACCAGGCCTCCTTTTTGTTACACACCCCTAGGAAGCAGCCCGTAGCAGCTGACTAACTCCCAGGTACCTATTTACTGCTAGGTAACAGGGACATCAGGTGAAAGAAACATTTTGCCCATTTGTCTCCTCCTCCTCCGCCACCCTGTTACCTAGCAGTAAAATAGGTACCTGGGTGTTAGTCAGCTGTCACGGGCTGCTTCCTGGGGGTGGAGGCCTGGTCGGGGACCGGGCCGCGGGGACACTAAAAAAGCCCCGAAATCATCTCAAGATAACCTCAAGATAACCTCCACCGGGGATCGAACCCGGAACCTCTGGACTACGAATCCGAAGCGATGTCCACCCAGCTGCCAGGCGCCCTGTCAGTGGAGGCAACAATGCACCACCACCAACAGCCGGGGTGATCACAAACACCTGATAAATGCTGTTAAAATACCATCAAAATATGATCCATATCGACGAATCATCATCATGATCCACGTTGATGAATTATCAACCAGATTTCGCTCTTCGCGTGTAATTATCGACCCTCGTCTCACTTCAATAACATCCAACACTATTCGAGTCGCCGTGTTGAATTACCATCATCAACTGATAAATAGCGTGGAATTATCGCCCCCAAAGCTAGCAATTATTATAACTACCATCGTGCTGATACATTACCATTCAGAAAGAATCATCATCAGTGTACTCTACCTAGTTGTGCTTGCAGGAATTGAGCTTTGGCTCTTTGGTCCCGCCTCTCAAGTGTGTGGGGTTGCAGTGCCGCTTCTCGACACCTGCAGCGGTGCTCACTGCTATACTTATGGCAAGAATACATCTAGAAGGAAGCACAAGAGCGGCAGTGACCTCTACTTACTCCAGAGCGGCAGTGCAAAGTCTCAAAAAAGGTCAGGCAGAAAAAAAGTTGGACAGTAGCTGAGATCTCGCGAAGAGTGAAAGTGATATGGAACCCGGGGAAAGTTAAGGGTGGAGAAAGTGACCATAGTCTCATTCTTCCATATCTCAATAGCTCGGTCGATAAACCTTCGGCGTCACACGTGTGGGGTCCAGGGTTCGAGTCTCCTAGAGCCCAGGTGAATGAAGTATTGAATCCTTCATCCCCCAAGAGGGAGACTGTACCCACCTAAGAGATATAAATATGTGTAGTATAAGAAACCTCACAATGAGTTAGGAAAGCACTTTGTCAAATATAAATACTCTCCTTCAAAGGTTCCTGCACTTTGCACCCGTAAGGTCATTTATGCTTGAAATATGTTAATTACTTCTTCTACAGTTTGTGACAGTCAAACACGCCCCAGCCGTGTCTGGGGGGTACACGCCCCCCCCAGCCGTGTCGAGGGGGTACACGCCCCCCCAGCCGTGTCCGGGGGGTACACGCCCCCCCAGCCGTGTCTGGGGGTACAGGCCCCCCCAGCCGTGTCTGGGGGGGGGGGGTACACGCCTCCCCCCAGCCGTGTCTGGGGGGTACACGCCTCCCCCCAGCCGTGTCTGCGGGGTACACGCCCCCCCAGCCGTGTCTGGGGGGTACACGCCCCCCAAGCCGTGTCTGGGGGGTACACGCTCCCCAGCCGTGTCCGGGGGGTACACGCTTCCCAGCCGTGTCCGGGGGTACACGCCCCCCCAGCCGTGTCTGGGCATGAAACACCAGAAAGTTGACTTTTATATTTGTTTAATTACAATTTGGCCGAACATGAAACTTTTTTTTAACAATAACTTAAATATGAGACTTAACGTAACCTAATCTTTCCCAGCAATCCTAGGCCTAATACAGTACATATAAGTACTATACTAGGCCTAACTAATATTTATGTTTGGTTTTAGGTTAATTTTTTCCCGGACTATCAAATGAATAGTACAAAAAGTGGCTTACTGGCGGTCCATCACAATATATTGGTGATAATTGATAAAGATTAAGCCACCCAAGAGGTGGCACGGGCATGAATAGCCCGTAACGGAATATATTGGTACTTTGAACCGAACAAACAGACGGGAAACATCTCCCGTCACGCAGGGTGCAGTCGCACCTCCACAAATCTCCAGTATCATGTCTTGATACTGGTAATGGCTCAAAAGGGCCACCACTTACGGGCTATTCATGCCCGTGTCACCTTTTGGGTGGCTTAATCTTTATCAATCAATCAATCAAACAGTAAGTGCTGCACGTCAGGAGAATGAACAGTAGGGTGAACAACCCAGCGGGTTTTCTTCCTACTGGGGAGTGTTGTACCTGCCACTATGGCGGTGTGTTCACTCACAGGATGTGACGAGTGATTTTAATACATTTTTATAATTACCGTCCGGGATACAAAAAAAAAAATATTAAACTTTGTGCCATCGTATCGCTGGGTTTCATGGTCTCGAACCCTGTGACATACCTCAAGTCGAGTCCTATGAGCGCAGCCGTCACTCGAGGGAAGGTCTGCCACAATGGCCCGCGGGTCTCCTGGCCCGTCTGGGGGTCCCACGTGTCCCCTCGCGCCCCTGGGTGAGGGGACGACATGCACGACTAGTTATTACAAAGTCCATCATCCTCTGGTCAGTCATTTTATCCTCACCATGACGGTACTAAATCCCAGCACGGTAACTACTCGTCTACGTAAGCGCCTCGCTTCGTTGAAGAGGTAAGTGCAACTAGAGGTCATCTGGGTCAATTATGAGGCTCTAGTTCGCTCGGACAAAAGTGGTTTACAGTCCCCTCGGTAAACTTCAGTCGACGTCAACAACAGAAAACGGACACGCGTGTCGCCTGCTGACGTCACTACTCAAACTTTAAATAGAGATTATTTTTAATCTGTTCCATATAATCTCCGCCCCGCCCCGTCCCCTCCAATCTATGATCTATGGGGGGTAGAAAAAGCTCTCACTAGAACAATCAACTCTGCCCCGCGCTAGAGGAAGGGTAGGGGTTAACAGGGTCGCAACTGGGATAATTAAACGGTGTGAGCAAGTTCAGACGAGGCGATTGACGTCAGGTTAGCGGAAGTGGCGCGAAGCTCGTCCCACGCGCCACAACCAATAGATACCAACCTGTCCCGACCGTCGCGCGCCTCCTACCGTCCCTCAACACTCCGACCGAACCTCTTTACACTCGGCTCTATTTCCCTGTTGCCAATTATATTTAGGCACACCACGACTTGGAAGCCAGTAAAAACATAATTGGAATTCATACCAAAGAAAGAGAATCTGCAAAAATTCCAAGACCAGGATCGATCAACAAGAGCGTGTCCAAACACGGATGACGTCACTACTGGGGGCTTAATATAGGCGCCTCCGGACGAAGCAGGAACGGCTTTGTCCTGAGATCTCTGCTTGATTTCCTTCCGTCCCGACCTATGTCCCCTCCCACCGGCGCCTGCCCCCCCCCCTACTGGGCCTAATATCACCCCCCCCCCGTGGCGACTGTTTCCCCTCACTGCCATATGGCAACGCGGAAACCACTGAGGGGAAACAGCAAGTGCCCGATGCTCGATGCTGCGCCGACCACAGCCACAACCAACGTCGCTATAATCTCTGCCACCCGTCCACTGCCTGTCACTAGACGCTCCTTGTGCTCAGAGTTATATATACAATGGTTGTGATACATGCAGCCAGACCCGGGGTGTGGCGGGCCACATCACCTTGCTGCTAAATGCGTAAAATTTTGCAATACTTTTGACCTAATGGAGCCGTTCTCTCCCAGACGCCAGTCCGAGGACACTCTTCATTAGTCTAAGAACGTGTCACGTTCTAAACACGTGTTAGAGGACTCTTGTTTAGTTTCATTAGAACGTACGAACTACGGTGTATTAGCAGAGAGGAGAGTCACGCATAGACGAGATAAAGCACCTAAATTAGTGGGATCGTCTCAAAGCCCTCCAAGTGGACTCACTAGAAAGGAGACGAGAGAGATACCAAATAATATACACATGGAAAATACTGAAGGGACAGGTCCCAAATCTACACAGTAAAATAACAACGTACTGGAGTGAACGACATGAAACAAAATGCAGAATAGAACCAGTGAAGAGCAGAGGTGCCATAGGCACAATCAGAGAACACTGTATGAACATCAGAGGTCCACGGTTGTTCAACGTCCTACCAGCGAGCATCAGAAATATTACAGGAACAACCGTGGACATCTTCAAGAGGAAACTAGATTGTTTCCTTCAAGGAGTGCCGGACCAACCGGGCTGTGATGGGTATGTGGGCCTGCGGGCCGCTCCAAGCAACAGTCTGGTGGACCAAACTCTCACAAGTCAAGTCTGGCCTCGGCCGGGCTTGGGGAGTAGAAGAACTCCCAGAACCCCATCAACCAGGTATCAACCAGGCACGGTTAGCAATGGAATGGAACTATCAGGAGGAAGCGACAAGCCATTATGACTATATAGCACTATAGGAAGGGATCAGGATAAGGATTTGGGATGGGACGGGGGAAGGAATGGTGCCCAACCACTTGTGGACGGTCGGGGATTGAACGCCGACCTGCATAAAGGGAGACTCTCGCTCTTCCGTCCAGCCCAAGTGGTTGTGCTGGACGGCCAGCAAGCCCTGGAGCGTGTTCAACTCCACTGACAACACCACAGAGCATTTTCAACTGTCACTATGGCGGTGTGTCCACTCACAGGATGAGTGGCGCTGCCCAATACTGTCACTATGGCGGTGTGTCCACTCACAGGATGAGTGGCGCTGCCCAATACTGTCACTATGGCGGTGTGTCCACTCACGGGATGAGTGGCGCTGCCCAATACTGTCACTATGGCGGTGTGTCCACTCACAGGATGAGTGGCGCTGCCCAATACTGTCACTATGGCGGTGTGTCCCCTCACAGGATGAGTGACGCTGCCCAATACTGTCACTATGGCGGTGTGTCCCCTCACAGGATGAGTGGCGCTGCCCAATACTGTCACTATGGCGGTGTGTCCACTCACGGGATGAGTGACGCTGCCCAATATTGTCACTATGGCGGTGTGTCCACTCACAGGATGAGTGGCGCTGCTCAATACTGTCACTATGGCGGTGTGTCCACTCACAGGATGAGTGGCGCTGTCCAATACTGTCACTATGGCGGTGTGTCCACTCACAGGATGAGTGGCGCTACCCAATACTGTCACTATGGCGGTGTGTCCACTCACAGGATGAGTGGCGCTGCCCAATACTGTCACTATGGCGGTGTGTCCACTCACAGGATGAGTGGCGCTGCTCAATACTGTCACTATGGCGGTGTGTCCCCTCACAGGATGAGTGACGCTGCCCAATACTGTCACTATGGCGGTGTGTCCACTCACAGGATGAGTGGCGCTGCTCAATACTGTCACTATGGCGGTGTGTCCACTCACAGGATGAGTGGCGCTGCCCAATACTGTCACTATGGCGGTGTGTCCCCTCACAGGATGAGTGGCGCTGCCCAATACTGTCACTATGGCGGTGTGTCCACTCACAGGATGAGTGGCGCTGCCCAATACTGTCACTATGGCGGTGTGTCCACTCACAGGATGAGTGGCGCTGCCCAATACTGTCACTATGGCGGTGTGTCCACTCACAGGATGAGTGGCGCTGCCCAATACTGTCACTATGGCGGTGTGTCCACTCACAGCATGAGTGACGCTGCCCAATACTGTCACTATGGCGGTGTGTCCACTCACAGGATGAGTGGCGCTGCCCAATACTGTCACTATGGCGGTGTGTCCACTCACAGGATGAGTGACGCTGCCCAATACTGTCACTATGGCGGTGTGTCCACTCACAGGATGATTGACGCTGCCCAATACTGTCACTATGACGGTGTCCACTCGCAGGATGAGTGGCGCTGCCCAATAAGCTCCCCTTCCGGCAAAATAAAAACAAATTTTATCAATTTCAACAGCATTTTCCTACAATTTCTGGCATTTATATCTCCTAAAAAAATATGTTAAGCGTTGTGCGAGACAACCAATTTGACTGCTCGGTACAAAGCCGGCCTCGCTTCTTGCAAGCTGGGGGTTCGATTCCCGATGGTGCACGTGGTTGGGCACCGTTCCCTCCCTCCGTCCTATCCCAGATCCTTATATCCTCTTATCCCTTCGCTAAGTGCGATATAATCGTACTTAGCACTTTCTCCTCATACCTTACCTTAATTACTTACCTTAATTACCACCTGCCTTAGGTGAACCATTCCCTCGTTAAAGTCTCGTTACCTCTGATAAGTAACCTTGTCGCGAAGCTTCCCATCCCATAAGGAACAGTAAAACACGCTTCATCTACGGGTTAGTCATGCCCGTGCCACCTCTTGGATGGCTTAATCTTCATCAATCATCACTCTTGGAAGCTCTTACAGCCCCGCCGCTCCTGTGCCAGGTAAGTACACTACGGGATCACCATAGTCCGTGCTACTTGCAACTTTGTGTTCCCAGTAGCAGAGTCTAAAACAACAACAACAACAACTCTACATGAGACTGTCCCCTAGGAGAGTGTCCATGCCTCCCCCCCCCCAGTGTCCGCTGGTTGGGAAGACGACTCTGCCCACTTGGGTATCTTATCTTGAGAGGTTATCTTGAGATGATTTCGGGGCTTTAGTGTCCCCGCGGCCCGGTCCTCGACCAGGCCTCCTGGGTACCACAGACCTGCCTCCTCAAATGACAGTACTTAGAGCAAGTACTTGGTGGCAAGTAGCAACATAATGGGGGGGGGGGAGGAACTTTTGTAACCTATACCTGATCAACCAGGCTGTGATTCATACGTCAGGCTACGAGCAGCTGCGTCCAACAGCCTGGTTGTCCAGCCCAGCAGGCAGGAAGCCTGGTCGAGGACCGGGCCGCGAAGACGTTGAGCCCCGAAATCATCGCAAGGTAACGGTAACATAAGACCCTATCCAACCTCTCTTAGCAATTCTAGGCCTATTATATATATATATATATATATATATATATATATATATATATATATATATATATATATATATATATATATGCCAAACATCCATAAAACTAAACCTGAAGACAGCTCACTCCTAGGAGCTCCCCTGGGGTTGAAAACCATCGATGAGGTCCTTGATAAGAAAATCGCCGACCTTAAGAGGATGGATGGGAGGATTGAGGATATTGATGCTCATGATGCACTCTACCTCATCACCAGATGTCTGTCCCTCCCCAGGTTAACCTACTTTCTGAGGTGTTCACCATCTTACAGTAGCCAAAAACTAAGTGAGTATGACCGGTTACTGAAATCAATGCTAGAAAAAGCCCTTAACCTCTCTCTTGATGACCTACAGTGGAAACAAGCCTCTCTTCCCGTAAGACTTGGGGGCCTCGGAGTTCGAACAGCAACGCAAATCGCTGTTCCAGCCTTCCTGTCCTCCTTATCAGCATCCGACAACCTTGTGAAGGAAATTCTACCTGCCCACTTACATCAGCTGGCAGGTGTACATGATCCCAATTTTACACGCTGTGCCACAGAGTGGGCCTCTCGTGCAGGCCCATCACCTCAACCACCATCCCCAAAAGCCCACAAGCAATCCAGCTGGGATGGCCCCATTGTAGACCAAGTTGCTGCAGAGTGCCTGGGTGCTGCAACAACACACCACGACATTGCTCGCCTCACAGCAGTAGCAGCCCCACATGCAGGGGATTTCCTGTTAGCAACCCCAATGTCGGCAACTGGCACACGTCTCACACCACACGCCCTCCGAATTGCTGTGGCCCTCCGCCTTGCTGCCCCAATCCACACCAGATATAGATGTATTTGCGGCAAGGTGGTGGCTGACAGGTACGGCCACCATGGCCTACTCTGCCAAAGCACAGGAGGATGGCACTCGAGGCACAGTGAAGTTAACGACATCATCAAGAGGAGCCTCACCACAGCTGGATGCCCAGCTGAAAGAGAGCCCCGTTACCTAACGCCCCATAACTCTGATGCTCTTATTGGTCGCCCGGATGGTATCACAGTGAACCCCTGGAAGAATGGCAAGCAGTTGGTATGGGACTACACGTGCGTATCAACCCTGGCTAACACCTACATTGACCTCAGTGTTGCACAACCAGGTGGCGCTGCCACCCACAGGGAAGCAGCCAAATCCCGTAAGTATAGAGAACTGGATCACCACTACAATTTTGTCCCCATTGCTTCTGAGACACTCGGCGCCTGGGGTAAAAGTGCTACCAGTTTTTTGAAGGAACTGGGTTCTAGGCTCATTGAAACAACAAGGAACCCTAGAGCTGCCAGCTTTCTTTTCCAGCGCCTCAGCGTGGCGATACAGAGGGGAAATGCGCACTGCATCCAGGGTTCCTGCCCGCCATCTGAGGAGCTGGAGGAACTCGACAACTTATGATAACCATCTTTGTAACCTATATGTAACTCCTTTTTGTAACAAAGTTCAAATAAAGCAAATATATATGTGTACATACAAAAGAATGGGGGTGGTAGGAGAAGAAAATATTAGTGTTCAGTGAGAAACCACAAGGTCTCCTCTGAATACGTTTTATTTTCTTCTCCGAGGCTATGGGTCCCCACATTGGCACCAGAGGTGGTACCCTCACAAACTTAAAAAAAAATATATATTATATTATATATATTATATATATATATATATATATATATATATATATATATATATATATATATATATATATATATATATATATTAGTATATTTTGGTAGCAGTCTTTCTTGTAAACATATATTATTAAATATGACCGAAAAAGTAAGATTAATAATTCTAATACGAATTTTCTCAATATTTCTTATGTTTCTTTTCACTGTCGATGATAATTGAAAAATCAATTCTCCAAAATTCATTTTTATTCTAGTCTGACGCGAAACTTGAACGCGTTTCGTAATAACTTATTACATTTTCAAAGACTTTAGTTTACACACACACAACTATAACCTGCAAACACTAAACAGAGTTCTACTATGCTGTGATTTAGATATGATTGATTGATAAGGATTAAGCCACCCAAGAGGTGGCACGGGCATGAATAGCCCGTAAGTGGTACATTTTTATTTTTTTTTCTCCGTAATTCTTTTCATTATTCTGACATTGCATTTAATCATCGAGCTGTTATCGCGGGGGAGGATACTGCTTCACAGTCTTTATGAGGGCGTCCAGCTGCTGGACACCTTTGTTGACCAGGAGAGTGGCTCTGTTGATGGCTTCAGGGTGGCCACAGCAAGATTCAGGAACTCTTAAAGCTCTTCTAAGGTCGTTGGTTGCTTCACATTCTAGAAGATAGTGAAGTAATGGCTTTTCTGTGACAGTTTGGCAGAAGATGCACTCTCTCTGTCGGGGTTCACCAATCTCCCAGTTGCATCTGTAACCTAGACGTAGTCTATATAACCTAACTGCTATTTCCCTGTGGATTCCTTTTGGGATATTTAATCTTTCTAATTTAGTTGCCTGAAGATACCATGTTGCAGAGGGCGAGCCTTCAGCTATTCTCTGGTGTAGGTAGGCTTTGTTGAGGTGTGAGAGTTTTTTGGTGATGACGTGCTGTGATTTAAACAGCTTTCATCTTATATACCCGCATTTTGGGTGAGGTGATATGTTACAACAGTTTTGGATGAGGAGAACAAAACTTTCAACACAGGACAGAACACGAAACAATGCGTATAAATTGCGTAAATTAAAGGGAAGAATGGAAGTAACTGCAAAGGGCCTATTGGCCCATATTTCTTGATGCTTCTATATTGGTGCAGAGTCTTGAAGTGGGTAGAATATACTTGTGCATTAATTGGCTGTTGATTGCTGGTGTTGACTTCTTGATGTGTAGTGCCTCGCAGATGTCAAGCCGCCTGCTATCGCTGTATCTATCGATTATTTCTGTGTTGTTTGTTAAGATTTCTCTGGTGATGGTCTGGTTGTGGGAAAAGATTATATGTTCCTTAATGGAGCCCTGTTGCTTATGCATCGTTAATCGCCTGGACAGAGACGTTGTTGTCTTGCCTATATACTGAGTTCTTTGAGGCTTACAGTCCCCAAGTGGGCATTTGAAGGCATAGACGACGTTGGTCTCTTTTAAAGCGTTCTGCTTTGTGTCTGAAGAGTTTCTCATGAGTAGGCTGGCCGTTTTTTTGGTTTTATAGTAAATAGTCAATTGTATCTTCTGATTTTTGTCTGTAGGGATAAAGTTCCTATCAACAATATCTTTCAGGACCCTTTCCTCCGTTTTATGAACTGTGGAAAAGAAGTTCCTGTAAAATAGTCTAATAGGGGGTAAAGGTGTTGTGTTAGTTGTCTACTCAGAGGTTGCATAGCGTTTCACCTTCCTTCTTATGATGTCTTCAACGAAACCATTGGAGAAGCCGTTGTTGATTAGGCCTTACCCTACAGAGTTCTTCATCGACTTGCTTCCATCCTGAGCTGTGGCTGAGAGCACGGTCGACATAAGCGTTAACAACACTCCTCTTGTACCTGTCTGGGCAGTCACTGTTGGCATTGACGCACATTCCTATGTTTGTTTCCTTAGTGTAGACTGCAGTGTGGAAACCTCCGCTCCTTTCCATGACTGTTACATCTAGAAAGGGCAGCTTCCCATCCTTCTCCATCTCGTAAGTGAAACGCAACACAATTCTGCTCAAATGCCTCTTACAGCTCCTGCAAATGTCTGACATCAGGTAACTGTAAAAATGTCGTCAACGAGAAGCCGAGAAGGCCGCACTTCTTAGGCCGAGAAGTGCGTTCTGGCTACTAGGTACGACATTATATATATATATATATATATATATATATTATATATATATATATATATATATATATATATATATATATATATATATATATATATATATATTAGGTCTAAGATAGCGTATATGTGTTATACTAGGCCTAAGAATATTTAAATTTTGGTTTACGCTTTTTAAGGATTGTAACATTAAAAATACAATCAAGTAATTACTTTCGGTCCATCACAACAAATGGCACTTTCACGAAATAGTTAATATAAATATACAATCAATTCAGGAGGAAGAGTTCAAACATTCATATAAAAGCCATTTTCCTTCATTCTGAATAGCTGAACGTCCACTACTGGTGTACAATGGTGCCAAAGGGTAGAGCATGAGGGAGGATCCTCGAGGGCACTTGGCTCAACAGGCCAGGATGGGTGGCCAGGATTGACAGTGACCTCGGCCACGGTATTCTCCTCCAGTGGATGGACTGGGATCCGGGTGCATATTACGCTCCTCGGGGCTGCTGGC
>WNGS01004946.1:24541164-24563353 GCA_020271785.1 Procambarus virginalis
ACACGGTACAATAGGTATAAATTGGGTAAAGAAAGGTAAGAATGGAAGTAACTGCAAGGGCCTATTGGCCCATATTTCTTGATGCTTCTATATTGGAGCGGAGTCTTGAAGTGGGTAGAATATAGTTGTGCATTAATTGGCTGTTGATTGCTGGTGTTGACTTCTTGATGTGTAGTGCCTCGCAGATGTCAAGCCGCCTGCTATCGCTGTATCTATCGATGATTTCTGTGTTGTTTGTTAAGATTTCTCTGGTGATGGTTTGGTTGTGGAAGATTATATGTTCCTTAATGGAGCCCTGTTGCTTATGCATCGTTAATCGCCTGGAAAGAGATGTTGTTGTCTTGCCTATATACTGAGTTTTTTTGAGGCTTACAGTCCCCAAGTGGGCATTTGAAGGCATAGACGACGTTGGTCTCTTTTAAAGCGTTCTGCTTTGTGTCTGGAGAGTTTCTCATGAGTAGGTTGGCCGTTTTTTGTTTTATAGTAAATCGTCAATTGTATCTTCTGATTTTTGTCTGTAGGGAAACGTTCTATTAACAATATCTTTCAGGACCCTTTCCTCCGTTTTATGAGCTGTGGAAAAGAAGTTCCTGTAAAATAGTCTAATAGGGGGTAAAGGTGTTGTGTTAGTTGTCTCTTCAGAGGTTGCATGGCGTTTCACTTCCTTCTTATGATGTCTTCAACGAAACCATTGGAGAAGCCGTTGTTGACTAGGACCTGCCTTACCCTACAGAGTTCTTCATCGACTTGCTTCCATCCTGAGCTGTGGCTGAGAGCACGGTCGACATAAGCGTTAACAACACTCCTCTTGTACCTGTCTGGGCAGTCACTGTTGGCATTGAGGCACATTCCTATGTTTGTTTCCTTAGTGTAGACTGCAGTGTGGAAACCTCCGCTCCTTTCCATGACTGTTACATCTAGAAAGGGCAGCTTCCCATCCTTCTCCATCTCGTAAGTGAAACGCAACACAGAATTCTGCTCAAATGCCTCTTTCAGCTCCTGCAGATGTCTGACATCAGGTACCTGTGTTAAAAATGTCGTCAAACTACCTGCAGTATATGGCCGGTTTCAAGTTCATGTCGACTAAGACCTCTGTCGAGTACCCATGTAGAAGTTCGCAAACAGGACACCTAGGGGAGAACCCATGGCGACCCCATCTACTTGCTTATACATGTGCCCATCCGGGCTCAAGAGGGTGCCTCTTTAGTACAAGCTTGGAGTAGTTTCCTTAGAATGTTTTCTGGTATGTCAGAGAGAGAGTACAGGCCGGATCACGATACACTCTGTCCACTATCATCCCGATTGTTTCATCCACAGGTACGTTGGCAACAGTGATTCTAGTCCAACGAGGCTCTTATCCCTGTGGCCCGTGTTCCCCGCAGTAAGTCAACAAATTCCTTTGGAGACTTCAGGCTGAAGGCGCAAGGGACATAAGGAGTCAGCAAGCCGTTGAGTCGCTTCGCCAGTCTGTACGTGGGGTGTGGGTATCTGGCTGATGATTGGCCGAAGTGGGTTTCCAGGCTGTGTGTCTTGACATTTCCATACGCCATACCAGGTGTAATTCTCCAATATCTTTGGCAGGTGGAGTCCGGATTTCTTGGCATTCACAGTTTCAATCAATTTGTTGACCTTTGCTTTCAATTCGGCTGTAGTGTCCTTCGTACCCTTTGGATTTAGTTTAGTCAGAGAGTATGAGTTCATTTTCGCCAGATATCATCTTTCTTAAGGATGACGTATATTGGCGACTTGTCGCCTCTCCTGACAACTATCTCCTTGTTCTCACGAAGGCTCTTAGCAGCCGCTTTGAGCTCAGGGGACAGTATGGTGCTTCTGTAGTTGCCTCGAATCTTTCCTCCTTCTGCAATAAGTTCTGCTTGTAAGGTTGTTGGTGGTGACCTTCTTTTGTGTCTCTGAGGTCATCCAACAGGGTTCCAACTCCACTTTCCGGGCCATCTCACTAAGACCATCGAACAGAAGTCTTAGTCGACATGAACTTGAAACCGGCCATATACTGCAGGTATGTTGACGACATTTTTACACAGGTACCTAATGTCAGACATCTGCAGGAGCTGAAGGAGGCATTTGAGCAGATTCTATGTTGCGTTTCACTTACGAGATGGAGAAGGATGGAAGCTGCCCTTCTAGATGTAACAGTCATGGAAAGGAGCGGAGGTTTCCACACTGCAGTCTACACTAAGGAAACAAACATAGGAATGTGCGTCAATGCCAACAGTGACTGCCCAGACAGGTACAAGACAAGTGTTGTTAACGCTTATGTCAACCGTGCTCTCAGCCACAGCTCAAGATGGAAGCAAGTCGATGAAGAACTCTGTAGGGTAAGGCAGGTCCTAGTCAACAACGGCTTCACCAATGGTTTCGTTGAAGACATATAAGAAGGAAGGTGAAACGCCATGCAACCTCTGAGTAGACAACTAACACAACACCTTTATCCCCTATTACCCCTATTAGATATTTTACAGGAACTTCTTTTCCACAGCTCATAAAACGGAGGAAAGGTTCTGAAAGATATTGTTGATAGGAACGTTATCCCTACAGACAAAAATCAGATGATACAATTGACGATTTACTATAAAAGCAAAAAACGGCCAACCTACTCATGAGAAACTTTCCAGACACAAAGCAGAACGCTTTAAAAGAGACCAACGTCGTCTATGCCTTCAAATGCCCACTTGGGGACTGTAAGCCTCAAAGAACTCAGTATATAGGCAAGACAACAACATCTCTTTCAAGGCGATTAACGATGCATAAGCAACAGGGCTCCATTAAGGAACATATAATCTTCCCACAACCAGACCATCACCAGAGAAATCTTTACAAACAAAACAGAAATCATCGATAGATACAACGATAGCAGGCGGCTTGACATCTGCGAGGCACTACACATCAAGAAGTCAACACCAGCAATCAACAGCCAATTAATGCACAACTATATTCTACCCACTTCAAGACTCCGCTCCAATATAGAAGCATCAAGAAATATGGGCCAATAGGCCCTTTGCAGTTACTTCCATTCTTCCCTTTAATTTACCAATTTTACCTATTGTACCGTGTTCTGTCTTGTGTTGAAAAGTTTTGTTCACCTCATCCAAAACTGTTGTGACATATCACCTCACCCAAATGCGGGTATATAGATGAAAGCTGTTTAAATCATAGCACCATTTGGTCACCATTGGTCCGGGAGACATCTCCCGTCACGCAGGGTGCAGTTGCGCCTCCACAGATCTCCAGTATCATCTTTTGATACTGGTAATGGCTTAAAAGGGCCACCACTTATGGGCTATTCATGCCCGTGCCACCTCTTGGGTGGCTTAATCTTTATCAATCAATCAATTAAATCATAGCATCATTTGGTCACCATTTGGTCCGGGAGTCATCTCCCGTCACGCAGGGTGCAGTTGCGCCTCCACAGATCTCCAGTATCATTTCGTGATACTGGTAATGGCTCAAAAGGGCCATCACTTATGGGCTATTCATGCCGTGCCATCTCTTGGGTGGCTTAATCTTTATCAATCATTAAATGATAGCATAGTAGAACTCTGTTTAGTGTTTGCAGGTTATAGTGTGTGTGTGTAAACTAAAGTCTTGAAAATGTAATAAGTTATTACGAAACGCGTTCAAGTTTCGCGTCAGACTAGAAATAAAAATGAATTTTGGAAATTGATTTTTCAATTACCATCGACAGTGAAAAGAAACATAAAAAATATTGAGAAAATTAGTGTTAGAATTATTAATCTTACTTTTTCGGTCATATTTAATAAAATATGTTTACAAGAAAGACTGCTACCAAAATATACTAATATATATATATATATATATATATATATATATATATATATATATATATATATATATATATATATATATATATAATAGGCCTAGGATTGCTAAGAAGGTTGGGTAGGGTCTTATGTTAGTTACCTTGCGATGATTTCGGGGCTCAACGTCTTCGCGGCTCGGTCCTCGACCAGGCTTCCTGCCTGCTGGGCTGGACAACCAGGCTGTTGGACGCAGCTGCTCGTAGCCTGACGTATGAATCACAGCCTGGTTGATCAGGTATAGGTTACAAAAGTCCTCCCCCCCCCCCATTATGTTGCTACTTGCCACCAAGTACTTGCTCTAAGTACTGTCATTTGAGGAGGCAGGTCTGTGGTACCCAGGAGGCCTGGTCGAGGACCGGGCCGCGGGGACACTAAAGCCCCGAAATCATCTCAAGATAAGATACCCAAGTGGGCAGAGTCGTCTTCCCTACCAGCGGTCACTGGGGGGGGGGGGAGGCATGGACACTCTCCTAGGGGACAGTCTCGTGTAGAGTTGTTGTTGTTGTTGTTTTAGACCCGGCTACTGGGAACACAAAGTTGCAAGTAGCACGGACTATGGTGATCCCGTAGTGTACTTACCTGGCACAGGAGCGGCGGGGCTGTAAGAGCTTCCAAGAGTGATGATTGATGAAGATTAAGCCATCCAAGAGGTGGCACGGGCATGACTAACGTAGATAAAGCGTGTTTTACTGTCCTTATGGGATGGGAAGCTTCGCGACAAGGTTACTTATCAGAGGTAACGAGACTTTAACGAGGAAATGGTTCACCTAAGGCAGGTGGTAATTAAGGTAAGGTATGAGGAGAAAGTGCTAAGCCAGTACGATTATATCGCACTTAGCGAAGGGATAAGAGGATATAAGGATCTGGGATAGGACGGAGGAAGGGAACGGTGCCCAATTACGTGCACCATCGGGAATCGAACCCCAGCTTGCAAGAAGCGAGGCCGACTTTGTACCGAGCAGTCAAAATGGTTGTCTCGCACAACGCTTAACATAATTTCTTTAGGAGATATAAATGCCAGAAATTGTAGGAAAGTGCTGTTGAAATTGATGAAATTTGTTTTATTTTGCCGGGAAGGGGGAGTTTATTGGGCAGCGTCACTCATCCTGTGAGTGGACACACCGTCATAGTGACAGTATTGGGCAGCGTCACTCATCCTGTGAGTGGACACACCGCCATAGTGACAGTATTGGGCAGCGCCACTCATCCTGTGAGTGGACACACCGCCATAGTGACAGTATTGGGCAGCGCCACTCATCCTGTGAGTGGACACACCGCCATAGTGACAGTATTGGGCAGCGCCACTCATCCTGTGAGTGGACACACCGCCATAGTGACAGTATTGGGCAGCGCCACTCATCCTGTGAGTGGACACACCGCCATAGTGACAGTATTGGGCAGCGCCACTCATCTGTGCGTGGACACACCGCCATAGTGACAGTATTGGGCAGCGCCACTCATCCTGTGAGTGGACACACCGCCATAGTGACAGTATTGGGCAGCGCCACTCATCTTGTGAGTGGACACACCGCCATAGTGACAGTATTGGGCAGCGCCACTCATCCTGTGAGTGGACACACCGCCATAGTGACAGTATTGGGCAGCGCCCCTCATCCTGTGAGTGGACACACCGCCATAGTGACAGTATTGGGCAGCGCCACTCATCCTGTGAGTGGACACACCGCCATAGTGACAGTATTGGGCAGCGCCCTCATCCTGTGAGTGGACACACCGCCATAGTGACAGTATTAGGCAGCGCCACTCATCTTGTGGTGGACACACCGCCATAGTGACAGTATTGGGCAGCGCCACTCATCCTGTGAGTGGACACACCGCCATAGTGACAGTATTGGGCAGCGCCCTCATCCTGTGAGTGGACACACCGCCATAGTGACAGTATTGGGCAGCGCCACTCATCATGTGAGTGGACACACCGCCATAGTGACAGTATTGGGCAGCGTCACTCATCCTGTGAGGGACACACCGCCATAGTGACAGTATTGGGCAGCGCCACTCATCCTGTGAGTGGACACACCGCCATAGTGACAGTTGAAAATGCTCTGTGGTGTTGTCAGTGGAGTTGAACACGCTCCAGGGCTTGCTGGCCGTCCAGCACAACCACTTGGGCTGGACGGAAGAGCGAGTCTCCCTTCATGCAGGTCGGCGTTCAATCCCCGACCGTCCACAAGTGGTTGGGCACCATTCCTTCCCCCGTCCCATCCCAAATCCTTATCCTGATCCCTTCCTATAGTGCTATATAGTCATAATGGCTTGTCGCTTCCTCCTGATAGTTCCATTCCATTGCTAACCGTGCCTGGTTGATACCTGGTTGATGGGGTTCTGGGAGTTCTTCTACTTACCAAGCCCGGCCCGAGGCCAGACTTGACTTGTGAGAGTTTGGTCCACCAGACTGTTGCTTGGAGCGGCCCGCAGGCCCACATACCCACCACAGCCCGGTTGGTCCGGCACTCCTTGAAGGAAACAATCTAGTTTCCTCTTGAAGATGTCCACGGTTGTTCCTGTAATATTTCTGATGCTCGCTGGTAGGACGTTGAACAACCGTGTACCTCTGATGTTCATACAGTGTTCTCTGATTGTGCCTATGGCACCTCTGCTCTTCACTGGTTCTATTCTGCATTTTGTTTCATGTCGTTCACTCCAGTACGTTGTTATTTTACTGTGTAGATTTGGGACCTGTCCCTCCAGTATTTTCCATGTGTATATTATTTGGTATCTCTCTCGTCTCCTTTCTAGTGAGTCCATTTGGAGGGCTTTGAGACGATCCCACTAATTTAGGTGCTTTATCTCGTCTATGCGTGACTCTCCTCTCTGCTAATACACCGTAGTTCGTACGTTCTAATGAAACTAAACAAGAGTCCTCTAACACGTGTTTAGAACGTGACACGTTCTTAGACTAATGAAGAGTGTCCTCGGACTGGCGTCTGGGAGAGAACGGCTCCATTAGGTCAAAAGTATTGCAAAATTTTACGCATTTAGCAGCAAGGTGATGTGGCCCGCCACACCCCGGGTCTGGCTGCATGTATCACAACCATTGTATATATAACTCTGAGCACAAGGAGCGTCTAGTGACAGGCAGTGGACGGGTGGCAGAGATTATAGCGACGTTGGTTGTGGCTGTGGTCGGCGCAGCATCGAGCATCGGGCACTTGCTGTTTCCCCTCAGTGGTTTCCGCGTTGCCATATGGCAGTGAGGGGAAACAGTCGCACGGGGGGGGGTGATATTAGGCCCAGTAGGGGGGGGCAGGCGCCGGTGGGAGGGGACATAGGTCGGGACGGAAGGAAATCAAGCAGAGATCTCAGGACAAAGCCGTTCCTGCTTCGTCCGGAGGCGCCTATATTAAGCCCCCAGTAGTGACGTCATCCGTGTTTGGACACGCTCTTGTTGATCGATCCTGGTCTTGGAATTTTTGCAGATTCTCTTTCTTTGGTATGAATTCCAATTATGTTTTTACTGGCTTCCAAGTCGTGGTGTGCATAAATATAATTGGCAACAGGGAAATAGAGCCGAGTGTAAAGAGGTTCGGTCGGAGTGTTGAGGGACGGTAGGAGGCGCGCGACGGTCGGGACAGGTTGGTATCTATTGGTTGTGGCGCGTGGGACGAGCTTCGCGCCACTTCCGCTAACCTGACGTCAATCGCCTCGTCTGAACTTGCTCACACCGTTTAATTATCCCAGTTGCGACCCTGTTAACCCCTACCCTTCCTCTAGCGCGGGGCAGAGTTGATTGTTCTAGTGAGAGCTTTTTCTACCCCCATAGATCATAGATTGGAGGGGACGGGGCGGGGCGGAGATTATATGGAACAGATTAAAAATAATCTCTATTTAAAGTTTGAGTAGTGACGTCAGCAGGCGACACGCGTGTCCGTTTTCTGTTGTTGACGTCGACTGAAGTTTACCGAGGGGACTGTAAACCACTTTTGTCCGAGCGAACTAGAGCCTCATAATTGACCCAGATGACCTCTAGTTGCACTTACCTCTTCAACGAAGCGAGGCGCTTACGTAGACGAGTAGTTACCGTGCTGGGATTTAGTACCGTCATGGTGAGGATAAAATGACTGACCAGAGGATGATGGACTTTGTAATAACTAGTCGTGCATGTCGTCCCCTCACCCAGGGGCGCGAGAGGACACGTGGGACCCCCAGACGGGCCAGGAGACCCGCGGGCCATTGTGGCAGACCTTCCCTCGAGTGACGGCTGCGCTCATAGGACTCGACTTGAGGTATGTCACAGGGTTCGAGACCATGAAACCCAGCGATACGATGGCACAAAGTTTAATATTTTTTTTGTATCCCGGACGGTAATTATAAAAATGTATTAAAATCACTCGTCACATCCTGTGAGTGAACACACCGCCATAGTGGCAGGTACAACACTCCCCAGTAGGAAGAAAACCCGCTGGGTTGTTCACCCTACTGTTCATTCTCCTGACGTGCAGCACTTACTGTTTGATTGATTGATTGATAAAGATTAAGCCACCCAAAAGGTGACACGGGCATGAATAGCCCGTAAGTGGTGGCCCGTCGAGGGGCCTTGAATGGCTTTTGAGCCATTACCAGTATCAAGACATGATACTGGAGATTTGTGGAGGTGCGACTGCACCCTGCGTGACGGGAGATGTTTCCCGTCTGTTTGTTCGGTTCAAAGTACCAATATATTCCGTTACGGGCTATTCATGCCCGTGCCACCTCTTGGGTGGCTTAATCTTTATCAATTATCACCAATATATTGTGATGGACCGCCAGTAAGCCACTTTTTGTACTATTCATTTGATAGTCCGGGAAAAAATTAACCTAAAACCAAACATAAATATTAGTTAGGCCTAGTATAGTACTTATATGTACTGTATTAGGCCTAGGATTGCTGGGAAAGATTAGGTTACGTTAAGTCTCATATTTAAGTTATTGTTAAAAAAAAGTTTCATGTTCGGCCAAATTGTAATTAAACAAATATAAAAGTCAACTTTCTGGTGTTTCATGCCCAGACACGGCTGGGGGGGCGTGTACCCCCGGACACGGCTGGGGAGCGTGTACCCCCCGGACACGGCTGGGGAGCGTGTACCCCCCAGACACGGCTTGGGGGGCGTGTACCCCCCAGACACGGCTTGGGGGGGCGTGTACCCCGCAGACACGGCTGGGGGGAGGCGTGTACCCCCCCAGACACGGCTGGGGGGGCCTGTACCCCCAGACACGGCTGGGGGGGCGTGTACCCCCCGGACACGGCTGGGGGGGCGTGTACCCCCTCGACACGGCTGGGGGGGCGTGTACCCCCCAGACACGGCTGGGGCGTGTTTGACTGTCACAAACTGTAGAAGAAGTAATTAACATATTTCAAGCATAAATGACCTTACGGGTGCAAAGTGCGGGAACCTTTGAAGGAGAGTATTTATATTTGACAAAGTGCTTTCCTAACTCATTGTGAGGTTTCTTATACTACACATATTTATATCTCTTAGGTGGGTACAGTCTCCCTCTTGGGGGATGAAGGATTCAATACTTCATTCACCTGGGCTCTAGGAGACTCGAACCCTGGACCCCACACGTGTGACGCCGAAGGTTTATCGACCGAGCTATTGAGATATGGAAGAATGAGACTATGGTCACTTTCTCCACCCTTAACTTTCCCCGGGTTCCATATCACTTTCACTCTTCGCGCGATCTCAGCTACTGTCCAACTTTTTTTCTGCCTGGCCTTTTTTGAGACTTTGCACTGCCGCTCTGGAGTAAGTAGAGGTCACTGCCGCTCTTGTGCTTCCTTCTAGATGTATTCATGCCATAAGTATAGCAGTGAGCACCGCTGCAGGTGTCGAGAAGCGGCACTGCAACCCCACACACTTGAGAGGCGGGACCAAAGAGCCAAAGCTCAATTCCTGCAAGCACAACTAGGTAGAGTACACTGATGATGATTCTTTCTGAATGGTAATGTATCAGCACGATGGTAGTTATAATAATTGCTAGCTTTGGGGGCGATAATTCCACGCTATTTATCAGTTGATGATGGTAATTCAACACGGCGACTCGAACAGTGTTGGATGTTATTGAAGTGAGACGAGGGTTGATAATTACACGCGAAGAGCGAAATCTGGTTGATAATTCATCAACGTGGATCTTGATGATGATTCGTCGATATGGATCATATTTTGATGGTATTTTAACAGCATTTATCAGGTGTTTGTGATCACCCCGGCTGTTGGTGGTGGTGCATTGTTGCCTCCACTGACAGGGCGCCTGGCAGCTGGGTGGACATCGCTTCGGATTCGTAGTCCAGAGGTTCCGGGTTCGATCCCCAGTGGAGGTTATCTTGAGGTTATCTTGAGATGATTTCGGGTTTTTTTTAGTGTCCCCGCGGCCCAGTCCCCGACCAGGCCTCCACCCCCAGGAAGCAGCCCGTGACAGCTGACTAACACCCAGGTACCTATTTTACTGCTAGGTAACAGGGTGGCGGAGGAGGAGGAGACAAATGGGCAAAATGTTTCTTTCACCTGATGTCCCTGTTACCTAGCAGTAAATAGGTACCTGGGAGTTAGTCAGCTGCTACGGGCTGCTTCCTAGGGGTGTGTAACAAAAGGAGGCCTGGTCGATGACCGGGCCGCGGGAACGCTAAGCCCCGAAATCATCTCCAGATAACCCCCTTACAGGTGTAGTGTCATCTCCCCCCTCACAGGTGTAGTGTCATCTCCCCCCTCACAGGTGTAGTGTCATCTCCCCCCTCACTGGGAGTTCTGGGAGTTCTTCTACTCCCCAAGCCCGGCCCGAGGCCAGACTTGACTTGTGAGAGTTTGGTCCACTAAGCTGTTGCTTGAAGCGGCCCGCAGGACCACATATCCATTACACCCCGGTTGGTCCGCCACTTCTTGCAGAAAACTATCCACTTTCTTGTCCCAACCACTTTGGTTGGACGGTAGAGCGAAGTCTGGCTTCATGCCGGTCGGCGTTCAATCCCCGACCGTCGAAGTGGTTGGGCACCATTCCTTTCCCCCCGATCTATCCCTTATCCTGACCCCCTTCCCAGTGCTATATAGTCGTAATGGCTTGGCGCTTTCTCCCTGATAGTTAAATTCAATTCTTCAAGATTTCCAACACAAGTAAGTGCAAGGTAATAAGATTGGGAACAGGTGTGAGGAGACCTGAGCGGGAGTGCACGATGATGGTAGTGGTGAGATGACTCGATCTAGGAGTATAGATATTGGAAACCTTCACACCAGATACACACACACACACAGTAACATCAGTGGCATATGCAAAAGCTGGAAAACCATAGAGAAGCTTTTAGAAACCTAGACACGCAATCCTCTTAACGTGAAATCTCAACCGTAGCAGCTGAGCAGTGAGGGAAAGCTGTCAGAACTAAACTTCACTATCTTAAAATAAAAGACTGGACAGAAACGCCTTCACAATTGCGACGAGCCACCGGGATTGTGAGGAAGAAATCTCTCGTCTCACTTTGCTCACTCGCAAAAATAGTGAGCAAGTGGGATGGGGGATGAAGGATGGTGGAGGCCACACTCGCGTACGGGTACTCAGAGCCCGGGTCCAGGAGACTTAACCACAGGTAAACCCATGTTATGACCCAACCCGAAGGTCATCACATTAGGTAAACCGATGATGAAGCGTCAGAGTTCAAGAGGTGTCACACCCCCACGAGTCATACCATATGCCAGTTACCACAGAGGCGAGCGAGCACTTGAGAACTGGGAGTCTTACAGATACCTTGGTGTTCCCATTAACGACCCCGGGATACCTTTCTTCTCTCAAGAGAAGAGACTGAGGGAGATTAAAGCCCCGACGGGTCCTTGTTGGTGTCAATCACGGAGTTAACGTGAGACTTGCCACTTATGATCCACATATCATTTATCCGCTCTGTGAGTCGTTATAATGCTTCATATATCACAGTGTATACAAGATGGAGGAACAATACTTTGAAACTTTGCAAAAATGTCTTTGGGCAAAGGTGGCCCCTAGGAGCAGCGGGGCCCAATTGGGAACATTTTGGGCCCCTCAGGTTCGCTGCTAAGGTTTGTTTTAGTAAAATGATTAAATTATTAACTGTATATTTTATTTGGAAAAAAAAACATTTGAAATGTAAGTGAACAGCATTAAATAATTGTTGGCAGCGTTCCTTAGTGTTTCATTCATATCTTAGAGTACACTGAAAGAAGAAATAAACAAAAGCCTGAAAATGGCATTCACCGCTGAGCTGATACAAAACAAAAGACTGTCTTTCACGCGCGACTCATATCTGTGCTCCGTCACTCGGCAGACCATAAACACCAGCGTCGTAGTTCCTACTGGTTTATGACCAGCATATACAGGTTTGGCTCTGTTCGAAAGCACCTTTATTAACCCCGCGCTTAACCTACCGAGCGCGGGGCCCCCCTACTTTATTAGCAAGAGCGGGCCCCCTTGTGCCCGGGGGGGGGGGGCAGTTGGGAGCAATTAGTGCAATTGGCTTAAAGCCAACCATGGCTGCATGGGTGTCATCCTTGGGGTTTCAAAGTCCATGAAATCAGCATGAGAGCAGAGATAAAACTGCCTCAAGGGATAGAATTTTGTCCATTAGCACACTTTTTCGACTCGAAGGCATAGCGTAGATCTCACCCTCGTGTGAAATTTCACACATTGCTGTCTTAACAAGAATTTTGGTTATATATGAGGTAGCCAGCCCCCCCCCCCCCCAGACAAATATTAAATATGTACCCACCCAACCTGATCAACCAGGCTGTGATACGTGCGTCAGGCTGTGAGCAGCCGCGTCTAAGAGCAGCAACCAGGAGGCCTGGTCAGAGACCGGGCCGCGAGGACGCTGTTTCCTGAAATCAAAGCAAGGTAACCGCACGGTATAACCCATCAAAAGATTACTCAACCAATCTACTCGTGGCATAACTGGGGTCTTTCAGTTAATTTCGTAAGAACACTGAAGAACACTAGTATGCACCCTTCAGTATTACAACAGTTAACACTGGCAACACTGAGGGTGCTCAGGTTGTGGGTAACGGCGTGTAGCAGTGTTATACTGACGGTTGTGTCTGGGTACAAGTGACGGGATGAACAACCCAGCGGGTTTTCTTCCTATTGGGGAGTGTTGTACATGCTGCTATGGCGGTGTGTCCACTCACAGGATGAGTGGCGCTGCCCAATACTGTCACTATGGCGGTGTGTCCACTCACAAGATGAGTGGCGCTGCCCAATACTGTCACTATGGCGGTGTGTCTACTCACAGGATGAGTGGCGCTGCCCAATAAACTCGCCCCTCGAAGGAAAACCTCAAAACCGAGGGCTCTGTAGAAGGTGGAAGTTGTACCGAATGTGCATGTAATATATTTAAACAATCTTCTCTCGTACATACAGCAGTGAAGCATGTCAATGACTGGGCCAGTACAACTCAAACCCAACCTGGAGGCATATACCTTGCCACTGAATTTGTAAAAGACAAAGGTATTGGAATTATATACTGTGGCTCGCATAGTGCACTTCTGGCACTGCACGCACATAGTGGAGACGCCCAGAAAATAATCAGTGACATTCAAGTGGAATTTTTTAACTGCTAAAGAAAATAGATTTGAGATTAAATTCCTCTTGATATCGTCACATGTTGGCCTCTCATAGCATTGCTCTTTTGTCGTGCTTGCAAAGTTGTGTGTTCCGTTGCAGGATCTGATTTACGGCAGTGTGGAGGTTCGCTGCGTTCTCTACACTGTCTGCTCTCATGAACATCGTAGTCATTATATGGGTGAGATGGTTACCTTGCCATGATTTCGGGGCTCAACGTCCCCGCGGCCCGGTCCTCGATCACGCACCGTAGCTTGTCCTTGTCTACAGTTGATACTACATACGGAGCCCATCCTCGATTGATTGATTGATGAAGATTAAGCCACCCAAAAGGTGGCACGGGCATGAATAGCCCGTAAGTGGTGGCCCTTTTGAGCCATTACCAGTATCGAGAGCCGATACTGGAGACCTGTGGAGGTGCGAGGGCACCCTGCGTGACGGGAGATGTCTCCCGTCTAGCCCATCCTCCTTTTGTGGCAGTACTCATAGTAACGACGAGGACTATAGTACATATACTGACGTACAACGCAATTAGAAAGTACAAATCGGTACTATTGAATTTGGACAAACCGGAAAAGATTTTATATTGATTTTGCAAAGACAAACTAACCTAATCTTCCTAGGCCTAATACAGGATATCTGAGGCCTAATATAGTACTCTCCTTGAGGTTATCTTGAGATGATTTCGGGGCTTAGCGTCCCCGCGGCTCGGTCCTCGACCAGGCCTTCTTTTTTTTACACCCCCCCCCCCTCCCTCCCAGGAAGCAGCCCATATCAGCTGTCTAACTCCCAGGTACCTATTTACTGCTAGGTAACAGGTGCATCAGGGTGAAAGAAACATTTTGCCCATTTGTTTCCGCCTCCACCGGGGATCGAACCCGGAACCTCAGGACTAGGAATCCGAAGCGCTGTCCACTCAGCTGTCAGCTGCTATAGAAATATTTAAGTTTGCTTTTAGCTTCATTTTTTCTGACGTGATAAAGTGGATAGTACCAAATTCTACTAATTGCTTAGTACGTCAATCTTTGTACTATGGTGCACATAGTTACAAAAATTACTATGTAAACAGGAGGATGGGATGACATACGACAGGAAGCAGGCGAGTCAGGAGCTATTGCAATATGCAACCCAGGCAATTGATCAACGTGTCACAGGAGCTGAAGAAAATAGCACACACAGGCGCTATTAGTACAACTAGCAGTGTGTACACGCACACACACACACACACGCCAGACCTGTCCCCTGAAGCTCATATCAAGAGGATAACATCAGCGGCATATGCCAGGTTGGCTAACGTAAGAACGGCCTTTAGAAACTTGTGTAAGGAATCTTTCAGAACTTTGTATACCACATATGTCAGACCAATCCTGGAGTATGCGGCTCCAGCATGGAGTCCATATCTAGTCAAGCATAAGACTAAACTGGAAAAGGTTCAAAGGTTTGCCACCAGACTAGTACCCGAGCTGAGGGGAATGAGCTACGACGAGAGATTACGGGAATTAAACCTCACGTCACTGGGAGACACGAGTTAGAGGGGACATAATCACCATATACAAGATTCTCAGAGGAATTGATTTGGTAGATAAAGACGGGCTATTTACCACAAGGGCACACGCACTAGGGGACACCGATGGAAATTGAGTGCCCAAATGAGCCATAGAGACGTTAGAAACAATTTGTTCAGTGTCAGAGTAGTAGACAAATGGAATACATTATGAAGTGATGTGGTGGAGGCTGACTCCATACACAGCTTCAAGTGTAGATATGATAGAGCCCAGTAGGCTCAGGAACCTGTACACCAGTTGATTGACAGTTGAGAGGCGGGACCAAAGAGCCAGAGCTCAACTCCCGCAAGCATAATTAGGTAAGTACACATACACACACACGCACACACAAACACTAGTGGCAGGCGTCCGAAGACAGTAATACATTTATATTTTGGCTTCCTGGCATGCTAGCCACCTCCACCACCCTGTCGTGAGTCACGCCTCCACCTCACTCGTATGTTTACGAGCTTCTATGGCCGGGGGGGGGGGGAGGGTCTCCAGACAAGTGGTGTCTGGAGACCACTGGAGACACACTCGCCTGGCGTTCCGCGAGCGCTATGTCATGGGTTCGTATCCTGGCCGGGAGGATTTACTGGGCGCAATTCCTTAACTGTAGCTCTGTTTTAACGCAACAGTAAAATGTGTACTGGTTGTAACAACGATTCTTCGCGGCGGGGATCGTATTCCAGGGACTGCCCGAAACGCTACGCGTACTAGTGGCTGTACAAGAATGTAACAACTCTTGTATATATCTCAAAAAAAAAAGTGCGCGCGCATTTTGGGATACGGATTTTGTGTGGAATGGAGGGAAAGGAACTATAAGGAGGAAGCGCCAAATTATTATGACACAGCACCGCTCCTGTGCCAGGTAAGTCCACATACGGGCTCACCATAGTCCGTGCTACTTGGAACTTGTTCGAGCAGCTGAATCTATAACAACAACAAGAAGTTATTACGACTATATACCATTTGACAGGGGGTCAGGATTTGGGAGGGGACGGGGGGGGGGAATGAATGGTGCCTGACTAACGCCTAACGACGGTGGGTATTGAACGCAGACCTGCATGAAGCGAGACCGTCCAGCCCAAGTGTCTGGACAATGTGTGTGGTGGTGGGGGGTGATGGTTGGAGAGGGGGGTGTATGGAGGAAGGGGGGGGTGTATGTAGTTGTATGAGTATTCGCGGTTCTTTAGTGTCGTGGCCTATCATAAGAATCTCAAGCTTTTTAAACAGACCTGAAGTATGATTTGTCTCTCTGACTGAGGCTAATGTAACTGATAGTGTACATGCGCGCGGCTGCGGGCACACAACACAACACACCACACACACACACACACACAACACACAACAACACACACACAACACACACCACACACACACACACACACCCACACACACACACACACACAAACACACACACTTGACAGAGTAGACAAGGATGGATTATTTAACAAGTGTGTGTGTGTGTGTGTGTTTCACAAAGCTTAAGAATCACCTTTAAGAACTCTATGATCCGAACAGGGTTCGAACTTCAGTTCCTATAGCGTACTCAGCACCATAACAACTTCACCAGCGTTCGTCTGTGTGCATTGGTTAGTCCTGGAGCTTATTAACTAAACTTCATGACTAAGCATTCCCCGGCAACACTCTGGGTGCAAGTTGGCTCAAGCTTTGTTCTCACTGTAGGGTGAGCGCCGCCCCAGCGTGGGCTCCAGGGTTGAGGACGACCCGGGCTCCGGCCACCCGGAGAGGAAACACCTGTTAAGTCCTCAGTTCCTGTCCGGAAGCTGAGGAGCTGCAAGTGATCCACACCCTTAACCTTTAATCAGTGTATTCACCAGTGGTGGCCTGTAACCTTCAATTATCAAATAAAGCAAAACATAAAAGGAAGGGGGGGGGGGTAGGGGAAAAATGGGTGATAGGACAAAAGAACATGGAAACTGCATGGGTGGGTGGGGGTGGGGGGAGGTACTAAAAATCACCAATAATTCTGTGTGTGTGTGTGTGTGTGTGTGTGTGTGTGTGTGTGTGTGTGTGTGTGTGTGTGTGTTGTGTTGTGTGTGTGTGTGTGTGTGTTTTCACTTGTCGCTTTCTCCTGATTTTCTACTTTCTTCCCTTAGTGTGTGCTTTACTCAGAGGTTATGGTCCCCCATCTTCTACCACAGGTGGTTACCCATATATATATATATATATATATATATATATATATATATATATATATATATATATATATATATATATATATATATTAGGGGTACCACTATATATATATATATATATATATATAGATATATATATATATATTAATATATATATATACATATCATATATATAATATTATGCTTAAACCGCAAGGCAAATGTATTCGAACACTTGCGGTTTATGCAAGTATATCTACGTATGAGCTCGCGCGTTTTCCTTAGATAAGTGAATTGGTTTGATGAAATGGAACTGTGATCTGTGACCACCAAGTGCTGTCGGGGCGTTGGGGGATATAGCCTCGGCTACCGATGACTTTTGAACAGATTTTGAAGCTGTTCACTTGAGACAGTTAAGCAAGTCCCAGCTGTGTCTGGGTACAAGTGGCAGGATGAACAACCAGCGGGTTTTCTTCCTATTGGGGAGTGTTGTACATGCTGTTATGGCGGGTGTTGTCCCCTCACAGGATGAGTGGCGCTGCCCAATACTGTCACTATGGCGGGTGTCCACTCACAGGATGAGTGGCGCTGCCCAATACTGTCACTATGGCGGTGTGTCCACTCACAGGATGAGTGACGCTGCCCAATACTGTCACTATGGCGGTGTTCCACTCACAGGATGAGTGACGCTGCCCAATACTGTCACTATGACGGTGTGTCCACTCACAAGATGAGTGGCGCTGCCCATAAACTCACCCCTCGGAGCCCTCCCCCCCCCCTCCCAAAAAAAAAAGAAGGAAATTGGACACTAAACTCCACACACTTGAAAATAAATGAAGTGACGACGTTTCGGTCCGTCTTGAACCATAATTGATGAATAAGCCACCCAAGAGGTGGCATGGGCATGAATAACCCGTAAGTACTAGATTATCAAGTCCGTAAAGAAAGAGTGGCAGAGAAAGTAAGAAGCAAGAGGCAGAGTTAAGATAGGAATAAATAAAAGTTCAGGAGGTCCTTTTAACTTGAGAGATTACAAATATTTTGATAAAAATACTAAATTCTAAAACATTTGACAAAATGAGGAGGATTTTGCTAAGATCCCTCCCAAAAAGGAATCAACGAATCCAATTTATGAAGGAAGGATTCATTTGTCCTACAAGGCTGATGGACGTTATGTTTGGGGATGCTTAGAGAGAGGGGGTGTGCACGCGTCCCCGCCCAGCTGGCTTACGGGGACAACGGTGCTGCTGGCGCTGGAGGCGGGTGTTTCAGTAGTTACCGTAGGTTGAGTGCGTTCATTCTGATTAGCACGTATTGTTCGCAGGCACTCGCAGCCAGACACTCCCACTCTCTCGTGCACTATTAGACGATGGCCATGAACCAGGCCAGAAGCCTCCTGGCCGGCTATAGGAGGGGGGACCTGGAGCTGGGCAGAAGCCTCCTGGCCGGCTATAGGAGGGGGACCTGGAGCCGGGCAGAAGCCTCCTGGCCGGCTATAGGAGGGGGGGACCTGGAGCCGGGCAGAAGCCTCCTGGCCGGCTATAGGAGGGGGGGGGGACCTGAAGCCGGGCAGAAGCCTCCTGGCCGGCTATAGGAGGGGGGACCTGGAGCTGGGCAGAAGCCTCCTGGCCGGCTATAGGAGGGGGACCTGGAGCCGGGCAGAAGCCTCCTGGCCGGCTATGGAGGGGGGACCTGGAGCCGGGCAGAAGCCTCTGGCCGGCTATAGGAGGGGGGGGGACCTGAAGCCGGGCAGAAGCCTCCTGCCGGCTATAGGAGGGGGGACCTAGAGCCGGGCAGAAGCCTCCTGGCCGGCTATAGGAGGGGGGGACCTGGAGCCGGGCAGAAGCCTCCTGGCCGGCTATAGGAGGGGGGGGACCAGGAGCCGGGCAGAAGCCTCCTGGCCGGCTATAGGAGGGAGGGACCTGGAGCCGGGCAGAAGCCTTCTGGCCGGCTTATAGGGGGGACCAGGAGCCGAGTCTCTGCCTCGATAAGTACGTCCACTCAAGCGCTGAAATGCACATAGTGACAAGAGAACTGGGTGACCAGTAGTGCTGAAGGTCAGAGGTCACACGTTCTGAACCTGGGACTAATTATTGCTTGTGTACATGAAAGGACAATTAGCTAGGAATATCTGCAGTAGACTGCTTGTTAACGTGGGTGGGTGAGGGGGGGTAAACAAGAGTTTCTATGTATATTCTCGCCTATTTTGTTTTCGTGGTCGAATTTTAGCTCTTGGACCCCCGACTTTCCAGCCGGCGATTATCTAATGAAAAAGAATTTTTACCTATTGTTCTATTATATCTCTGTTTCAACACCATCTATGGCGTTTGACTCTAAAACGATCTCTTTTTGTTTATTATATTTACCTATTACTACTACTTAGGCTGAAAAAATCCACAGCTAATTTGTTTTTTAATAAGCTTCCACTCGTGTTCACATGTTCTGTTGATATTCATGATATTTTCCTCTATTTCCACTCTGTCAGTCCTCTAAGTATTGCTTGTTTCCATCATGGCTGTCTCCACTCCTCTTTTCTAGCGACGTTAGGGACTGCTTCTTTCAGTCTCTCTTCATACCGCTCGTAATTCTAGAAGGAACGTGTTACAGTTGGCTCAGCGTGAGGTTAAACTGTCGTGATTGTTGGGAGAGCTCACGTCTACCTGAATGACTTACAAAATATTGAGAAACGTTGCAAGAAACAGACGTTGTTATCTCGTCTAAGGTGGAGAGTTGGTCCTCGGTGTCCCGGCTGTGAGAAATACCGATAACAGTCACAAGAGAGTTTAGTGGTGTGAATGGTTTGGACGTCTCGGGAGTATGACCGCGTATTATCTGTCACGGCTACAAGCTGTAGGTATAGGGCGCCTGCCTGCCTTCTCTCGCAAACACGCGCCCTCCGCAGCTGCCTTCCACACACCTCCCCTGCCATCTACCACATCACTATCTTCTACGGTCCTGAGCCACGTGGAGGGGACGAAGATGGCCGGTCTAGCATCACTGAGGTGGACGCCTACACGTGGTGACGGACCCCATATATATATTTGTGCTTGTGCAGTGTTAGCGACAGCCCCGCTCCTGTGCCAGGTTAAGTCCACTACGGGCTCACCATAGTGCTACTTGGAACTTTTGTTTTGAGTAGCTGAACCTTAAACGACAGTGTCAGCTGGATTGCTGGTCTGGGCGTGAGACTTTAGAGGGATTGCCAGAGCTCCTGAGTACTCGAGGCGACTGTGGAAGTGCTTGACCAAAACCTAGCTAGCAGTCGGGGGAAACGTCTTCCGTGTCCCTCAAAGGAGTAGCCTTTATTGGGGAACAAAACTGCCAGTTACATTAATTCCAAATCTTATTACTGGACCATTGCGTAGCTAGTACGCCTGCGTATTCCCAAGATTTCCTGCAGTGACAAAGGCAGTACTGTGGAGTGACGTCCCAGTGATAATCAAAGCTGGCGGCGTTCTTGGGGAGAACATTCAGTATCCCAGTCTGTGTATAGTGCGTTTAAGGTCGCCTGAATAAATAGTTATTCACCGATGACCAAGCCTTTCAGTGACTGCCGGCTCGTATCATGACCTACGGTCCTCTCCTACCCTTCTGGTCACGTACTGAATATTGAGCCGAGTCCCTCCTGAAGGTCGTAGTGCTGGGCCGTCTCTTGCATGACCTGAAGCAACATCCTCTTCAAGTGTAGTACTTATGGTAACTCGTTCGAGGTACCATTATGTAGTGAAGCACCGCCAGTAACAAACTTTTTTGTACTTGTAATTTTCTAAAGCCTGGAAAAATAAAGCTTAAAGAAGCCTAAATAGGCCTAGTATAGTACATATATGTACTATTCACTTGGGTCCAACCACTTGGGCTGGACGGTAGAGCGACGGTCTCGCTTCCTGCAGGTCAGAGTTCAATCCCCCGACCCACCACAAGTGGTTGGGCACCCTTCCTTTCTCCCCGTCCCATCTGGCGGTTTTCCCCTGAAAATTCATATTCATTCATATTCACTTGGGCACTAGGAGACTCGAACCGCCGCCCCCACGGCCGTGAGGCAGAAGCTCTACCATTGTATTATAAGACAGCTACCATGCAAAGGGTGTCAGAGATGGGCGTGGATCACTTAGTCCTATGTACTTAGTAGCAGCTGGCGAAAGTATAACATTTCAGTTGGGCAGCAGATTGTTGCCTCTAAAATGTTTCCTATGATAGCTGTCTCATAGTACAGTGGAAGAGCTTCCGCCTCACGCCCATGGGGGTCGGCGGTTCGAGTCTTATAGTGCCCAAGTGACAGGAATGCTTATTTCCACGATAGTGTGGTTGGTAATTTATATATACTATATTAGGTCTAAGATACCCTACATTAGGCCTATGATTGCTGGGATACGTTAGGTTAGGTCTTATGTTTGTTGCTTTGAAAACGTTTCCGGTTTGTCCAAATTCAACAATGTAAAAGTCTGCTTATGTAATAGTTTTTCCACTATATAATGGTAGCCCAACCACTTGGGCTGGACGGTAGAGCGATAGTCTCGCTTCATGGAGGTCGGTGTTCAATCCCCGACCGTCCAAGTGGTTGGGCACCATTCCTTCCCCCTCCCCATCCCAAATCCTTATCCTGACCCCTTCCCAGTGCTATATAGTCGTAATGGCTTGGCGCTTCCTCTTGATAGTTCACCTCCCTGGTACTTCCACTAAATAGTTACTGTAAGTACTTTCATTTTAGAAGGCTGGGTGCATCTCGCCCTGGTGTTGGACTCTGAGCTGACGAGTACATACAGGTGGTGAGGTTGCAATGTTGCTTGAGCAATTGTGCCCCCTTGCTCAAGCAACATTCTTATAACCTTTGATTGGTATTGTGATTTGCCCATAGTAGCGTGGACACGGATTGTATATCCTGTACCTATGTGAACTGGTGGGATATTGCACACGGAAGTGGCCGGGTGAAGAGCAATATGGCACACCTTGGAGGCTGGCTGTGTGGTAGTGTGGTGGTGTGTGTTGAGGGCTTCACGGTGCTTCTGGGTGTCTGGTCACGTGGTGGACGGTATATCTTCCTTCCTTCTCAGTGCCTGGCTTCTCACTGCTTATCGATTTGTACATGGTAGTTTTCCCC
>WNGS01004946.1:24569810-24584120 GCA_020271785.1 Procambarus virginalis
GTTTTATCGTTTGTATGCGTGCCGTATATGTTCTCTGTATTCCCTCTAATTCAGAGATCTCTCCCGCTCTGAAAGGGGAAGTGAGTACTAAGCAGTGCTGAAGACGGCACAGCACCAGTGATTTAAATAGAATTGGCATTGAATTGCATTAAATAGTATTTCCTGGCCGCCGATATATTTGCTCGTTGATGTTCATTAATATCAGGTCGTCAGACAACGTAATTCCCAGATCTTTCACATGTTGCTTTCCTACTGTGAGTGTGTGTCCTGTACCTTACATTTCGTTTCAGTTCCCCGTTTCCACCATACCTCAGTACCTGGAACTTATCACCGTTAAACATCATGTTATTTTCCGTTGCCCAATCGACGACTTTATTTACATCGGCTTGTAGTTCTTCATTGTCTTCTACAGAGGAAATTTTCATGCTGATTTTTGTGTCATCTGCAAAGGATGACACGAAGCTGTAACTTGTAATTTTTGCCTAAATCCGAGATAAGAGTGAGAAATAGTGTTTTGAGGAAAAGCTCTGTACCCTGGGGGCACAGAGCTTTTCCCTGCACTTTATTGACTTAATCTTTGTATTCTGTTCCAAAGAAAGTTGAAAATCCAACTCTCAACTTTACCAGTATTCCTACCTAGCCCATAAAACGAGATGACACTCCATGGTCACATTTGTCGAATGCCTTCGCAAAGTCTGTGTATACAACATCTGCATTTTGTTTTCTTCTAATGCTTCTGTGATTTTGTCATAGTGGTTGAGTAACGGTGACAGACAGGATCTTCCCGCTCTTAATTCACGTTGTCCTATCTTGAGTTATCTTGAGTTATCTTGAGATGATTTCGGGGCTTTTTTTAGTGTCCCCGCGGACCGGTCCTCGACCAGGCCTCCACCCCCAGGAAGCAGCCCGTGACAGCTGACTAATACCCAGGTACCTATTTTACTGCTAGGTAACAGGGGCATAGGGTGAAAGAAACTCTGCCCATTGTTTCTCGCCGGCGCCTGGATCGAACCCAGGACCACAAGTCCCGCGTGCTGTCCGCTCGCTGACCGGCTCCCGGTTGTGAAATCTTACATAAACTGGAAATTGTGTTCCTAATCACTCTTTCAATGTGATTTATCTTTGCATAGATGGATGGATGTATAAATGGGAAGAGAGAGATAGAGAGATAGATTTAAATAGATGTGTGTGCGCGCGCGTGTGTGTATTCACTTAGTTGTATTCACTTAATTGTATTTTACGGGGTTGAGCTTTGCTCTTTCGGCCCGCCTCTCAACTGTCAATCAACTGTTTACTAACTACACTAACTACTTTTTTTTTTCCACACCACACACACACACACACACACACACACACACACACCCAGGAAGCAGCCCGTGACAGCTGACTAACTCCCAGGTACCTATTTACTGCTAGGTAACAGGGGCATTCAGGGTGAAAGAAACTTTGCCCATTTGTTTCTGCCGGGTGCGGGAATCGAACCCGCGCCACAGAATTACGAATCCTGCGCGCTATCCACCAGGCTACCTGGCCCCCTAGCAATTTGACGTACTGTGTGAGTGTGTGTGTGTGTGTGTGTGTGTGTGTGTGTGTGTGTGTGTGTGTGTACTATTTGTACCTGCAGAATCGAGTTATTAATTAGGTCTTGGTTTTTCCTCATATTTTTCTGTAAAAGTTTTTTATTTTGTGTCCCGTCTTATGAAATATCATGGCTCTTACAGCTGCTATTGTAGGGAGGTTCCTAAGAGCGTCTACGGCAGAAACAGTCCAAAAGAGATGGGAAAAGACCCCCCTACCACAATGACAAAACTTGTAGAGAACATTTATTCATATAGTGGTAGTCAGATGAGGAGTCGAGCCAAATGTGAAGAGTTGGAAGCTTGTAACGTGTGGCATTGTGGTGCCAAAGGCGAGCACCGGAGCCGGAACCCAACCCCCGGTGAGTGTGGGGGGAGCCACTGGCCTCACAGGTGTCCCAACACACACTGCTCCAACTACAGCTTCCGTGCGCGGGGTATTTTTATTGTCGAGTTAAGAAGGCCGAGTTATAAATACCCGTAGCCCGCCCCCCCCCCCCCCATCCGCGACACCCCACCGAGGCACCGTGCCCTCCCTCCCATTACTCTGAGTCCCCCCCCCCTGCCCCATCACCCTCACCTAGTGGCCCCACCACAGTCAGCAGGAACCGGAAGAAGTTGAGGCAGGTGGTACGCGCCACCGTATCTGGCTCCCAGGAACTGCTGTCTGCTTTCTCTAATCACCTTTCCTGTCGGCTGTCGACCGGTGTCCAACGCTCTTTCAGTCACTCTGGAGAGACGCACCGCCAGCGTCTCTTGTTTGACGTACTGTTGTCTAACTAAATACGGAACTGCTGCATACCTTGGGCATGAGTGCGCTGCTGGGTGCCACCGACTCCTGGCACCACTCTTAGTTGCCCCGCTAATATTAGCGCCAAACTCGTCTTCGTGACGTAAGCGAGGAAGGAAACTGGCGCGCGCGGAGAATGTCGGTCACGAGTTGTCCCAAGATGGCGGGTTTTTCAAATGCCGACGGGGACGTTCGGTTACTAATCACTACTCGAGGGAAAATTATCTTAACTTCCAAGAAGTCGTGACTGCCCGGGAAAGCCTTTGGATTCATGAACGCGACCTACACATCATCTTGATCCAAGAATGCTTCGCCACACGCCACTCATGATCGTAAACAAGATTCCCAACATCATGGATGTTTGGCAAATAGCACTGCGAGCACTATACTATCCTTGCTGGCACGACCACAGCCTGCGGGGTAAGGTTATCTACCGCACACATGGGTAGGGGGGGGGATGGGGAACTGGTTGGGAGACATGAGGGAGTCTGTGAAGATGGGGGAGGCAGGAAGAGGTAGGAGGGAAGATGGAGAGACAAGATGGGAGAAACGGAGACAGGGGGGGAGGGGGAGGGGGTTAAGCAAAATTCCTAAACATCAAAAGTCTTAAAGAGGTGAAAGAAGACGTGAGATAATGACGTGAAGCTGGCGGGATAGTAGTTAGGAGGGACAGGTTAGAGAGCTGTACACTTGAATGGGTTGACCACTATCGGTACCTTGGCGTAACTGTCGGCTCTAACAGGAGAAGAAAGAGGAGCTCAAGCAGCTCATAGGGACACGTAAAAGTCGACTCAGGGCACTGAAAGCTATGACCTGGAATGGGCATGGAGCCTCTATTGCCGTGCTTAAAATGATGTACACAGCCTATGTGCGCTCCGTCATAGACTATGCCGCACCAGTCTTGTGAACCTACTCCCAAAGCGATTTAAAAAGACTTCAAAGCATTCAAAATGAAGCCATGGCAATAATTCTTGGAGTTCCAAGAACAGCCAAAACATCTAATTTACGAGAGGAGCAGCTCCTCTCGTAAATTAGATGGCGTAAATTAGATTAAAATTACTTCCCCAGTGTTAAAAGCTGAATCGGGGAACTGAATGCTAAGCGTGCAATTGAGATTTCCATTTGCAGTGATATTGCCAAGGAAAAACCGAGTTCTGAGCTACTTACAGGGGGAAACAGGACCAGCACAAATGGCATCACAGATCAGTCTGCTACCTGGAAGAACGTCACCTGCTTGAGCAAGCCCGTGAGCTCCTGCCTGTAGAGAGGTTACCTCCCTGGGAGGATGACCCATGCAGGATTATCATCAATGAGATGACAATGACAAAGTCCAACATGATACCACAAGAAATGAGGCACAAGTATCTTGGAGATTTATAAAGCCGGAAATGAGTTAGATCAAATCTACACTGATGGGTTATCTTGAGGTTATCTTGAGATGATTTCGGGGCTTTTTTTTTAGTGTCCCCGCGGCCCGGTCCTCGACCAGGCTTCCACCCCAGGAAGCAGCCTGTAACAGCTGACTAACGCCCAGGTACCTATTTTACTGCTAGGTAACAGGGGCATAGGGTGAAAGAAACTCTGCCCATTGTTTCTCGCCGGTGCCTGCGATCGAACCCAGGACCACAGGATCACAAGTCCCGCGTGCTGTCCGCTCGGCCGACTGGGTCATCTAATCCTACCAATGGATTTACTAGATGAAAACCGAACCGATCAGAACATAATTCTCAGATGAAATACTGACCAGAAATCCCTCCCCCAATAATTGCATACAAAAAAATGTGTGTGTGTGTGTGTGTATATCAATAAATAATAATACTAATAAAATAGCCTTAAACAGAACAACATGGCATGTGTGGAAGCATCGTAGTGTGTATATATGAATTCTACACAGTATTCATCTATAAACATTCTATATGGTGAAACACATGTGAAGAACCTCTCACACACTCACAGCTCCTTGACAAGATAAGGCAAGAGGTACATGAATATTGGAAATGGTTTGATTTATAGAGGAAAGGATAAAAAATGGGAACAGGTTCGAAGTATTAATATGCATGGAGGAAAACAAAGGAAGATGTATGGGAATAAGATAAATTATGATTTTCTCTATTTTTCATCTTTTATCTTGAAGTGCCGCTAATCGATATCCCCGCGGCCCGGTCTCTAGACCAGCCGCCCTGTTAGATGCCTTGGCCCACATTCTGACGCCTGAGTTATAACCCTGTTAATTAGATATCCTTTGACGACGTTTAGCAATTTCCTTAAAAAAAAAATCAGTGTTGGGCTAGATATACCAAGTGTGTTTAGCGGTCAGGTGTGTAGGGAAAAGTCTTGGGTCCTTAATGTATATAGCACACACACACACACACACACACACACACACACACACACACACACACACACACACACACACTCTCTCACTCTCACTCTCACTCTCTCTCGCGCGCGCGCACTCACTCTCTCGCGCGCGCGCACTCACTCGCGCACTCACTCACTCGCGCACTCACTCACTCGCGCACTCACTCACTCGCGCACTCACTCACTCGCGCGCGCACTCACTCGCGCGCGCGCGCACTCACTCTCGCACTCACTCTCGCACTCACTCTCGCACTCACTCTCGCACTCACTCACTCTCAGCGACGCCATTGCCCCTTTTCTTGCCCACATTCTGGCGTACCTCTTGATGCCCTGCTTCCCCCCACACCTGCCTCTTGATGCCCTGCTTCCCCCACACCTGCCTCTTGATGCCCTGCTTCCCCCACACCTGCCTCTTGATGCCCTGCTTCCCCCACACCTGCCTCTTGATGCCCTGCTTCCCCACACCTGCCTCTTGATGCCCTGCTTCCCCCACACCTGCCTCTTGATGCCCTGCTTCCCCACACCTGCCTCTTGATGCCCTGCTTCCCCCACACCTGCCTCTTGATGCCCTGCAGGTGTGGGAAGTCAGCAGCGGTAATAATCAACATTCAGTGCTACTTTCCACGAGGTCCTGTCCTCTCTGGGGGTAGCCAGCGAGGCAGTCGCCCAGGCTATTTTCCTCTGGTACTGTCGCCGTGGGAAGTGTCCCCTGGGGGCCGGAGGGGTCCTGGGGTCCACCGGGGTCCTGGTGGACCACGCCTGGGGGGGGGGGGACCTGGGGCAGGCACGAGGCTAGGTATGTCTTGGCAACCTCCTCACAACCGGAAGGTAGAGGAGGATTAGAATGGAAGAGTGAGAGGGGTAAGAGAGGAAGGGATAGAAGGAGAGAAAAGAAAGAGGGAGAAAAAAGAAAGAGAGAGGGGTAAGGGACAGATAGAGGAGAGGGGAAAGGGCGTGGACAGGAGGAGGGGGGGGGGACGGAAGAGAAACGAGAGGGATGAGACAGGATGGGTGAGATATGGAAGGGCATCACACTCACAACAGATGGAAGGATTCTCTGACCACCAAAGTTGACTGTGAAGTTGACTGTGAAGTTGACAACATGATCACATGAATGGTCGTTCTCCTGCTGATCTCCCCCCACCAAGTGGCACCAGTCACTGGCTCACACCCACAACAGTCCTCTTGCTTCACTGGGCACTGTAGGAGTGTGAGACTCGGTATGGTACCTCCGGACTGCTGGCATCGCTTCGAACCATTGGTATCTGTCAGTGAATACTAGCATTATCCTCACTTTAATCAGACTATCAAAATCCTCAGATTAGGCAAAATTGTAATTAATTTTGTCAATAAAGATGTTAATAATAATAATGTTTTTTTCTACAGCTAATAAAGGACTACTTCCATGAATGGGCTCTGGAGGTATTTCTCAACTTCGGAGAATCTGAAAGCCACTCAGCTGGTACTAATGTACCGTAAGGGTAAACAAATCCACAAGGGCCGTGACGAGGATTCGAACCTACGTCCGAGAGCATCCCAGACGCTGCCTTAAGGGTAGTAAGGGGTAGTTTTCTTGGCCCCTTGTTATGGCATGTCTACTTCAACAGTCTTCTGTACCTCATCCCCTAAAAGGTCAAGCCTGTCCTGATTACTACACACTAACCTTTACACAAGTAGGAGAGGAAATGTCGACTGTGACGAGGGGCATTAATGACAATTTGCAGCAGTAACTATCTTGGGTTAAACAAATGAATGTTACATTTGAAAACAATTAACAAAGATGTTGATAATTAGTCTGCATGACGTAGCTCCTGGGCCAGGCATACAGACTAGTGGCCAAAAATGATAATGGTCATTGATGAAGCACACATCTTGGGGGATAAAGCATAACTCTTTGCAGAGTTAGACGAAGAGCCAATTGAACAAATCCACAAGGGCCGTGACGAGGATTCGAACCTGCGTTCGAGAGCATCCCAGACGCTGCCTTAATCGACTGAGCTACGACATGGTCAAAAGGAGTTGAAGTCCTCTGTGAAGAGCCAATTGCTTCGTCTATCAAGAAAGCAACTAGAAAGTTACAACACTAAGACAGATTTAGCACTTTATCTGGTCTCAGGAGAACACAGGACACTGAAAGACACTCCCATCACCTGTCGCTTCATACAATTCTGATTGGGCTGGTGAATACATCACAAACTTCAACACTATGGGAAAAAAACATTCATTTGCCTTACTGATATGATTAGGACCAATGTTTATCAAGGATCCCTTCATAGTCCAACTTCATGGGACAATCAGAAGTTGGCAATCACAACACAAGGCGCTCAGCTATCATCAGCCTCAAGCTGGCTACGTTGTTCTCAAGACCATCATCCATCAGTGAGTGTACTCGCTCCCAGACTGTCGCATCTGGAACATTACCTTTCAACACGTATATGTCCTTGAAATTAAGTCACCCCGACCACCTGATTTTTAGTTCATAGTTGGCGCCAGGGCGCCTGACAGCTGGGTGGACAGCGCTTCGGATTCGTAGTCCAGAGGTTCCGGGTTCGATCCCCGGTGGAGGCGGAAACAAATCGGTAAAATGTTTCCTTCACCCTGATGTCCCTGTTACCTAGCAGTAAATAGGTACCTGGCAGTTGACAGCTTCTACGGGCTGCTTCCTGGGGATGTATAACAAAAAGGAGGCCTGGTCGAGGACCGGGCCGCGAGGACACTAAGCCCCGAAATCATCTCAAGATAACCTCAAGATAACCAGGTCGAGGCTCAGGGGTCGTCCCGTGCCCAATATTGTAGCACAACATCAACTATAACCATAATCTTATTAACCAGATCAAGTGCCTCGAACGAGGGTCAGATAAGCTGACGTAAACATAACAGACCTAAGCTTGCAGTTTCCTTTGGGACATCAGTGGCATTTCTAATGAACCAAAGCATGAAGACGGAGAGGGAGACAAGGGGGAGGGGGAGAGTGAGGGGAGAGAAGATAGAAGCGCTGGTACAGAAAGGGGGAAAGGTAATGGTGCAGAAAAAGAGGTTGAGAGAGATATAGGGGAAATGAGAAGGGATTGAGTAGAAGAAGCAAAGAAAGAAGTGGATGGGAGAGAGATGGGAGGGAGGAAAGTGTTAGAGATGATGGGGGGAGAGAGAGAGAGAGAGNGGGGTATCAAGTGTGGCTCTTGAAACAATCTGTCCTCTCGTATTTTGACGCTCAAATCCCCAGCGGCAAAATACGACGTTCTATGATTCAAAATACGACGATTTCTATTCGGTACGTCCGTCTTAGTACACCATGTTTTGTCCGTTTGTGGCCACTCGGGAGGACGGCCCGCCTCGAACCCGCTTCACATCAAGAGCCCCGCAGTGGCCACACAGCTGACATTACCCGGAGAATAAGTACATGATTACCATAGAAGGCACCATTAACCAGAGAGGTAATTAAGGTTAAATGTTAGTCTATTTCAACAGCGAATGTTGATGGCGGAGGAGTGCCGCCCCTCGCCACCACCGCCTCCCTGGAAGCTCTTCTGTAGGGCCAACTGGCACCTGGCACCTGAAACTAAAATATTTTAGTTAGTTTAATTACCGAGGACTTTAAAGGTAAGGTCAGGAAAACCCGCTGAGCATTACGAGTATAGTGGCACTTGGACGGGATATGAGAATAACTTTTGTTATAGACGAGGGAGGGAGGAATGTGCCCAACCACTTTGACGGTCATGGTGGAACACCCTGAGTGACACTCCTCATAGGGTACTAAAGTTTTCGCCCTGATTGCAACATTACCTATTGCCTGGTGAGGGTCACGGGTGTAAGGCAGTGTGTGTACCCTCGTAGTCTACAACATGCTCGGAGAACCTACTCCACGCATGTACCCGGTGCTTGGGAAGCACTCCAGGAGTCCCCCTAACCTGCAGTGCTGCTGCACGTGCCGCACTCACCACGTGCCACACTCGCCACGTGCCTGTGCTTTGGAGCTGTAAATACCAGCACAAAATAGATCTTGGGCTAGTGTGCTTTTATTTATTGATGTGGTTCAAGCACCACTGCCAGGCTCTGCAAGAGCACTTTACAGAGCGACTCTACAGTAGTGAGCGGAAGCCAGAGACCGCGGAACCTCACCAGCGCCCCTAGAGTGCAGGCAACTAGCTAAACGACCCCAACTACTACCCCAGTGTTGAGTGGCGAGGACGAGAATCAACATTATAATTAGGCAAGCACATTGATTCTAGTGTGAGAATCCCACGTGTTTCCTCTCTGTTAGAGGGACAACTCTCAGCCTGCCAGGAGGAGACAGAAGGAGACAGAAGGAAACAGAAGGAAACAGAAGGAGACAGGAGGAGACAGGAGGAGACAGGAGGACAGAAGGAGCCAGGAGGAGACAGGAGGAGCCAGGAGGAGCCAGGAGGAGCCAGAAGGAGACAGAAGGAGACAGAAGGAGCCAGGAGGAGCCAGGAGGAGCCAGGAGGAGCCAGGAGGAGCCAGGAGGAGACAGGAGGAGCCAGGAGGAACCAGGTCTTGTACCACCAGTAGGATTAAAAAAAAAAAAGACATTCTATCTAGGCTCTTATTCATATTTTAGTAAGTAAATAACCAGACTGTCGCAGGCTGCTCTGACTAAAGGTACAATCCCTCCTTATGAAACTCTGTGACCAGTTTTGTTTATGATTCTATTGATTTTAAGGAATTTGTGTATAGGTTATCTTGAGATGATTTCGGGGCTTAGCGTCCCCACGGCCCAGTCCTCGACCAGGCCTCCTTTTTGTTACACACTCCCAGGAAGCGGCCAGTAGCAGCTGTCTAACTCCCAGGTACCTATTTACTGCTAGGTAACAGGGGCATCAGGGGTGAAAGAAACATTTTGCCCATTTGTCTCCACCTCCACCGGGGATCGAACCCGGATCCTCAGGACTACGAATCCGAAGCGCTGTCCACCCAGCTGTCAGGCGCCCAGCAAAGCAAGCAGAGTGTAGTTATTTAGTAGTTAGAGCGTAGAGCGTAGTTGGTTATAAATATCAAAATAAAAATATCTTTTGTATATACAGGGTTAGAAAGCCAGCGAAGGCAGTTTCTTTATTGACAATATACCCCGGATATACCAATGAAGTTTTTTTTGGTGGTTCTAGCTGTGAGTGACAACTGTCACGTCAAGACTACCACAGATACACAGAGAATGACAAGGAGGTGTGTGAAGAACTCTACAAGAAATTCCACGTCTTCACAATAGAACAAGGAGAAGCCCCTGCACTAAATGAGGAGGCGGCAAACCAAGCAACCTTGGAGGAATTTGACCTCGCCAGTGATGAGGTCAAAAGGTGTCTGCTGGAGCTGGATGTGACAAAGGCTGTTGGGCCTGACAGAATCTCACCATGGATACTAAAGGAAGGTGCAGAAGCACTAAGTGTGCCACTCTTTATGGTGTATAACAGGTCACTGGAAACAGGAGACTTACCAGAAAGTTGGAAGACAGCTAACGTGGTCCCAATATACAAGAAGGGTGACAGGCAAGAGGCACTAAACTACAGGCCAGTTTCCTTAACTTGTATACCATGCAAGGTGATTGTGAGGAAAAGGCTCGTAGAACATCTGGAGGGGAAATAACTTTGTAACGCACCACCAACATGGGTTCAGGGATGGTAAATCGTGCCTCACAGGTTTAATAGAATTCTATGACCAGGCAACAAAAATTAGGCAGGAAAGAGAAGGGTGGGCCGACTGCATTCTCCTGGACTGCCAGAAAGCCTTTGATACAGTACCCCATAAACGGCTTTTAAAAAAGTTTGAGCAACAGGCAGGAGTAAAAGGGAAGGTGCTCCAGTGGATAAGGGAGTACTTAAGCAACAGGAAACAGCGAGTAACGATGAGGGGGGAGACATCAGAGTGGCGAGATGTCACCAGCGGAGTCCCACAGGGCTCAGTACTTGGACCCATCCTGTTTCTAATATATGTAAACGATCTTCCGGAGGGTATAGACTCGTTCATCTCAATGTTTTCTGATGATGCAAAAATTATGAGAAGAATCAAGACGGATGAAGATAGACAGAGACTACAGGATGACCTGGACAAACTGGAGGAATGGTCTAGAAAATGGCTGCTAAAGTTCAACTCAGGAAAGTGTACGGTAATGAAATTAGGCAAAGGGAGCAGGAGGCTGAACACAAGGTATCATCTGGGAGGTGAAATACTGCAAGAGTCAAATAGAGAGAAAGATCTGGGGGTTGATATCACACCGAACCTGTCCCCAGAGGCCCACATCAAAATTAGACTGGCCAACATAAGAACTGCCTTTAGAAACTTGTGTAAGAAATCGTTCAGGACCCTGTATACCACTTATGTAAGACCAATCCTGGAGTATGCAGCTCCAGCCTGGAGTCCATACCTAGTTAAACGCAAGACAAAGTTAGAGAAGATTCAACGGTATGCCACCAGGCTCGTCCCGGAACTGAGAGGAATGAGCTACGAGGAAAGGCTAAAGGAGCTGAACCTCACATCCCTGAAAAACAGAAGAGTAAGGGGAGACATGATAACCACCTACAAAATTTTCAGGAGAATTGACAGGGTGGACAAAGACAAACTCTTCAGCACGGGTGGGACACGAACAAGGGGACACAGGTAGAAACTTTGTACCCAGATGAGTCACAGACGTTAGAAAGAATTTTTTCAGTGTCAGAGTAGTTAATAAATGGAATGCATTAGGCAGTGATGTGGTGGAGGCTGACTCCATACACAGTTTCAAGTGTAGATATGATAGAGCCCAGTAGGCTCAGGAACCTGTACACCTGTTGATTGACAGTCGAGAGGCGGTACCAAAGAGCCAAAGCTCAACCCCCGCAAGCACAATTAGGTGAGTACAATTAGGTGAGTACCTGTCACTGGTCACGTCATGACCATCTCACCTGTCACTCTGGTCTCAAAAGGTGTCACCAGAACAACATTAGAACAATGCCCAAAGTGTCCGCAAGGTGGTGATGGAAGCCGTCCAGAGCCCAAGACGTTTGTGATCACGGGAAATGTGACGTTGAAGGACACCGCTGCTCGGTCTCTGAGATGATGAGGTAAACAAGGAAGTGTCTCCATGAGACGATTAGCGAGAGGAAGTCTAAACTGATGCGGTTCACAAGGAAATGAACTCGCACTGTGGTTCCTACACCGAGTACGTGAGCCATTATCAAAATCCGAGTCGCCTTTTTTTAAATAGATTATGTTAGTAAAGTTCTCTAGTTCCTAGTTTCTAGAGGGACCTCAAAGGAAGTAACTTAGATGTTCACATATGATGACTACTGGACCTACACGGGGTCCTGTACACCCTAGGAAACAGCGCACCTTCACATTGCCAAACGTAGAGAAAATCCTCTTAGAGGCGTAGTGGAATTCATAAATGCCTTTGGAGCGTTTCATAACATTTCATATCATTCTTGCATTGCAGTCTTGCATTTCATAACATGCAAGACTACCTTCAATAGTGACTATGGGGCCAAACACTAACAGCTTACACACACACACACACACACACCCTCTGTCCTATTGTATAAACTATGTAACTATTTCTTTGATTTTTTTTTTATTTATATATACCAAAGAACATACGAATGAAGGCAACTGCAGGTGGTCTATTGGCCCACACGAGGCAGCTAATATTTATATCCACCCAATCTCATTCATATACCTGTCTAACCTACGCCTGAAACAATCTAAGGATTCTACTTCTATTAAACTAATACAAGCGTTCTTACATTCTTGTACTAACACGCATAGCCTTTCGGGCAGGTCCTGACTCTTAATTTTCCCTGGAATTCAACCCGCCAAATCGTTTACCAACCCGGTACCCATTCACTGCTGGTGAACAGCGGCGTATAGTTAAGGACTGGCACCTAGTCAATCCTTCCCGGCCAGGATACCAACCGGAGCCAAATCGCTCGCAAAGCGCGGGGCGAGTGTCTTACCACTGAGCCACGGAGACTGCATTATCTTGTGTCTAGGAAGAAATGTTAACAATACTGTACATCCTAAAATACTAGTCAATATTAGCATATTTAAATCCTGAAATCTAGACTGCATCTCTGACGCGCCAATCCTTGTCACGCAGCATCAATATCAAAACAACGGATAACTGCTAAAGTTGAACCAAAACTGTATTTAAAAATCTGTCAATTAAATCTATAAGATAGTATTTCTATCCAGGATTGGAGACCAGACGATTGGGGTTAGCTTCAAGTTTTGCAGGGTGACCAGTGGGAGTTGAGGATAGTCAGAGGGCTCAAGAGTCGACCACAACATCACTATCATACTAAATTCCACTCTCGCTAAATACTCTCTCGCTCTCACTAAATACCAGACTCCATCCTCACTAAGATTCATCCAGCATGTTGTTTTCCACGTGATGCTTTAGGCGTTGGTAACTCCCACACACTATACCCAGCCTTGATGGGGGTGCCCGGTGGCGGCTCAGGTGAGGATGTGGTGTGTAGTGAAGATGGAAATAGCGAGTAGTGATGAAAGTTACAGTGATCGGGGTGGGGGGGGGCGAGGATGGCCAAGCATAGCGGAGCAGGCAGTGGACGTCGAGAGTGGTCATCCTGAATTATAGACCAAAATACTGCACGAGAAGGGCGGTGTGAGTCGTCCAACAATCTTTGAAGTGATTGTTCGATACGGGTCTGAATACTCCAAGGGTGATTGGTGTGACTTAGAGGCGGTAGCAGGGTACCATTGTGTCCGCAGTGTGCTGGTAAGTGAAGTAATAGACTTAACTTCAATTAAAGTATACTCGGAGCTCACGCCAGGTATCTAGGAAGAGCCAACATCCGCTTCGGGTGCCAAGGTAACATATCGCTAAAACATTAAGGAGTTACCTTGGCTAGTGGAGGCGCGGGGCTATCCTGAATGGCTCGGGCACTCCAGCACTGGGGATAGCTATCAAGCGAGACCCGAGCCCCAAGTGGCAGCTCAGAGTGGCTGGACGTAACTAACTAGGATCACTTCCGTCAGGCAAAACTGCTAGAATGTTGTTATGGGCATTCCTGCCACTCACACACACAGCAAGAACCGGGCCCTTTTATAATCAATTTACACGGAAAAGGATAGTGTAGGTCTGTCCTTAGTCAATCACTAGCTTTGAATATTTAAGCTTAAGCTACACTCATTTGCATATGCTGCTTCTCTTATGTTGGAGCGAGAAGCGAGGTGGAGTGTTTTGCTTCATCACATACCCGACACACACACATGTAAACCTCTCACACCAACACTTTCATTCACACACACCTGCTCTAAACACACTCCCAGCACACTAAAGAAAGAAACAGGTTATCATATCAGGAAGAGTTTGGTGAAGGAGTGTACCTGTAAGGAAGGAGGTAGAGAGGCCATAGTGAGAGAGGAGAGACAACACCCCCCCCCTACACCCACCCACACCCACCAACACAACACTTCCGTAAACACTACCCCGTGGTCATCAACGCAACACTTCCGTAAACACTACCCCGTGGTCACCAACACAACACTTCCGTAAACACTACCCCGTGGTCACCAACACAACACTTCCGTAAACACTACCCCGTGGTCACCAACGCAACACTTCCGTAAACC
>WNGS01004946.1:24642054-24662170 GCA_020271785.1 Procambarus virginalis
GCAACCACACCCATCCACACCTACAGGCCACCGATCCCACCATCCTAGAGCGATAAGACACAACCACGAACCACACCACCCCTAGTATACCAAATATACCAGTAACAATTTTTGTCTCTGCTAACATTAGGGGAAGGGATGAGGGGGGTTCCGGACACTTATTGGAGACCTCAAGAACACAGACAGACAGGCAGGCAGACAGTCTGACAGTCTGTCAGAGGTTCCGTTATATTCTCCAAACACAACACTTAAAAGTGGGTCTACCTAGCCACTTAGATCTGACTCTATATTCTAAGACAGGTGTATATTCTGTGTAGAGTCACCGACTCTACTCAGTGGTTCTATATCTCTATTACCCGGGAGAGCTGCTGTTGTCATCAATGGCTCCTCGACGAGGCTGTGTCTTCACTTATCGAGAGGCAGAGACGTGCCTCGCTGATAGACCTATCGCTGCGCTGATAGACCTGTGGTTATATGTTACATACAAGCTTCTGAGTGATTTCCTTGCACAAGGTTCTAATGACATTTCTCATGTTGGCCGACTTTGCATATGCCGCTGATGTTATCCTCTTGATGTGGGGCTTCAAGGGGGGTGCTGTTCAGGTTCAGTGTCATGTCAACCTTCCCAGGGTCTTTCTCTCCGCTTGTTTATTAAAAGGAATTCATCTCACAACTGGTACCTTGTGGTGTGTGTGTGTGTGTGTGTGTGTGTGTGTGTGGTGTGTGTGTTGTGTGTGTGTGTGTGTTGTGTGTGTTGTTGTGTGTTGTGTTACTCACCTAGTTGTACTCACCTAGTTGAGCTTGCGGGGGTTGAGCTCTGGCTCTTTGTCCCCGCCTCTCAACCGTCAATCAACAGGTGTACAGATTCCTGAGCCTACTGGGCTCTATCATATCTACACTTGAAACTGTGTATGGAGTCAGCCTCCACCACATACGTTCCTAATGCATTCTATTTTCAACCACTCTGACACTAAAAAAGTTCTTTAATCTCGTGCCTTGCCATCAGTTCCACCTTTGTGTACCACCTAGTGCGTTGCCTTTGTTAATATAGCCTGATCGTATTATAGACCCTGTCTTAGTGTGTGTGTGTGTGTGTGTGTGTGTGTGTGTGTGTGTGTTGTGTGTGTGTGTGTGTGTGTGTGGTGTGTGTGTGTGTGTGTGTGTGTGTGTGTGTGACGGTCCCACCTGTTATACCGTGTCTGGCGCCTGAGGGTAGACTCGCTACCCCACCATGGTGGAGACTTTGTGGAGAGGGTCATCAGCATACCTCACTTATCTCAGTATACTGCCACTGATATATACACCAGTATACCAGGAGACTGGCACGGTGGGGCCGGTATACCTTTCCCCCCCCACATAGGCATGGGGGGGGGAGCTAAGTAGGCTGCCAGATGGGTAAGGAAGGTAAGCGAGGGGGAGGGGGGGAGAAGCTAGGGAAAGCAGGAGAACGGGTAGATATGGAAGGGGGAAGGAGAGAAAACGAGGTGGGGGGGGGTAGGAAGGACTGAGGAATGGGGAGGGGGGGGGGGCTGGTTGTGGAGGAGGGGGGTGGAGAGGAGGGGTGAGAGAGGGGGGTGGTAATTACTTGGAGTGATCATGTTCCCCAGACATACGACCATTGCCAGGGGGACGTAATACCTTTAGGGGGCATAAGGGGGGGAGGGGGGTCGTGCCAGGGGCTACAGGAGGGGGGGAATGGGGGGAGGGGGGTCGTGCCCGGGGCTACAGGAGCGGGGGACATGGGGGGGTCGTGCCCTGGGCTGGCTACTTACCGCTAAAGTGGTGGTACAGTGGTAGAGTATAGGCGGCTGATAATGCCTTGGTCGCAGGTTTCGTGTCCCCCCTGACAGCTCCAGTGGAGTTTCTCATTATATTATTATTATTATTATTATTGAGAAAATCCACAGGAGGCCGTGATGGGGATTCGAACCTACGCGCTGGGTATTCCCAGATGTACGCTGTAGACGACTACGCCACGACATGGTCAAAAGAACTCTAACCTGGGGTACTACTGCACCCTCGTAGATTCCACAGGATAATAGAAGCCTCGGGAATCCTAGTGGGTGCAGTAGTAACCCAGGTTGCGGTACTGTTGACCATGTCGTGGCTCGAATTTTTGAGTTTTAATATGTATGTTTCAGTCTGTGTTGTAGGGTAGGTCGGGGCTGTAAACGGCGGCTACATGTTGGACACATTGGGGCTACATGTTGGACACATTGTGGCTACATGTTGGACACATTGGGGCTACATGTTGGACACATTGGGGCTACATGTTGGACACATTGTGGCTACATGTTGGACACATTGAGGCTACATGTTGGACACATTGGGGCTACATGTTGGACACATTGAGGCTACATGTTGGACACATTGAGGCTACATGTGGACACATTGGGGCTACATGTTGGACACATTGGGGCTACATGTTGGACACATTGAGGCTACAGTTGGACACATTGAGGCTACATGTTGGACACATTGGGGCTACATGTTGGACACATTGAGGCTACATGTTGGACACATTGAGGCTACATGTTGGACACATTGGGGCTACATGTTGGACACATTGGGGCTACATGTTGGACACATTGGGGCTACATGTTGGACACATTGGGGCTACATGTTGGACACATTGGGGCTACATGTTGGACACATTGGGGCTACATGTTGGACACATTGGGGCTACATGTTGGACACATTGGGGCTACATGTTGGACACATTGGGGCTACATGTTGGACACATTGGGGCTACATGTTGGACACATTGGGGCTACAAGTTGGACACATTGGAGCTACATGTTATCTTGAGATGATTTCGGGGCTTTAGTGTCCCCGCGGCCCGGTCCTCGAACAGGCCTCCACCCCAGGAAGCAGCCCGTGACAGCTGACTAACACCCAGGTACCTATTTACTGCTAGGTAACAGGGCATAGGGTGAAAGAAACTTTGCCCATTTGTTTCTGCCTCGTGCGGGAATCGAACCCGCGCCACAGAATTACGAGTCCTGCGCGCTATCCACCAGGCTACGAGGCCCCATGTTGGACACATTGGGACTACAAGTTGGACACTTGGGAATGCACGTCATAGCTTCATTAATATATATATATATATATATATATATATATATATATATATATATATATATATATATATATATATATATATATATATATATATATATAAAAATAATTAATTGCGTCCTAAAAAATTAAATTGTAACTCATAATTATTTTCTTCACACATTTGCTAATCAGAGAATCCTAAACACCGCACAAAAAATAATATACCAACAAACCTCGTTTAATCTGACTGTGGGTGACAGCATGGAGAGTCTAGTAGACGACAGAGCACATGAAGAGCTTCGCAAAATGTCCCCCCCCCCCTTCCACATACTCGCATATCAGCATGGATATATTCCCCAACGTATAGTTTTCAGTGGAGTATAAATATGTTTATGGCTGGAGGTGGCAACTGGGCCGGGCCAATGCGGAACTGTTACGATACGGAACTAAGCTGAGCGCGGCGCGCCTGCTGCCTCCTCTTGCTGGTGTTTAACTTCTGGTTCACGGGATTAGGTTTCCTTCGCCATTACTTATGGTTAGTGTAAGAGAGAGAGAGAGGTCATCAGTAGCCTGAGTGTGGGGAGGAGGAGGAGGAGGAACTGTAGCAAACTGAGGGGATGTTTTCCGCATACTTGTGTGTGTATTCACCTAACTGTACTTGCGGGGGTTGAGCTCTGGCTCTTTGGACCCGCCTCTCAACTGTCAATCAAATGATGTGTAGTTTCCTGAGCCTACTGGGCTCTATCATATCTACATTTGAAGCTGTGTATGGAGTCAGCCTCCACCACATCACTGCCTAATGCATTCCACCTGTTAACTACTCTGACACTGAAAAAGTTCTTTCTAACGTCTCTGTGGCTCATGTGGGTACTCAGTCTCCACCTGTGTCCCTTGTCCGTGTACCACCAGTGTTGAATAGTTTATCTTTATCTACCCGGTCAATTCCTCTGAGAATTTTGTAGGTAGTGATCGTGTCTCCCTTTACTCTTCTGTCTTCCAATGTCGTGAGGTGCATTTTCCGCAGCCTTTCCTCGTAACTCATGCCTCTTAGTTCTGGGACTAGTCTAGTGGCATACCTTTGGACTTTTTCCAGCTTCGTCTTGTGCTTGACAAGGCTCCATGCTGGGGCCGCATACTCCAGGATTGGTCTTACATATGCGGTATACAAGGTTCTGAATGATTACTTACACAGGTTCCTGAAAACTGTTCTGATGTTAGCCAGCCTCTTGTGCTCCGCAATTGTAATTCTTTTTATGTGGGCTTCAGGAGACAGGTTTGGTGTGATATCAACTCCTAGATCTTTCTCTCTGTCCGTTTCATGAAGTACTTCATCTCCCATTCTGTATCGTGTGTCTGGTCTCCTGTTTCCACCGCCTAGTTTCATTACTTTGCATTTACTCGGGGTGAACTTTAGTAGCCATTTGTTGGACTATTCATTCAGTTTGTCTAGATCATCTTGTAGCCTCCTACTATCTTCCTCTGTTTTAATCCTCCTCATAATTTTTGCATCATCAGCAAACAATGAGAGGAACGATTCTATTCCCTCTGGGAGATCATATACATATATCAGTAACAGTATAGGTCCAAGGACTGAACCCTGCGGGACGCCACTTGTAACGTCTCGCCAGTCCGAGACCTCGCCCCCTCACAGTGACTCGCTGTCTCCTGTTGCTTAGGTACTCCCTTATCCAATGGAGTACCTTCCCTTTCACTCCTGCCTGCATCTCTAGCTTTTTCACTAGCCTCTTGTGTGGTACAAGAGGCTAGTGTACCACAGTGTGTGTGTGTTCACTCACCTAGTTGTACTCACCTAGTTGTGTTTGCGGGGGTTGAGCTCTGGCCCTTTGGTCCCGCCTCTCAACCGTCAATCAACAGGTGTACAGATTCCTGAGCCTATTGGGCTCTATCATATCTACACTTGAAACTGTGTATGGAGTCAGCCTCCACCACATTACTTCCTAATGCATTCCATTTTTCAACCACTCTGACACTAAAAAGTTCTTTCCAATATAATATTGTGTGTGTGTACTCACCTATTACCTATTATTACCTATTACCTGATGGTATTAAGACCGTCTGTATGTGTGTGTGTGTGTGTGTGTGTGTGTGTGTGTGTGTGTGTGTGTGTGTGTGTGTGTGTGTGGTGTGTGTGTGTGTGTGTGTGTGTGGCGTCAGCATGGCGCCGGGATAGAGCTGCGCGCGCACAAGTCAACCTTCCCCAACACTGCCAGCCGCCACTCTCCGCCAGGCTTGGGATCCCGTTAAGGCTGCCGACGGTGTTTGGTGAATGGAACGATGCTGGTGGTGTCCCCGAAGGCTGCTGTGGAGGGAGCGAGGCCTGCGTGCGTGTGTGTGTGTGTGTGCGTGTGTGTGGGGGGGGGGTGAGGAGGAGCGGTCGTATGAGGAAGGTGGTCGTTGTGTGTGTGAGGACGGGGGAGGGGGGGGGAGCCAACAGGGAGGCCACACCTTCCATTGCTATGGGTCTCACGTGGACCTTGTCATCCTCTTCCTCATCCTCCTCCTCCTCTTCTCTCTTGGGTTAAAAGTCTGTGATCGTATTTACCGATCACAGACCGATTTACCGTCTGTGATCGTGTTAAGACCGTCTGTGATCGTGTTAAGACCGTCTGTGATCGTATTAAGACCGTCTGTGATCGTGTTAAGACCGTCTGTGATGTATTAAGACCGTCTGTGATCGTGTTAAGACCGTCTGTGATCGTGTTAAGACCGTCTGTGATCGTATTAAGACCGTCTGTGATCGTGTTAAGACCGTCTGTGATGGTGTTAAGACCGTCTGTGATCGTGTTAAGACTGTCTGTGATCGTGTTAAGACCGTCTGTGATGGTGTTAAGACCGTCTGTGATGTATTAAGACCGTCTGTGATGGTGTTAAGACCGTCTGTGATGGTATTAAGACCGTCTGTGATGTATTAAGACCGTCTGTGATGGTGTTAAGACCGTCTGTGATCGTATTAAGACCGTCTGTGATCGTATTAAGACCGTCTGTGATGTATTAAGACCGTCTGTGATCGTATTAATTAAGACCGTCTGTGATCGTATTAAGACCGTCTGTGATCGTATTAAGACCGTCTGTGATCGTATTAAGACCGTCTGTGATCGTATTAAGACCGTCTGTGATCGTGTTAAGACCGTCTGTGATCGTATTAAGACCGTCTGTGATCGTATTAAGACCGTCTGTGATCGTATTAAGACCGTCTGTGATCGTGTTAAGACCGTCTGTGATCGTATTAAGACCGGCTGTGATCGTATTAAGACCGTCTGTGATAGTATTAAGACCGTCTGTGATGTATTAAGACCGTCTGTGATCGTATTAATTAAGACCGTCTGTGATCGTATTAATTAAGACCGTCTGTGATCGTATTAATTAAGATCGTCTATGATCGTATTAATTAAGACCGTCTGTGATCATATTAATTAAGACCGTCTGTGATCGTATTAATTTAGACCGTCTGTGATCGTATTAATTTAGACCGTCTGTGATCGTATTAAGACCGTCTGTGATCGTATTAATTAAGACCGTCTGTGATCGTATTAATTAAGACCGTCTGTGATCGTATTAATTAAGACCGTCTGTGATCGTGTTAAGACCGTATTTAACACTTCTCTGAACCCGTCTTCCCAATAGCACGTCGTAATTTTGACGTATACTCCACCTAAGGCCAAACATGGTCGTACTAGAAAATGTACCAGCGACTCGCGAAATTGACATACTGTCCCGTTTTCTGTTTTGGGTCCTCTGGTATAAGGTTAGGAAAGGGCAATTTAGTGCGACAGTTTCTTGACGTTGGGGAATCTTAGGTGGACGGGCTGGTACCCAACTCTTTCTTCGATGAGCTGGACTAGCGTAGACGGAACGATAAAAATAACTATTTGTTTTCCTATAAACAAAAGCCACAAAGTTTAGGGCACAGCAATTACATAAACATATTGAAACGCAACGATCGTGCAAGGAAAGATGTTATGCCAGTTTAAACATTCGAGTCATTTTTGCCATTCAGAGATACCAAGAAAAACTAAGCCATAAAATAAACATAAGTAACTAAGCCATAAAATAAACATAAGTAACTAAGCCATAAAAACATAAGGTATTAAAACCATAAATGATTCGGGCGAAGTCAATAAAGTTCCGCTGAAGAAAACCGCTGTAACATGGGATGCCTTTTGGTACGTTCCAATTCATGACATAATCGCCAAAAAAATTAACGCGGAGGAAAATGGAACTAGATTGCAGTGCAGTTCGTATTGTATATATATATATATATATATATATATATATATATATATATATATATATATATATATATATGTCGTACCTAGTAGCCAGAACGCACTTCTCAGCCTACTATGCAAGGCCCGATTTGCCTAATAAGCCAAGTTTTCATGAATTAGTATATTTCTCTATTTTTTTCTTACGAAATGATAAAGCTACCCATTTCATTATGTATGAGGTAAATTTTTTTTTATTGGAGTTAAAATTATCGTAGATATATGACCGAACCTAACCGACCCTACCTAACCTAACCTAACCTATCTCTATAGGTTAGGTTAGGTTAGGTACCCGAAAAAGTTAGGTTAGGTTAGGTTAGGTAGGTTAGGTAGTCGAAAAAACATTAATTCATGAAAACTTGGCTTATTAGGCAAATCGGGCCTTGCATAGTAGGCTGAGAAGTGCGTTCTGGCTACTAGGTACGACATATATATATATATATATATATATATATATATATATATATATATATATATATATATATATATATATATGGTACCTCAATTCAGCAGAATAATGATAAGAGAAGACGTCTTTTAGGACTTTCTTAGCATTTATCTAAGCCAGCATTTTCAGAGACTAGGAATTATTGTTATGAAACAAACCATTATTTTACACGAGTCTATCTTTAAAATCTTGGATGCATGGGTGGCCAGGGCTGACTAGCGTAGAATGGAATCGTTATATATTACTTTATATTTTTTTATATATATTATATATATATATACATATAATATATTTTTATATATATTATATATATATTTATATATTTATATATATATTATTATATATTATTATATATGTATATATTTATTATATATATTTATATATATTATATTATATATATATATATATATATATATATATATATTTTATATATATATTTTATATTATATTATATTACATTTCATTTTTACTTCAAGAGCTGCGGACTCTCTTGAATAGCAATGTTTCGGCCGTACTGTTGTTTACTATGTAAACCTAATCTACCTTATGGTTTTCCTTGTACTTATGTTTTTCTTAAGACCAATATTTTTTAATTCCACTTGACTTGATTTTTTTTAATGCTTCTTTTGAGTCACGTCTTGTGAGGTGAATTGAGGCACTGGGTATAATATATGGTGTTTATTATTGTGTAATTTATATATTTTTATATTGTGTGTAATTGGTAATATATAAATTGTTTTAATTCTCTTTGCGTTTGTATAAGTTTTTGATTTACTTGGCTTATCAATTTTAATTTCGAATTAGTATTTGCTGTCTTGGTTGAATGTTTGTCAAGTCCTGGTTTGTTTGATCAAGTCAGGAATTTGTGTGTTTGTCCTTTCTTGTATAATTTGTCACTACTTTAGCTGGTACCTTGTAGTGAGCAATCCTATTTAGTATGAGTTTCATGTCATGTTTCGCGGAACAATTTTAATTTACGGCGTTTGTGTGTCTCAGCTCACACAAACGTTACGACGACGTATTCAAAACGTCACGATGACGTATTCGAAACGTTACGATGACGTGTTCGAAACGCTGCAACGACGTATTCGAAACGGTAGGACGACGTATTCGAAACGTTACGTGGAATTTAACTCAAAGTAAACCAAATGTGTGTTACATCAATCGTTTTCCTGTTATATCATGAAGTATTTACTTATTCAGGTCAGTAGGCTCCCGCATAACTGCACTTCATTTTTACTTCAGTCCTCAACCTGTTCTTTCGACCCCACCTGTTAACGGCAGTCCCACACACACACACACACACACACACACACACACACACACACACACACACACACACACACACACACACAGTTCACAGTGATCAAAGTATTGCTTCAGCATAACTGTTCTTCCGCGTCTCTTGCCATTGGTAGTAGGCTTGGACTTATACTGTTAATCCCTCTGTTTTACCATAGTTTAATTCTCGTCTGTTTTTACACATTAGATATATTCCTTTTGATAAAGAACATATATTTGTTCATTAATTCTGCTAAGTTTGTACTTATTTAATCCATTTTGTATTCATCAACGCGGGGAAATTAGTACCGCTAACTATTTACAGTGTTTATATTGGTAAAACTGTTCAGTTTGAATTTGAACCGTTACTCAAACCGTTAAAAACCGTTGGGCGGTTCCGCCGTAAGATTCGGCTCGCTGAGCCAAGAAGGCATTGCTTCCTTAATTGCTCTTCCCGTGCTCTTAAAAACAAGATCAATTCTGATTTAGGTCCATTCATCCAGGAATATTTCTCTTACTTTCATCTGACAGCTAATGGAAGTGTCGCCAAATTGTTTGTTATAATGTAAAAGAAAAAAAAATAGACCATTCTTTTGCCCATTTATTTTTTGAAGGATCGAAAATAGTTTACGAATCGATTTTATAGGTGAAATTGTGCAATCTTACCCCACTGGCGGCCGTTTTCGATACCGGGTTTTATATTGGAGAGTTTTAAACATTGCCGCTTACGAGGAGAAAATACTGAGAAAATATTAATACAGAGACGTGGAAAATACTGGAGGGCTAGGTCCCAAATCTACACAGTAAAATAACAACGTACTGGAGTGAACGATGTGGAAGAAAATACAGAATAGAACCAGTGAAGAGCAGAGGTGCCATAGGCACAATCAGAGAACACTGTATAAACATCAGAGGTCCACGGTTGTTCAACGTCCTCCCAGCGAGCATAAGAAATATTGTCGGAACAACCGTGGACATCTTCAAGACGTATTTGTAACTAGCTCATCAAGATTGTAACTTGCTTAGCTAAATGAATTGTGGGGTTCAGTCCCTGAGCCCATTATGTGCCTCTGTAACCCTTTCCACTACCGCCCACAAGATGGGTATGGGGTGCATAATAAATGAACTAAACTAAACATCTTCAGGAGGAAACCAGATAGTTTCCTCCAAGGCGTGCTGGACCAACTGGGCTGTGGTGGGTATGTGAGCCTTCGGGCCGCTGTAAGCAACAGCCTGGTGGACTAAACTCTCACAAGTCGAGCCGGGCCTCGGGCCGGGCTTGGGGAGTAGAAGAACTCCCAGAACCCCATCAAGCAGGTATCAAGCAGGAGGAGACCCAGCAACAAGACCTTCACTAAACATACCAAACACATTCTGAGTTCCAGAGCAACATGTCCTAGGAAGCCTCTGAGTGCCATAGGGTTTGTTGAAGAGTCTCAGGGGGTCCCAGAGAATGTGCAAGAAGTCAATGAAATATGCAGAGGATGTGCTGGAGTGTCTCAGAGTACCAGAGTGTGTGTCTGAGTCTCTGAGTACCAGAGTGTGTGTGTCTGAGTCTCAGAGTACTAGAGTGTGTGTCTGAGTCTCAGAGTACCAGAGTGTGTGTCTGAGTCTCAAGGACCAGAGTGTATGTCTGGGTCTCAGAGTACTAGAGTGTGTGTCTGAGTCTCAGAGTACCAGAGTGTGTGTGTCTGAGTCTCAGAGTACTAGAGTGTGTGTCTGAGTCTCAGAGTACCAGAGTGTGTGTGTCTGAGTCTCAAGGACCAGAGTGTATGTCTGGGTCTCAGAGTACCAGAGTGTGTGTCTGAATCTCAGAGTACCAGAGTGTATGTCTGAGTCTCAGAGTACCAGTAGATGCGGAAAAGAATGTCAACGTATCTGAGGATATGTTCTGAGCTCGTCTATCTGAGTCTCTGTGAATCTGTTGTTTCTGCTCACACACGGGTGGGTTGAGGATTGGTGGACGGCTGAGAGTAGCAGGCTGAGAGCTTGCTCTGCCCCATAGCTCTTGGGGAGACTTGCCTTAAGCTGGTTTTCTCTGGAACATGACAACCGAATTTCAGTCACATCCGGCCTCTGTTGTTGCAGGGTGATCAGCGGGGAGAGGTAGAGGATTGTTGCACACTCAATCTTCCTCGAGATGATATATGTGTGTACTCACCTAATTGTACTCACCTAATTGTGCTTGTGGGGGTTGAGCTTTGGCTCTTTGGTCCCGCCTCTCAACTGTCAATCAACTGGTGTACAGATTCCTGAGCCTACTGGGCTCTATCATATCTACACTTGAAGCTGTGTATGGAGTCAGCCTCCACCACATCACTTCCTAATGCATTCCATTTGGCAACCACTCTGACACTAAAAAAGTTCTTTCTAATATCTCTGTGGCTCATTTGGCACTCAGTTTCCACCTGTGTCCCCTAGTGCGTGTGCTCCTTGTGTTAAATAGCCTGTCTTTATCTACCCTATCAATTCCCTCCAGAATCTTAAATGTGGTGATCATGTCCCCCTAACTCTTCTGTCTTCCAGCGAAGTGAGGTTTAATTCCCGTAGTCTCTCCTCGTAGCTCATACCTCTCAGCTCGGGCACTAGTCTGGTGGCAAACCTTTGAACCTTTTCCAGTTTAGTCTTATCCTTGACTAGATATGGACTCCATGCTGGGGCTGCATACTCCAGGATTGGCCTGACATATGTGGTATACAAAGTTCTGAATGATTATTTACACAAGTTTCTGAATGCCGTTCGTATGTTGGCCAACCTGGCATATGCCGCTGATGTTATCCTCTTGATATGTGCTGCAGGAGACAGGTCTGGCGTGATATCAACCCCCAAGTCTTTTTCTTTCTCTGATTCCTGAAGAATTTCCTCTCCCAGATGATACCTTGTATCTGGCCTCCTGCTCCCTACACCTATCTTCATTACATTACATTTGGTTGGGTTAAACTCTAACAACCATTTGTTCGACCATTCCTTCAGCTTGTCTAGGTCTTCTTGAAGCCTCAAACAGTCCTCTTCTGTTTTAATCATTCTCATAATTTTGGCATCGTCCGCAAACATGGAGAGAAATGAATCGATACCCTCCGGGAGATCATTTACATATATCAGAAACAAGATAGGACCGAGTACAGAGCCCTGTGGGACTCCACTGGTGACTTCACGCCAATCGGAGGTCTCATCCCTTACCGTAACTCTCTGCTTCCTATTGCTTAGGTACTCCCTTATCCACTGGAGCACCTTACCAGTTACACCTGCCTGTCTCTCCAGCTTATGTACCAGCCTCTTATGCGGTACTGTGTCAAAGGCTTTCCGACAGTCCAAGAAAATGCAGTCCGCCCAGCCCTCTCTTTCTTGCTTAATCTTCGTCACCTGATCGTAGAATTCTATCAAACCTGTAAGGCAAGATTTGCCCTCCCAGAACCCATGTTGGCGATTTGTCACGAAGTCTCTTCTCTCCAGATGTGTTACCAGGTTTTTTCTCACGATCTTCTCCATCACCTTGCTTGGTATACAAGTCAAGGACACTGGCCTGTAGTTCAGTGCCTCTTGCCTGTCGCCCTTTTTGTATATTGGGACCACATTCGCCATCTTTCATACTTCTGGTAGGTCTCCCGTCTCCAGTGACTTACTATACACTATGGAGAGTGGCAAACAAAGTGCCTCTGCACACTCTTTCAGTATCCAAGGTGAGATCCCGTCTGGCCCAACAGCCTTCCTAACATCCAAATCCAGCAGGTGTCTCTTTACCTCCTCTCTCGTAATTTCGAACTCTTCCAAGGCCGCCTGATTTACCTCCCTTTCTCCTAGCACAGTGACCTCACCTTGTTCTATTGTGAAGACCTCCTGGAACCTCTTGTTGAGTTCTTCACACACCTCTTTGTCATTCTCTGTATACCTGTCCTCGCCTGTTCTAAGTTTGTGTGTGTGCGTGTGTGTGTGTGTGCGTGTGTGCGCGTGTGTGTGTGTGCGTGTGTGTGTATATTCACCTAGTTGTGCTTGCGGGGGTTGAGCTTTGCTATTTAGGCCCGCCTCTCAACTGGGGATTGTCATACAAGAGTCGTGTGCTCTGCGATAGACAGCACTGGTAGAATTTGTTGTATCATGAGAATATCCTCAAGAACACGGGAGCGAAGGAAGGAAACAATTACAAAGCTGCAGGCACCTCACACTATCAGGTCACAAGGGTCTGACCCCTGTTTTTTTTTTTATTAATACATTAGGTACATGTGCATTTGTGCAGCTGCCCTAGACTATATGAAGAGGAGTACAGTGTGTCAAAACGCTAGCTAAGTGATGCTAAAAAATCCCCATCACTCAGGATGGTTAGTCATACAGAGGCATGTGATCAGTAGTCTGCATTGGCAGACTCCGGGTGCATTATGAGGATATCATCAACACAAGAGTGAATAAGATAGCAGTGATACTAAAAGTCTCCATCTCGCAGGATGGTTAGTCATACAGGGCCATATGTTCAGTAGCCTGCACTGGCAAATTTTTGGGTGCAATATGAGGATATCTTCAAGAACACGAGAGTGAATAAAGTAATTACAAAGCTCCAGGTACCTCATGCCAACGGGTCTGAATGGTCTAATAACTGGGCATTCGGTGATGTAGTGTGGGAGATCATGCCGCAGTTCTTGCTCATAGAGTTTGCATCTGGGCCAGTTGGGCGGGTGTGGAGCAAGACTAGTAACTGTGTGACTCACCATAGATGTAAAGTGCCTTGTATAGTGACTGTTGTGAGCCTCTTGTTGATCACTTGTGACACAAAGATTATTGATGTGTGTATTTGTGTGGGTGATTAGATATGTATATATATATATATATATATATATATATATATATATATATATATATATATATATATATATATATATATATATATCCTGGGTACGCATCCAACCTCCGAGGAGCTGGACGAGGTCTTCGAACGCTGCTTGTTTAATTGTTATATATTTGTGTGTGTGTGTTCTCTGTAAACTATATATATATATATATATATATATATATATATATATATATATATATATATATATATATTTATATATATATATATATATATTATATATATATATATATATATATATATATATAATATATATATGTACATGTATGTATGAGAGTGTGAACATGTATATATAACATTAATAATTTTGTAACTAGCGTCAAATTTTTTTATTTGCTTAGCTAAACGAACTAGAGGGTTCAGTTCCTGAACCGATTATGTGCCTCTGTAATCCTTTACACCTTGGTTCCAACCAATCCAACCTCGTGGTTCCAAGGGGTTGTCATAGCCAGGGGGTGGTAATGGGGGACGAGCTCCCATGAGCTATAAAATACTCCTATACGGCATGCGTCTCCAACAGCCTCTGACAACCGAGTCCAACTCCTGGCCTGCACTGGTGGCTTAGTCTTTAAGTCCGGCGGAACTGACACCGCTTTTACCGACAAGAGAAGGGGAGAGGGCGTGCTTCTGGCGCCTTAAAACCAGCTGCTCCGGGTAGATGGGACTCTTTTTTTTTTTTTTATTAATACATTAGGTACATCTGCATTCGTGCAGCTGCCCTAGACTATATGAAGGGGAGTACAGTGTGTCAAAAAGCTAGCTACGTGATGCTAAAAAATCCCCATCACACAGGATGGTTAGTCATACAGAGGCATGTGATAAATAGTCAGCACTGACAGACTTTTTTTTTTTATTAAGATATGAGGTACATCTGCATTCATGCAGCTACCCTAGACTATATGAAGTGGAGTACAGTGTGTCAAAAAATCTAACTTGGTGATGCTAAAAAATCTCCATCACACAGGATGGTTAGTCATACAGAGGCATGTGATAAGCAGTCTGCACTGGTAGACTCCAGATGCATTTTGAGGATATCATCAACACAAGACTGAATAAGGTAGCAGTGGTAATACAAGTCCCCATCTCGCAGAATGGTTAGTCATACAGGGCCATATGTTTAGTAGCCTGCACTGGCAAATTTTGGGTACACTGTGAGGATATCTTCAAGAATACGAGAGTGAATAAAGTAATTGCAAAGCTCCAGGTACCTCATGCCAACTGGTCTGAAAGGTCTAATAAGTGTAATTTTTTTTTATTAATACATGAGGTATATCTGCATTAGTGCAGCTACCCTAGACTATATGAAGTGGAGTACAGTGTGTCAAAAAAGCTAACTGCTTATCACATGCCTCTGTATGACTAATAAGTGTAAATGGTTTCAGCGTCCCTGTACAAGTCCACGGACGCGTCTCGCCTCATTTCATTAACACCCCTGATACGGGGTCATAATTTTCAGCCTGTTGCATGGAAAAACAAAATATATGATATTCTTGTGCAACAGAATGCATGTATTCTTGCATGATACCATGCAGGTTATGCATATTACTTTAAAGGTGATGGTTTGGTATGACATACTCTGGAAATTTGTCCTAGAAATTCATAATAATTTTAATCATACGTAGCAACAATTTTTTATTTTGTAATTTTACATCACTGTTAGAGAGATTACCGGAAATTGTTGCTCTGAATTGAGTTGGTGCTTTATACACTTAGAGAAATATATTGCTCCAATGTATTTGTAATACAAAATGTACGACCATCCAAGTAAGGTTTAACACAACACGACATAACTACCATGTCACCAACACGACCCTCCACCAGGCTGATAAAGAGGAGAACTTTGTAGTTATGATCGACTGGACACATAGAGTGTCTCTCTCTCTTGTCTCAGGTGTTGATAGCTGCTCAACAAGAAAATGTTGTTAAAACGACAAAAACCCAAATTTAGGAATAACCAAACGGATCTTCGACTTGAAGGAATAGGAAGTGATTATTGAGAGTGATTCGAATCTCTGGTGCTATTGTACATAGTAGCACCAGAGTGTACATAGTGTACAGAGTATTATGGTAATATCACAGCACACCTGAGTGATAGTGAGGAGATGGTGATATAGCAGTGATAATGAGATGGTAAAAAAATCAGTGATAGTAAGGTGGTGATATATCAGTGATATATCTAACCATATATCAGTGATGTACTATAGCATCTAAGCATACAGACCTCACCATCACTAGCATATATAACCTCTTGGGTAAAAGTTCAATGCAAGTTCAAAACCTTAGAACAAAGAACACCACAGACCTAGACACAACATACCTCACCTCTTGAGATCTTGAGGTTATCTTGAGATGATTCCGGGGATTTTTTTTTTTAGTGTCCCCGCGGCCCGGTCCTCGACCAGGCCTCCACCCCCAGGAAGCAGCCCGTGACAGCTGACTAACACCCAGGTACCTATTTTACTGCTAGGTAACAGGGGCATAGGGTGAAAGAAACTCTGCCCGTTGTTTCTCGCCGGCGCCCGGGATCGAACCCGGGACCACAGGATCACTAGTCCAGCGTGCTGTCCGCTCGGCCGACCGGCTCCCTAACTTTTCCCTAGCTCCGGCTTTCCTACCTCATGGAAACCTATAAAACCCTAAACAAATTACAACACACTAATCTACCCTATTTTAACACACAAAAGGGGGGAGCAACAGTTTCAAAATTAACAAACCATAAATGTGTAAACATAAGTGTGAATGGGGAGAAATGTTAAAGATATATTATATCCATCATCTTCCCACTCTCCTACCTGCCCCCCCCCCCCCCCCCCCACCCACACTAGAAGAAAAAAATTAACAAACAAATGATACCTTTTTTCTCTGATAGGACTCACCCATCCAGCTAACTCAATCAGATTATATTTTGTTCAGACACTCACTTAATTATCACTAGTCACTCCAACTTGTTCAGAAATGTCAATTTCAAGGTTAGGAAATGAAACTTAAGAATTATTGAGGTGTATATAATGAGATATCAGGTCTACTTGGAAGAATAATGAGATATCAGGTCTACATGGAAAAATAACGAGATATCAGGTCTACATGGCAGAATAATGAGATATCAGGTTTACATGGCAAAATAATGAGATATCAGGTCTACATGGCAGAATAATGAGATATCAGGTCTACTTGTCAGAATAATGAGATATCAGGTCTGCATGGTAGAATAATGAGATATCAGGTCTACATGGCAGAATAATGAGATATCAGGTCTACATGGCAAAATAATGAGATATCAGGTCTACATGGCAGAATAATGAGATATCAGGTCTACATGGCCAAATAATGAGATATCAGGTCTCCATGGCAAAATAATGAGATAACAGGTCTACATGGCAGAATAATGAGATATCAGGTCTACACGGCAAAATAATGAGATATCAGGCCTACATGGCAGAATAACGAGATATCAGGTCTACATGGTAGAATAATGAGATATCAGGTCTACATGGCAAAATACTGAGATATCAGGTCTACATGGCAGAATAATGAGATATCAGGTCTACATGGCAAAATACTGAGATATCAGGTCTACATGTCAGAATAATGAGATATCAGGTCTACATGGCATAATAACGAGATATCAGGTCTACATGGTAGAATAATGAGATATCAGGTCTACCTGGCAAAATAATGAGATATCAGGTCTACATGGCAAAATAATGTGATATCAGGTCTACATGGCAAAATAATGAAATATCAGGTCTACATGGCAAAATAATGAGATATCAGGTCTACATGGCAGAATAATGAGATATCAGGTCTACATGGCAGAATAATTAGATATCAGGTCTACATGGCAGAATAACGAGATATCAGGTCTACATGGCCGAATAATGAGATATCAGGTCTACATGGCAAAATAATGTGATATCAGGTCTACATGGCAGAATAACGAGATATCATGTCTACATGGTAGAAAAATGAGATATCAGGTCTACATGGCAAAATAATGAGATAACAGGTCTACATGGCAAAATAATGAGATATCAGGTCTTCATGGCAAAATAATGAGATATCAGGTCTACATGGCAAAATAATGAGATATCAGGTCTACATGGCAAAATAATGAGATATCAGGTCTACATGGCAAAATACTGAGATATCAGGTCTACATGGCAAAATACTGAGATATCAGGTCTACATGGCAAAATACTGAGATATCAGGTCTACATGGCAAAATACTGAGATATCAGGTCTACATGGCAAAATAATGAGATATCAGGCCTACATGGCAAAATAATGAGATATCAGGTCTACATGGCAAAATAATGAGATATCAGGTCTACATGGCCGAATAATGAGATATCAGGTCTACATGGCAAAATAATGAGATATCAGGTCTACATGGCAGAATAATGAGATATCAGGTCTACATGGCAGAATAATGAGATATCAGGTCTACATGGCAAAATAATATGATATCAGGTCTACATGGCAGAATAACGAGATATCAGGTCTACATGGCAAAATAATGAGATAACAGGTCTACATGGCAAAATAATGAGATATCAGGTCTTCATGGCAAAATAATGAGATATCAGGTCTACATGGCAAAATAATGAGATATCAGGTCTACATGGCAAAATAATGAGATATCAGGTCTACATGGCCGAATAATGAGATATCAGGTCTACATGGCAAAATAATGAGATATCAGGTCTACATGGCAGAATAATGAGATATCAGGTCTACATGGCAGAATAATGAGATATCAGGTCTACATGGCAGAATAATGAGATATCAGGTCTACATGGCCGAATAATGAGATATCAGGTCTACATGGCAGAATAACGAGATATCAGGTCTACATGGCAGAATAATGAGATATCAGGTCTAGATGACAGAATCATGTATGTACGTTAATCTCTGTCTCTCCTCCTTTCCTTCTCTCCCCTTCCCCCACACCCTGTCCCTATTTCTGCCCTCCTCCTTCTCCCATTCTTATTCCTTTATTATTTCCTTTTTAATTCCCCCCTTTTATTCTTTGTAATTTTATTATTTCCACCTTTTATTCCTTAACATTTTTATTGACGCCTCGACGCCCAGTTTATTTTACTTTTTTTTTCTGAAGGTGCGAGTAAAGAGGATGAAGATACGTAAGTGAAGGGAAGTTTGGAAGTGGGAAATACAGTGAGAGGTATGACAGGAGGCGGGCTGTCCGCCTTGCTGACACGATGTGTGGGTGTTGGCAGCTAAGCTAAGCTGGCTCCCTCTTGTCAGGGAGCTGTGAGTGTGTGTGTGTGTGTGTGTGTGTGTGTGTGTGTGTGTGTGTGTGTGTGTGTGTGTGTGTGTGTGTGGTGTGTGTGTGTGTGTGTGTATATGTGTGTGTGTATGTGTGTTGTGTGTGTGTGTGTGTGTGTGTGTGTGTGTGTGTGTGTGTGTGTATTCACTTAGTTGTATTCACTTAGTTGTATTTTACGGGGGTTGAGCTTTGCTCTTTCGGCCCGCCTCTCAACTGTCAATCAACTGTTTACTAACTACACTAACTACCTTTTTTTTTTTTTTTTTTTTTTTTTTTTTTTTTTTTTTTTTTTCCCCACACCACACACACACACACACACACACCCCAGGAAGCAGCCCGTGACAGCTGACTAACTCCCAGGTACCTATTTACTGCTAGGTAACAGGGGCATTCAGGGTGAAAGAAACTTTGCCCATTTGTTTCTGCCGGGTGCGGGAATCGAACCCGCGCCACAGAATTACAAGTCCTGCGCGATATCCACCAGGCTACCTGGCCCCCCTGTGTGTGTGTGTGTGTGTGTGTGTGTGTGTGTATGTGTGTGTGTGTGTGTGTGTGTACTCACCTAGTTGTACTCACCTAGTTGTGCTTGCGGGGGTTGAGCTCTGGCTCTTTGGTCCCGCCTCTCAACCGTCAATCAACAGGTGTACAGTTTCCTGAGCCTAATGGAATCTATCATATCTACACTTGAAACTGTGTATGGAGTCAGCCTCCACCACATCGCTTCCTAATGCATTCCATTTGTCAACCACTCTGACACTAAAAAGTTCTTTCTAATATCTCTGTGGCTCATTTGGGCACTCAGTTCCACCTGTGTCCCCTAGTGCGTGTGCCCCTTGTGTTAAACAGCCTGTCTCTATCAACCCTGTCGATTCCCCTGAGAATCTTGAATGTGGTGATCATGTCCCCCCTAAACT
>WNGS01004946.1:24696899-24716098 GCA_020271785.1 Procambarus virginalis
GACCCGTCACAATCTCACCCATACGTACTGAAGAGGGCGGAAGCACTATACTTGCACTCTCTATGGTGTATAACAGTTCGCTTGGAAACGCGAGACTTACAAGGAACGTGTTTCCTCCTAAACATACCTACCCTGCAAGGTGATGGAGAAGATCGCGAGAAACAAGCTGGTAGCACATCTGGAGGAGAAGGAACTTTGTAACACACACTCACACACACTTGGGAGCCGGTCGGCCGAGCGGACAGCACACTGGACTGTGATCCTGTGGTCCTGGGTTCGATCACAGGCGCCGGCGAGAAACAATGGGCAGAGTTTCTTTCACCCTATGCCCCTGTTACCTAGCAGTAACATAGGTACCTTGGTGTTAGTCAGCTGTCACGGGCTGCTTCCTGGGGGTGGAGGCCTGGTCGAGGACCGGGCCGCGGGGACACTAAAGCCCCGAAAGTCACTCAAGATAACTTCAAGATAACCTCACCACCACATGGGTTCAGGGATGGCAAGTCGAGCTTCGCGGGGTAAACACAATTCTGTGAACAGGTGACAAACTTTAAGGAGAGGGAGAGAGGGAGGGGGAGGTGGGCGGGACTGGGAGGAAGGGGGGGGGTGGTGGGGGGTCAACAGGTGTCAGGGGCGTGGCTGTGCGTGTAGTGATGCAGGTGCGGTGGGAGAGAGGGATAGGAGGGGATCCTCCCACCCTTTCACACATCTGCTGATCTGTTGTGTGAGGTAGGTGCTGGGGGGGAGGGGGAACAGCCGGAGAAAGGAGATACAAGTTTTGTTTGTTTTATAAGTTGTTATATGGGGGGTGCTCGGCCCGGTTTATCTTTATCCAATGCAGGCGAAGAGTCACAATAACGTGGCTGAAGTATGTTGACAGACAGACCAACACACTAGAAGTTGAAGGGACGACGACGTTTCGGTCCGTCCTGGACCATTCTCAAGTCTTGAGAAAGCGACATTCATCAAGCGACTTGAGAATGGTCCAGGACGGACCGAAACGTCGTCGTCCCTTCAACTTCTAGTGTGTGGTCTGGTCAACATCCTTATCCAATGTACTGGATCAGTTGGATGTTCTTGTTATTAGTTGGATGTACTAATAACAAAAACAGGAACCTCTTTAAGCACCAACGTATATACCAAGCCCACCAACATAGGATTATGCCTGAACGGTAGAAGTGATTGCCCCAAAGATACAAAGCCAGTGTTCTCAATGCTTATATTCGTCGAGCGCTTACCCACTGCTCTGAATGGAGCAACGTGAGTAGAGAGTTTGAAAGAGTAACTCAGGTATTGGTGAACAACGGATATAGCAACGCTGAAATAAACGCTGCTATAAGAAGACACTTGGACCGATGGTATAATCCTGAATCTAGAAAAGAAACCACAATACCTCCAATAAAATTATATTACGAATCAACCATGCACAATGAACATAAAAAAGAAGAAAGAATAATGAAAGAAATAATCCGCGAAGGAGTAAAAAGCACTACTCCTAACCAAAACATAGACCTGATCATATTCTACAAAACCAAGAAGATTTCCGAACTCCTTATCAAAAACAGCTCGAAGCCGACGGAGAACCCTCTACAGCAGTCAAGCGTTGTATACATGTACACTTGCCCCACGAAGGATGTAACCTTCAATCTAAGTACATAGGTATGACGTCGACCAAGCTGACGAGGCGTTTGACATGCCATCTTCAATCAGGTGCTCCCAGGAATCACATGAGACAAGCCCATGACATCACCCTAACAAGGGAATGTTGAATAAAAGACTTGTATAATAGGCAAAACCGAAGATGTAAGAAGATTACAAATTCTTGAAGCAATCCATATTATATAATATATATATATATATATATATATATATATATATATATAATATATATATATATATATTTATATATATATATATATATATATATATATATATATATATATATATATATATATATATGCGAATAAGCCTGAATGGTCCCCAGGACTATATGCGAATGAAAACTCACACCCCAGAAGTGACTCGAACCCATACTCCCAGGAGCAACGCAACTGGTATGTACAAGACGCCTTAAAACCATTCAGGCTTATTCGCATTTGTGTTCCTCACGTGTGCCCCAAAGAATGAGGTGATTTGGTAAAATGCTATGCCCAAGATAACCATCCGTGTGCCGACGGTGGGGTGGTTCAAATAGCTTCGGCTATCACCTCATTTTGTCCGGTCGTGATGGTCAAGTGGTTTAAGGCGTCTTGTAATACCAGTTGCGTTGCTCCTGGGAGTATGGGTTCGAGTCACTTCTGGGGTGTGAGTTTTCATTCGCATATAATCCTGGGGACCATTCAGGCTTATTCGCATATATATATATATATATATATATATATATATATATATATATATATATATATATATATATATATATATATATGACTGAAAACTCACACCCCGGAAGTGACTCGAACCCATACTGCCAGGAGCAACGCAACTGGTATATACAGGTTGCCTTAATCCGCTTGACCATCACGACCGGACATAAGGAAGTGATAGCCGAAGCTATTTGAACTAATCAAATATCTTAATCAAGCGGATTAAGGCGTCCTGTATATACCAGTTGCGTTGCTCCTGGCAGTATGGGTTCGAGTCACTTCTGGGGGTGTGAGTTTTCAGTCGCATATAGTCCTGGGGACCATTCAGGCTTGTTTGCATTTGTGTTCCTCACGTGTGCCCCAAAGAATGAGGTGATTTGATAAAATGCTATGCCCAAGATTACCATCCGAGTGCCGGCGGGGAAGTGGTTCAAATAGCTTCGGCTATCACTTCCTTATGTCCGGTCGTGATGGTCAAGTGGATTAAGGCGTCCTGTATATACCAGTTGCATTGCTCCTGGCAGTTTGGGTTCGAGTCACTTCTGGGGTGTGCAGTCCAGTGTTCTGTCCGCTCAGCCACCGGCCCACTGGGACCCACATAAACTTTATACAAGAGTTATTATCATTGGCAAAAATTACATTCCATTTAATATTACAAGCTACTTCAGACATACATTGTGATGGGTTATTTAAGGACTGCAGAGCACTTTTAGAGTCACACCTTCTATTGATAATTACTTTCAGAGTCACAGAATATCAGTTCATCACCATTGAGCTTAAGGTACTCAGTGGCTTGGTAAATACTCAACCTTCTTGAAGCACTGGCAATAAACCAAGTTATGGTAGTGGTTATCTTGCTCTTGTTAAGACTCCAGTTAGATTATGAAGTTCAGTATTGATCCCCCATTGAACTTTCCTAGAAAGTTCCCCCCCATTGAACGCCTAGAACTTTCTCTCTGTCCGTTTCATGAAGGGCTTCATCTCCTATTCGGTATCCTGTGTCTGGCCTCCTGTTTCCACCACCTAGTTTCATTACCTTACATTTACCTGGGTTCATCTTTAGTAGCCATTTGTTCGACCATTCATTTAGTTTGTCTAGGTCATCTTGTAGCCTCATGCTGTCTTCTTCTGTCTTAATCCTCCTCATAATTTTTGCATCATCAGCAAACAATGAGAGGAACGATTCTATTCCCTCTGGGAGATCATTTACACATATCAGAAACATTATATGGCCAAGGACTGAACCTTGCGGGACTCCACTGGTGACACTTCGTCAGTCCGAGACCCCTCACAGTGACTCGCTGTCGTCTGTTGCTTAGGTACTCCCTTATCCAATGGAGTACCTTCCCTTTCACTCCTGCCTGCATCTCCAGCTTGACACTAGTCTCTTGTGTGGTACTGTGCCAAAGGCTTTCTGGCAATCCAAAAATTAGCAGTCTGCCCACCCCCTCTCTTTCTTGCCTAATTTTTGTTGTCTGGTCATAGAATTCAATTAATCTTGTGAGGCAGGACTTGCCATCCCTGAACCCATGCTGATGTTGTGTTACAAAGTTCTTTCGCTCCAGGTGTTCCACTAGTTTTTTTCGCACAATCTTCTCCATCAACTTACGTGGTATGCAAGTTAGGAACACTGGCCTGTAGTTCAGTGCCTCCTGTCTATCCTCCATCTTGAATATCGTGACTACATAAGCCATCTTCTAAATTTTTGGCAGTTCCCCTGTTGCCAGTGATTTGTTATACACTATGGAGAGTGGCAGGCACAGTGCTTCTGCTCCTTCTATTAGTATCCATGGTGAGATTCCATCCGGGCCTATAGCCTTTGTCACATCCAACTCTAGCAAGAGCTTCCTTATATCCCCACTGGTAATCCCAAACTCCTCTAGTGGTGCCTGGTTAACTATTTCTTCTCTTATCTCTGGAACTTCTCCTTGCTTTAATGTGAAGACTTCCTGAATTTTTAATTCAGTTCCTCGCTCACTTCCTTGTCGTTTGTAGTGAATCTGTCTGTCACTATCCTCAGTTTCATTACCTGTTCCTTCACTGTTGTCTTTTTCCTGATGTGGCTGTGCAGCAATTTAGGTTGAGTCTTTGCCTTGCTTGCGATGTCATTTTCGTATTGCCGTTGATGTATTCATTCCTGGCACTCTGGTATCTTTCCTTCTAATGCGTGTGTGCGTTTCCGTGCGTGTGCTTGTGTGTGAGTGCGTGTGCTTGTGTGTGAGTGCGTGTGCGTGTGCGTGCGTGTGCGTGCGTGTGAGAGATGAGGAAGTAAGGACCCCTGGAGCCCGTGTGGGCGGGACGGGCGGGCGGTCCACACCCGGAAGAACATCAGCTGATCGCACTGACCAACATTGGCAGCGCTGCTCGCGTCTCCTTATTGGGCTTCCTTCTCTTTCTCTCTCTCTCGCCCCTTCCTCCTTATTTCTCTTCTTGTCCCTTCTCCCGTGTTTCTCTTACGCCCCTTTCTCTCCTATTTCTCTTCTGGCTACTTCTTTCCAATTCCTTTTTTTGCCCCTACCCCTTCTCATCTATTTTTTTTTCCCCGATTCTCCTATTTCTCTTCATGCTTATTCTCTCACTCCCGTTCTCTTTCTTCTTCTCCTTCTTTTCTTAAATTTCCCTTATCCATTCTCCATTATTTTCTTCTTATATCTTTATTTCAATTTAAGTTTTTCATATATTTTTTTCCTCTTTTTTTATATACTATTCTTTTCATATATTTTTTCCAGTTTCTCTTCATATTCCATAACTTCTATTTCTTGTTTTTACAATTCTATTACATTTTCTGATTTCCCTATCTCTCTAAGTGATCTTCCTCTGTCCTTTCTCTTAACTCCTTTGTCTCTTCTTTAGCACTCTTCTTCTTTGTCTCTCATTTATCTCATGTTTCTCGTCTTATGCATTCTCTCTTTGGTTTCTTATACCTCTTCGTGTCACTCACAATATACTCATAATAGTTACCACCTCACAATACCCCTCGTCATAGTCACTCACAATGGTCTCCCCCCTCACAATACCCCTCGCCATAGTCACTCACAATGGTCTCCCCCCTCACAATACCCCTCGTCATAGTCACTCACAATGGTCTCCCCCCTCACAATACCCCTCGCCATAGTCACTCACAATGGTCTCCCCCTCACAATACCCCTCGTCATAGTCACTCACAATGGTCTCCCCCCTCACAATACCCCTCGCCATAGTCACTCACAATGGGTCTCCCCCCTCACAATACCCCTCGCCATAGTCACTCAACATTCACCTCTCTCCCCAAAACATACTACCAAGATACCCAACACTGGCCTTGACAACCTGACATAGGTTTTGGCAGCCTCAACGAGATCGTGAAGCCTTAAAAAGACGTTTTGAAACTTTCAAAAAGATCTTGAAGCCTAAAAAAGACGTTTTGAAACTTCCAAATAGATCTTCAAGCCTAAAAAAAAAGACGTTTTGAAACTTCCAAACAGATCTTGAAGCCTAAAAAAGACGTTTTGAAACTTCCAAAAAGATCTTGAAGCCTAAAAAAAGACGTTTTGAAACTTCCAAAAAGATCTTGAAGCCTAAAAAAGACGTTTTGAAACTTCCAAAAAGATCTTGAAGCCTAAAAAAAAGACGTTTTGAAACTTCCAAAAAGATCTTGAAGCCTAAAAAAGACATTTTGAAACTTCCAAAAAGATCTTGAAGCCTAAAAAAGACATTTTGAAACTTCCAAAAAGATCTTGAAGCCTAAAAAAGACGTTTTGAAACTTCCAAAAAGATCTTGAAGCATAAAAAGACGTTTTGAAACTTCCAAAAAGATCTTGAAGCCTAAAAAAAGACGTTTTGAAACTTCCAAAAAGATATTGAAGCCTAAAAAAGACGTTTTGAAACTTCCAAAAAGATCTTGAAGCCTAAAAAAGACATTTTGAAACTTCCAAAAATATCTTGAAGCTTAAAAAAGACGTTTTGAAACTTCCAAAAAGATCTTGAAGCCTAAAAAAGACGTTTTGAAACTTCCAAAAAGATCTTGAAGCCAAAAAAAGACGTTTTGAAACTTCCAAAAAGATCTTGAAGCCTAAAAAAGAATTTTGAAACTTCCAAAAAGATCTTGAAGCCTAAAAAGACATTTTGAAACTTCCAAAAAGATCTTGAAGCCTAAAAAAGACGTTTTGAAACTTCCAAAAAGATCTTGAAGCATAAAAAAGACGTTTTGAAACTTCCAAAAAGATCTTGAAGCCTAAAAAAAGACGTTTTGAAACTTCCAAAAAGATATTGAAGTCTAAAAAATACGTTTTGAAACTTCCAAAAATATCTTGAAGCCTAAAAAAGACGTTTTGAAACATCCAAAAAAGATCTTGAAGCCTAAAAAAGACGTTTTGAAACATCCAAAAAAGATCTTGAAGCCTGAAAAGACGTTTTGAAACTTCCAAAAAGATCTTGAAGTCTAAAAAAAGACGTTTTGAAACTTTCAAAAAGATCTTGAAGCCTAAAAAAGACGTTTTGAAACTTCCAAAAAGATCTTGAAGCCTAAAAAAGACGTTTTGAAACCTCCAAAAAGATCTTGAAACCTAAAAAAAAGACGTTTTGAAACTTCCCAAAAGATCTTGAAGCCTAAAAAAGACGTTTTGAAACTTCCAAAAAGATCTTGAAGCCTAAAAAAGACGTTTTGATACCTCCCAAAAGATCTTGAAACCTAAAAAAAAGACGTTTTGAAACTTCCCAAAAGATCTTGAAGCCTAAAAAAAGACGTTTTGAAACTTCCAAAAAGATCTTGAAGCCTAAAAAAGACGTTTTTGAAACTTCCAAAAAGATCTTGAAGCCTAAAAAAAGACGTTTTGAAACTTTCAAAAAGATCTTGAAGCTTAAAAGACGTTTTGAAACTTCTAAAAGAGATCTTGACATCGTTTCGTGTTTTCTCTAGAGTAGATATATTTAACCCATTCTCACATTATTCCAAGAGGATTTGGCTCCCCCAAAAGAGACGTTTGATGCTTTCACAAGTCTTCATTTTCTCTCAAAGAGATCTTGTCACCCTAACAGTGAGAGATGTTGGCACCCTTATAGAGAGCTTCACACCCCCAGTAGAGATTTTTCGCACCCTATACAGATCTTGACTTTAAATATAGATCTTGGCACCCTTATATAGACATTAGTACCTTTATAAAGATCTTGGCACACCATATATAACCTGGCACCTCATAGAGACCTTGGCACCTAAATAGAGAGCGTGGCACCCCCCAAAGAGAGATCATTGGAACCCCCACTGGTTCCCCCCATACAGATATTGAAACTTCATAATGGTGGATAGGTGTACCAGGAGGCTAGAGGAGCTAGACGGATAGGTAAACCAGATAGCTAGATACCACACACACACAACACACACACACACACACACACATACACACACACACACACACACACACACACACACACAACACACACACACACACACACACACACACCACACACACACACATACACACAGGGGGACATCGCGGCTGAGTGGAATGTGCTCTGGGGTCGTAGTCCTAAGGGCCCGGGTTCGATCCACGGTAGAGGCAGAAACAAATAGGCAGAGTTTTATCACCCTGGTGCCTCTGTTCACCTAGCAGTAATAGGTACTTGGGAGTTAGACAGCTGCTACGGGTTGCTTCTTTGGGATAAGTGTGTATGTAAAATAAATATATGTAATAGACATAATAGAGTAAAAATAAATTGGTTAGAAAGGGCGGGATCCAAGAGCTAATAGCTGTTAGACACAGCAGACAGACACTTCAAACAACACGTTACAGAATCAAGAAGGTTTGTAACCTTGGGGAGGGGACCCAGCTGTAACATTACACCTGGTGCAGACAAGCAGGAGTCACAATAACGTGGCTGAAATATGTTGACCAAACCACACACACTAGAAAGTGAAGGGACGACGACGTTTCGGTCCGTCTGGACCATTCACAATCGACTTGGGAATGGTCCAATACGGACCGAAACGTCGTTGTCCCTTCACTTTCTAGTGTGTGATCTGGTCAACACTACACCTGGTGTTTTACCCAAAATATGTCAGAGGTAGAAAATAAAGAGCACGAGATGCCCCGTGCTAGCTAGTGACCTCTGCATTATCATGACGGAGTATATACTAGAGGAGTTGGTTACACCAGAGGAAAGCATTGAGGAAGATGAGAGAGTGCAGAGAGAGAGAGATGACGGCAAAGTGATTATCTGAGTGAAGTACAATAGTGAAGACAACTGCAAGGGGGAAAATAACAACTTGGGTGATGGATGAAAATAGCAACTTGGGTGATTCTTTCACCCTATGCCCCTGTTACCTAGCAGTAAATAGATACCTGGGTGTTAGTCAGCTGTCACGGGCTGCTTCCTGGGGGTGGAGGCCTGGTCGAGGACCGGGCCGCGGGGACACTAAAAAGCCCTGAAATCATCTCAAGATAACCTCAAGATATGGAACTCATTGCTCTGATATATACAGATGCATTGGAGCTCTCACGATAAAGCTGGACGAGAACAATGGAGAAAACTCCTGGTTCAATAGACAATACAGGGAAACAAACGGTGAGAACTGGAGAAGCATAGACAGAGTAAAGAGAACTAGGAACAAAGGACAATAAAGAGGTACTAAATAGAGCCAGAAATGAATACACCCAAATCAGAAGAGAAGCTGAGAGGCGACTTGAAAACAACATTGCCGCGAAGGCTAAGGACTATCCATAGCTATTCTATAACCACATACGGATGAAAACAGCAGTATTGATCTGGTTGAAAAGGCAAGGTGGAATTCTTATGGAAAATGACAAGGAAGTATGTAAAGAATTCAAAGGGTTTCAGGAGGTCTTTTCAAATTAACCAACATGGAGACCATGTATGGTCGTTAACACTGGGAAGAATTAGATGTAACAAAATCAATAGGCCTAGGCTTAATATCACCGTGGCTGTTAAAGGCGGCTGCAGAGGCATTTTGTCTAAATTTTTCAATAAAACACTTGAGACTGAAATCCCCCAGAATTTTGGAAAAAGGTAAATGTAGTCGCAGTATTCAAGAAAAGGGGCAGACAGGAGGCCCTAAATTACAGAGCAGTGTGACTCACAAGTAATCCGTGTGTTGCGCTGGAAAAAGTAATCACGCTGAGAGTAACTGAATACTTGAAGAGGATCAACTTCGCAACAAGTGGGCAGCATGGAATTAGAAGCGGAAAGTCGTGCCTGACAAACGTAATCGAGTTATATGGACAAGGTTACTAAAATAAGGCAGGACAAAAAAGGCTGAGTAGACTATATTTTCCAAGACTGTCCTCATGAAAGGCTGATGATATCCAAGAAGGAGAGGCAAGCAGAGATAACTGGGAGGATACTCAACTGCGTAAGGGACTACCTCAAGGACAGATAACACTGACTCACAGGCTTCGTATTGCACGAAAGTGACAATTGGAATACCACAAGGTTGGTTCTGAGACTCCTGCTGCTCCTAATTTATGGGAATAACATACCTGAGAGAGTGACCCAGAGGAGAACTATATAAGTTAACAGGATGGCACAGTGAGTAACTACAGGACAGGGCAGTACAAATGGTGTCTTGAATTCTATGCCAGTAAATGTTAGGTAATGAAGATGGAAATGAAACCAGAAGATATCTCCAACGTAAGTTAAGGCAACTACAAGAATTGGAAAGAGAAAAGGATTTGAGAAAGATTATGCTTCCAACATTGACATTAATAGCAAGAATTCATCTTAGATACAAATATCCTTGGAGATTTGGGATGGAAACAACAGCTGAGCAGCGGAGCTGCAAAATCTGTGGTGAGAGTGAGGGACACCGCCTTGATCACTACCTGAGAGAATGTGAACATCTGAGAGACGTTAGAAATATGTGTAGTATAATGATGAACCACACATTGTTTGAGTTAGGAGAATACTATTTGTCAAATATAGATACTGTTCTTAAAATATTCTCCCATTTTACACCCGCAAGGTAATGTAAATTTTAGGGGTTGGCAAATGTTAATCTTCTTGTTTGAGGAGCTGTTCACTTGAGAGAGTTAAGCAAGTCCCAGCTATGTCTGGGTACAAGTGACAGGATGAACAACCCAAGGGGGATTTCTTCCTATTGGGGAGTGTTGTACATGTCACTATGGCGGTGTGTTCCTCACAGGATGAGTGACGCTGACGAGTAAACTCGCTCCTCGAGACAAATTTCAAAATTCAACTATCTCCAGAGGCACACATAAACAGGCTAGCATCGACAGCATATGGGATGCTGGTAAACATTATACGTTTAGAAACGAAAACCGAGGCTCTTCTAAAGCAATCTACACATCTTCTATTTAACCAAAACTGGAATAAGTAGCACAGGCCTGGAAACCCGCAACTAGTGAAGCATAAAACTAAATTGACAAAGTAAATAAGTTTGCCAGAAGCAAGAGAGCTGAAACCTGAAGATAGAGTAAAGGAACAAGACCTTTCAACTCTGAAGTAGATAAGAAACAGAAGAGACAGACATGATCACTGTTGGGTATCTGGGGCTTGAACTTAGAAAATTAATTGTTTAATTATTAAATTAAAATAAATCGAAGGACCACCCGCTTTTGAGAAAAGAGGGAAAACAAATAAAATTGATAATTAGAATGACACCAGAGAACCAGTGTCTATGGATAAACATTCAATGGATATTCACTTGAAAATAATGAAGACTGTAATTATTAATTAAAGTCAAAGCCTCAAATATCAACATTGGGGGGTTATTTCTAGAAATTCATATATATCTAGGAACCAGTGTGGTTCGTCACTAGTTCATTATAGCATGGTTATTATAATAAATCTAACTACAACATATGTAAATATATAGTAATCAAATTGTATTAATTTCAGATCATATTATAGCAGCAATAATTGAATTGAATAAATTTATAAGAAATAAAGGGTCTTAGCTGTAAGACGATTTCTAACGCCAGTTCATCACTCGTCCTCGTGATCACAGAATCCCCATAGATAAATGACTCGAGGTAAAACACGATGGATGACAAACTTGTTGACGTCTCAAATACACGCTGTAATACAAGAAATATAAAGTAGCAATTGACTAGGCTACAAAATTGTGCTCATATATTCATGAAGCTAAACTGAGTAATAAATATTACTAACGTTTGGTTGTGTTTAATCGCTCATCCTAACGACAAACTACTCACTAAGGCTCTAAACTACTCTGATGCATCCGACTAGATAGAAAAACCTGTGAGCGTAACCGAGTACTAAGGTTTGCCGAGAGGAGCGTCTGCTGGACTCAGTGTTCACTGCCGTGCACACTCAAATTACGGTCCGGATGGTAATTGTAGACGCTGGGTTCACTATTGAGGCACTAGAGAACACTGGCAAGTAAATTCCACTTATTAATTGAGTGTCGACGTAATTCTTATCGACAAGAATTCTCAATTATGCCACGTGTTCCACCACGTTGTCTCGCGTGCCTGCCTTGTTGATGTCGTGAAAGCGTAATGGCGTCTCCCTCTCCCCGCTCTCGCATTCACCACGGAAATTATTAAACTCAAACTATTCTTTCCCGCGTAATTATGGATGAAAATGCGATAATATGAACTGGGTTAAAATTATAGGGAATTAATAATTATAATATCCTCGCTAAATGATTTCTAGCGAGAAATGGAGATAATATTTATACTTCTCCAGAGCATTCAAACGTAACAGAATAAAAACTGTTACTGAATAATTTTAATTAATAACTCTTGATTTACATTATCAGGAGTAAATTATTAGCAATATGCTCAGATTAATTTATAACAACAACATGGTTAGTAGTGTTAAGAGCTACTGCAAATGTAAATTAATATTAATTTATCATAAGATAATAATGGATGATAAGTGTTGGAAATTTCCAACATAACTCCGGGGGGAGAAAACTCGGGTCGCAGTGCCATGTTGAGTACTGACGTACCTATCCCGAAGTTAGTAGGTTAGTATGTTAGTATGTTAGTACACACACAACGGATGTCCCGTAAATGTCAAGGACATACAAGAATTTAAGACATGAAAATTAATGTCATAATTAATAGTTTACACATGTTAATGATTGAATCATACAATTCAAGTAACTGAGACTCTACTGTGAGGTGAATGTCTGGGTCATTGTGACTTGTAGCTGATTGGTTACTAGACATCACAACACAGTATCATCATGATCACTCAAATTGGATGAAAATTATTTGCTCTTAGTCAGAGCTATAATAGGCTTGTAGTTTCCTTTTACATTGTTGAGCAGCTGCTCTAGTGGGGCGTGTGCTCGGTGGATCAGAATTGTTATCCTCGGAAACTGTTGAAGCTGGTTCTGATAAACACTCTCGTTCTGCTAATTCGAGAGGTACCAACTTCTCTAATGTCTTTAGAGTAGTAGTGCCTTTGCACAAAACTCGTACTACTCTCAGGATACCTTGGTGATCTGGGTGGATTGCAACAATTTTGCCTATAGGCCATTCTGACCTTGGTCCATCACTGTCAACTAATACTAGGTCTCCTGGTTTAAGCTGTACTTTATTATAGGGGCTCGAAGCTCCATAGTGGTACTCTCGTAGAGCGGTGAGGTACTCTCGAGTCCACACCTCATTCCACCTTTCAATTACTCTAGAGAGATGTTGGTAACTTTGTACTAAGTCACTCCTGGTTACATAGGAAGGATCGACGGGGTCCTCTTCTGCCAAAGGTATCAGAGGGCTCAGCAGGCCTCCATGTATTAAATGCGAGGGACTCAAAGGCTCTCTCTGTGAGAAATCATCTGATAGATAAGTTAATGGGCGATTGTTGACTCGCGCCTCAATTTCCACGACGAGTGTTTGGAGTTCTGAGTAACTAATTTTCTGTCGATGCAAGGTCTTCCTTAAACACTTCTTGACAGTCCCTATCATTCGTTCGTAGAACCCACCTTGCCAGGGGGCTCTGGGAGCAATAAATTTCCAGTGGCATTGTCGTCTCTGCATGACAGACTGCACTTCTGGATGATTCCAATCTCTCGTAAGCAGGCTTCTCCTGCCACAAAATTTGAGCCATTATCAGATATCATGAGCTTGGGACAGGATCTGCGAGCTGCAAATCTACGAAAAGCTTGGATGAAGGCTTCAGCACTCATGTCAGAAGTCACTTCTAAATGTACGCCTCGTGTGGTAGCACATGTGAAGAGGCAAATATAAGCTTTCACTGGTATCTTATCCGGATTGCCAGTGAGAAGCAAGGCTCCTGTGTAATCAACACCAGTAGTCTCAAACGGACGAAGATGAACTACCCTCTCTTTAGGGAGTGGTGGTGGTCCTGGGTAAGGACACACTCGAGCATCGTAGCGTTGACAGATTATACAGGACTTAATAATTGATTTGACAGTTTGACGACCTTGAGGAAGCCAATATTTCTGTCTGAGGTCGGTGAGTGTGTCTAACACTCCACCATGCAAAGTACCATATTGATGGTGATGTAAAACTAGAAGTTTGGTAATAACGTGGTGACGTGGTAGAAGGATTGGATTCTTTGTGTCCAAATCAATTTTTGCATGAAGCAAACGTCCTCCACACCTTAATATATTATGAGTGTTGGTATCATACCAGATACCTAGAGACTTGGTTAATTTATCTGGAAGATTTTCATATTCACTTCCATATGTCTCTTGTTGTGCACGTTTGATCCAGTAGATGATAGGATTGGGAAACTTATGCTTGATTCCTATCTTGGCAAGAAAATCAAACACATGTGCTGTCACTCTTAATAACTTACTCAAGTTAGAATAATTGTGAGGATTAATAGCTGAGACTCGATGAGGTTCTGGGTCTTTCATGGGAGTAGTGATACTGGTCACTATGACTTGTGGTTTCTGTTTGGGCCACTGACCACTAACAAGCCATGAAGGTCCATTAAACCACATCGAAGACTTACTTAGCTGTTTAAATGTTAAACCTCTTGATAAGTAATCTGCAGGATTGTCCTTAGTGGGGACATGTCTGAATTTATATCCAGCAGATAATTCATGAATTTCCCTAACGCGATTACTAACGTAGGGAGTTTTATTGTTGTTATTCCTTACCCATTGTAAGACTGCCTCATTGTCTGACCACACTACGATCTCACCAAAGTGAATATTATTGAGTGTCTTGGTCAGGCAATGAGCCAATCTTACTCCCACTAGCAATGCAGTTAACTCCATTTGAGGTAAAGATCTCTTCTTGATTGGAGCAACTCTCGCTTTAGATGTGAGTAAAATTGATTGTGCACTATTGACTAAGTAGGCTGCAGCGCCATATGCTTTGCCAGAGGCATCGCAAAAAATGTGCAAATTTGTAGGTAAGTTTTGTCCTGAAGCATTACGAGGAAATTTCAAAACACCTAATTGATTGAAATCCGCTGCGAGTATTTGCCATTTCTCTTGCAACTCAATTGGCAACGGATCATCCCATCCCATATGTTTCTGCCAGCATTCCTGCATTAGGAGTTTGCCCCTTATTAATATAGGACTAAGTAAGCCTAAGGGGTCAAATGGTTGACTGACATATGAGAGCAATTTTCTCATGGTAAGGGATGAATTATTGGTTTGTACTGACTTGATATTCATCTCGTCAGTACCAGTGTTCCATTCCACACCCAGAACTTTTAATTGATTAGGCACCTGATAACCTGGAAATTCTTTCTCGATTATCTGGTTTAATGATTTATTGTTTGAGGCCCATGATTGTAGTGGCATATTGGCTCCTATTAACTCACGGTTGCCTCATNCCACTGGTGGCACTATTACCCAACAGCCTGACCCTCAGACAGTTGGCACCACTGGTGGCACTATTACCCAACAGCTGACCCTATGACAGTTGGCACCACTGGTGGCACTATTACCCAACAGCCTGACCCTCAGACAGTTGGCACCACTGGTGGCACTATTACCAACAGCCTGACCCTCAGACACTTCCCAGACAAGCCATTTAAATAACGTTTCCTCTGACGTGGGAGCCTGGCCGGACCTCCACTTTTGGTCGTCTGGGAACAGAGAGTGAATCACGTTGGGCACTAAACCACTCAGGAAAATAAGATGGATCAGTTAATAGGGGGGTACTAAACCATTACCCTGGACCATTATCACACGCAGTGGTCTAGGACGGACCGAAACGTCGCCGTTTCTCTATTTTCAGATGGTGTAGTTTCGTGACCATCCTTTACCACAGGCAAAACACAGAACTTTAATTCAATTGTTTACCTTATTAAGTCGAGACCTAAAGGCACACTCCAACAATACTAATCATTAGCATAGAGCATCTCAAGCACATATAAATAGTTAGGTCTGTACATATAACAATCACATGTATATATACAATTAACGGATTGTCAGGCCAGACGACATCCACACGCAACACACTTCAGAGTCAGATGTTCAGATTCTCTTCACCGAAATAACCCCCTCCCCTTTCATTGAAGTGACATTATTGAAATCACCATAAACAGAGAGAGAGACTCACAGGTCGCTGACCCATCTGGTCATCACTCATGCATTAATGAGAGTTGCACAAGCAGGATGATTGGTCAATATGTCAACAGATATAGACAAATGGTTATCAGGAAGGTATAGTGAAGACCTGCCCCCCCCCCCCATACTAGTCTTTGCCTCGGTAAGTCACCTCTTAACTATGGCTTCCACAAACCTCTCACTTCTCAAATCACACACACACACACACACACACACACACACGCACACACACAGGTAGCCTGGGGGCAGGTAGCCTGGTGGATTGCGCGCAGGACTTGTAATTCTGTGGCGCGGGTTCGATTCCCGCACCCGGCAGAAACAAATGGGCAAAGTTTCTTTCACCCTGAATGCCCCTGTTACCTAGCAGTAAATAGGTACCTGGGAGTAGTCAGCTGTCACGGGCTGCTTCCTGGGGTGTGTGTGTGGTGTGGGGAAAAAAAAAAGTAGTTAGTGTAGTTAGTAAACAGTTGATTGACAGTTGAGAGGCGGGCCGAAAGAGCAAAGCTCAACCCCCGTAAAATACAACTAAGTGAATACACACACGCACACACACACACACACGCACACACACACACACACGCACACACACACACGCACACTCACACGCACACACACACGCACGCACACACACATGCACACACACACACACACACATGCACACACACACACACACACACACACACACACACACACACACACACACACACACACACACACACACACACACACACACACGTACGTACGTTCAGGACAGCGTTCAGGAACCTGTGTAAGAAATCATTCAGAACCTTGTACACCACATATGTAAGATCAATCCTGGAGTATGCGGCCCCAACATGGAGCCCGTACCTTGTCAAACATAAGACGAAGCTGGAAACAGTCCAAAGGTATGCCACTAGACTAGTCCCAGAACTAAGAGGCATGAGTTACGAGGAAAGGCTGCGGGAAATGCACCTTACGACATTGGAAGACAGAAGAGTAAGGGGAGAAATGATCACAACCTACAAAATCCTCAGAGGAATCGACCGGGTAAACAAGGATAAACTATTCAACACTGGTGGGACGCGAACAAGGGGACACAGGTGGAAACTTAGTACCCACATGAGCCACAGAGACGTTAGAATGAACTTTTTCAGTGTCAGAGTGGTTAACGGATGGAATGCATTAGGCAGTGATGTGGTGGAGGCTGACTCCATACACAGTTTTAAATGTAGATATGATAGAGCCCAGTAGGCTCAGGAACCTGTACACCAGTTGATTGACAGTTGAGAGGCGGGACCAAAGAGCCAAAGCTCAACCCCCGCAAGCACAACTAGGTGAGTACAACTAGGTGAGTACACGCACACGCGCGCATGCACGTACGTACGTAGTCAATACTATGCTCGGGAGACCTTGCACATGCACGTGGTCCTCAAGGCACTAAGTCAGTGCCTTGGAGATCTGCCTCGAGGCACTAAGTCAGAAATCAACAATGTTAGTGCCTGACTCAAGGCACTAAGTTAGAAATCAACAATGCCATCTGATCGTCCCACCAATGACGATGCAACAGCGTTTTACGATGTTTTGGTACAGAAATTCGATTGCGTTCACGATTCTGTTAAGTTGGGTTGGGTTCGCGGTGCTCTTGGACAGTAGCTCGGTTGGGCTCACACGGTCATGTGAACATAACTTAGATTGGGTTCGCCATTTCCACAATGCAAAAGAGTGTTGCCAATTATCTCCCCTGAAGAGCTGAACAGGTTCCTCTTGTCTCGGCGTGTCTTGTGTTCTTCAGCAGACAAGCATGTATGTGTGGGCGTGTATCTGGCGACTGAATATCAACTGTCTGTCACAAGTTACAGCGCCGCCGCTCCTGTGCCAGGTAATTCCACTACGGGTTCACCATAGCCCGTGCTACTTGCCTCGCTCCTGTGCCAGGGAAGTCCACTACGGGTTCACCCTAGCCCGTGCTACTTGCCCCGCTCCTGTGCCAGGTACGTCCACTACGGGATCACCATAGCCCGTGCTACGGGCTATGGAACTTGGAACTTGTCCCGAGTAGCTGAATCTATAAGAACAACAAACTGAAATTACCAGAGATGAGATTAGGAGGTATTGGGATATGACCCAAGCTCCTGAACCTGTCACAATCTCACCCATACGTACTGAAGAGGGCGGAAGCACTATGCTTGCCACTCTCTATGGTGTATAACAGTTCGCTGGAAACGCGAGACTTACAAGAACGTTTCCTCCTAAACATACCTACCCTGCAAGGTGATGGAGAAGATCGCAAGAAACAAGCTGGTAGCACATCTGGAGGAGAAGGAACTTTGTAACACACACTCACACACACTTGGGAGCCGGTCGGCCGAGCGGACAGCACACTGGACTGTGATCCTGTGGTCCTGGGTTCGATCCCAGGCGCCGGCGAGAAACAATGGGCAGAGTTTCTTTCACCCTATGCCCCTGTTACCTAGCAGTAAAATAGGTACCTGGGTGTTAGTCAGCTGTCACGGGCTGCTTCCTGGGGGTGGAGGCCTGGTCGAGGACGGGCCGCGGGGACACTAAAGCCCCGAAATCAACACAAGATAACTTCAAGATAACCTCACCACCACATGGGTTCAGGGATGGCAAGTCGAGCTTCGCGGGGTAACACAATTCTGTGAACAGGTGACAAACTTTAAGGAGAGGGAGAGAGGGAGGGGGAGGTGGGCGGACTGGGAGGAAGGGGGGGTGGGGGTTCAACAGGTGTCAGGGGCGTGGCTGTGCGTGTAGTGATGCAGGTGCGGTGGGAGAGAGGGAGAGGAGGGATCCTCCCACCCTTTCACACATCTGCTGAATCTGTTGTGTGATGGTAGGTGCTGGGCGGGGGAGGGGGAACAGCCGGGAAAGGAGATACAAGTTTTGTTTGTTTTATAAGTTGTTATATGGGGGTGCTCGGCCCGGTTTGTATAATAGACTTGTATAATAGGCAAAACCCAAGATGTAAGAAGATTACAAATTCTTGAAGCAATCCATATATATATATATATATATATATATATATATATATATATATATATATATATATATATATATATATATATATATATTAGTATATTTTGGTAGCAGTCTTTCCTGTAGACATATGTTATTAAATATGACCGAAAATGTAAGATTAATAATTCTAACACGAATTTTCTCATTTTCCTTATGTTTGTTTTTACTGATGACGGTAAATGAAAAATCATTCTCCAAAATTCATTCTTTATTTCTTAGTCTGACGCGACACTTGAGGCGCGTTTCGTAAAACTTATTACATTTTCAAAGACTTTAGTTACACACACAACAGAACACTATAACTGAACAGAGTTAAACAGTTTTTTCTTTTTTATACCTGC
>WNGS01004946.1:24717098-24719598 GCA_020271785.1 Procambarus virginalis
TTTCGGGGCTTTAGTGTCCCCGCGGCCCGGTCCTCGACCAGGCCTCCCCCCCAGGAAGCAGCCCGTGACAGCTGACTAACACCAAGGTACCTATTTTACTGCTAGGTAACAGGGGGCATAGGGTGAAAGAAACTCTGCCCATTGTTTCTCTCCGGCGCCTGGGATCGAACCCAGGACCACAGGATCACAGTCCAGTGTGCTGTCCGCTCGGCCGACCGGCTCCAAGTGTGTGTGAGTGTGTGTTACAAAGTTCCTTCTCCCTCCAGATGTGCTACCAGCTTGTTTCTCGCGATCTTCTCCATCACCTTGTAGGGTAGGTATGTTTAGGAGGAGGAAACGTTCTTGTAAGTCTCGTGTTTCCAGCGAACTGTTATACACCATAGAAAGTGGCAAGCATAGTGCTTCCGCCTCTTCAGTACGTATGGGTGAGATTGTGACGGGTCCAGGAGCTTGGGTCATATCCCAATACCTCCTAATCTCATCTCTGGTAATTTCAGTTTGTGTTGTTATAGATTCAGCTACTCGGGACAAGTTCAAGTTCCATAGCCCGTAGCACGGGCTATGGTGATCCCGTAGTGGACGTACCTGGCACAAGAGGGGCAAGTAGCACGGGCTAGGGTGAACCCGTAGTGGACTTCCCTGGCACAGGAGCGAGGCAAGTAGCATGGGCTAAGGTGAACCCGTAGTGGACGTACCTGGCACAGGACGGGGCAAGTAGCACGGGCTAGGGTGAACCCGTAGGACTTCCCTGGCACGGAGAGGCAAGTAGCACGGGCTATGGTGAACCGTAGTGGAATTACTGGCACAGGAGCGGCTGGGCTGTAACTTGTGACAGACAGTTGATATTCAGTCGCCGATACACGCCCACACATACATGCTTGTCTGCTGAAGAACACAAGACACGCCGAGCAAGAGGAACCTGTTCAGCTCTTCAGGGGAGATAATTGGCAACACTCTTTTGCATTGTGGAAATGGAACCCAATCTAAGTTATGTTCACATGACGTGTGAGCCCAACCGAGCTACTGTCCAAGAGCACCGCGAACCCACCCAACTTAACAGAATCGTGAACGCAATCGAATTTCTGTACCAAACATCGTAAACGCTGTTGCATCGTCATTGGTGGGACGATCAGATGGCATTGTTGATCTAACTTAGTGCCTTGAGTCAGGCACTAACATTGTTGATTTCTAACTTAGTGCTTGAGTCAGGTACTAACATTGTTGATTCTGACATAGTGCCTTGAGGCAGATCTTCAAGGCACTGACTTAGTGCCTTGAGGACACGTGCATGTGCAAGGTCTCCCGAGCATAGTATGACTACGTACGTACGTGCATGCGCGCGTGTGCGTGGTGTACTCACCTAGTTGTACTCACCTAGTTGTGCTTGCGGGGGTTGAGCTTTGGCTCTTTGGTCCCGCCTCCAACTGTCAATCAACTGGTGTACAGGTCCTAAGCCTACTGGCTCTATCATATCTACATTTAAAACTGTGATGGAGTCAGCCTCCACCACATCACTGCCTAATGCATTCCATTCGTTAAATACTCTGACACTGAAAAAGTTCATTCTAACGTCTCTGTGGCTCATGTGGGTACTAAGTTTCACCTGTGTCCCTTGTTCGCGTCCCACCAGTGTTGAATAGTTATCCTTGTTTACCCGGTCGATTCCTCTGAGGATTTTGTAGGTTGTGATCATGTCCCCTTACTCTTCTGTCTTCCAATGTCGTAAGGTGCATTTCCCGCAGCCTTTCCTCGTAACTCATGCCTCTTAGTTCTGGGACTAGTCTAGTGGCATACCTTTGGACTGTTCCAGCTTCGTCTTGTTTGACAAGGTACGGGCTCCATGTTGGTGGGCCGCATACTCCAGGATTGATCTTACATATGTGTGTAAAAGATTGAATGATTTCTTACACAGGTTCCTGAACGTGTCCTGAACGTACGTAAGAGTGTGTGTGTGGTGTGTGGTGTGTGGTGTGTGTGTTGTGTGTGTGTGTGTGTGTGTGTGTGTGGTGTGTGTGTGTGTGCGCGCGTGTGTGTGGGTGTGTGTGTGTGTGTGTGTTTGGTGTGTGTGTGTGTGTGTGTGTGTGTGTGTGTGTGCGTTGTGTGTGTGCGTGCGTGTGTGTGGGTGCGTGTGTGCGTGTGTGTGCGTGGTGAGTGTGCGTGTGTGGTGTGTGTGTGGGTGTGTGCGTGAGTGGCGTGGGTGTGTGTGGTGTGTGTGTGTGTGTGGGTATTCTTGTATCACTTAGTGTATTCACTTAGTTGTATTTTTACGGGGGTTGAGCTTTGCTCTTTCGGCCCGCCTCTCAACTGTCAATCAACTGTTTACTAACTACACTAACTACTTTTTTTTTCACACCACACACACACACACACACCACACACACACACACACACACACACACACACACACACACACACACACACACACACACACACACACACACACACACCAGGAAGCAGCCCGTGACAGCTGACTAACTCCCAGGTACCTATTTACTGCTAG
>WNGS01004946.1:24724598-24740417 GCA_020271785.1 Procambarus virginalis
GTGGTGGCGGGAGACTAGCGGGCCGACACAGTGGCCGGCAGCCTTCCTGTGGTCCTCAGTAGCGTTCCGGCCAGCGCCGCCCCCGGGTTCCTGAAGGGAGGGTGGCCGCCGGACACGCACATCCTCCCTGGTCACAGCAGCCACGGATCACCCGGCCCTCCTCTCAGGTCACGGCAGTAGTCACGGACCTTCCTCTCCTCCTCCTCCAGCGCCGTCCTAACACCCCTGATCAGCTCATACAGTTCTGACTGATGTATATTTGGTTTGAGGACCATTCAAGCTTTTGACCGAAGGGTGACATCAATTATTCTAGCAAGATCTTCTCTACTTCCCCTTACATTTTACTTCACTTGAGAAGGAAGTTGAAAGATTAACTCTACCAAGTTCATTTTTAGTTTTAATTGGCAAGATGCTAAGAGTTAGGTTTCGTTAACTCTTGTTAATAACATTTGTCAAAGGCAGAATAGGAATAATTACAAATTGAAGATTAAGCCACCTAAGATATGGCACGGGCATGACTAGCCCATAAGGATTACAAATTGATTGATTAATTAATTCATTGATGAAGATTAAGCCACCCAAGAGGTAGCACGGGCATGAGCAGCCCGTAAATTACAAGCAGCAAGAACCTATTAAAGAACAAATAATCTCAATACATAATTCCGGGCTCACCATAGCCCGTGCTACATGGGCACTTCGTTCTAAGTAGCTAAATCTGAAATAACAACATCAATACATAAGTAGTTTCAGCCGCGCTCCTGTGCCAGGTAAGTCCATCACGGGCTCACCATAGCCCGTGCTACTTGGAACTTTTAGTTCCCAGTAGCTAAATCTTAAACAACAATAATCAATACATAACCAGACGATTACCAGAGATATCCTCACAAACAGCACCCAAATAATCGACACATACAGAGACAACAGAAGGCTGGACATGTGCGAGACATTATACATCAAGCCACGTAGATGGGGAGCCGGTCGGCCGAGCGGACAGCACACTGGACTTGTGATCCTGTGGTCCCGGGTTCGATCCCAGGCGCCGGCGAGAAACAATGGGCAGAGTTTCTTTCACCCTATAAAAGCAGTACCTAGCAGTAAATAGGTACCTGGGTTTTAGTCAGCTGTCACGGGCTGCTTCATGGGGGGTGGAGGCCTGGTCGAGGACCGGGCCGCGGGGACACTAAAAAGCCCCGAAATCATCTCAAGATCTCAAGATAACATATCAATAGCCAACTATCACCACATTACACTTCCAGAACATGACGGATCATGCAACATCCTACACCAGCCATCATGCAAACTGTAAAGTATCAAGATACCGTGAACCTCTTCACAGTATTTCTTCTTCCCTTCATTACCATTCACCTCAGCACCTTCACCTCATCCTCAGGTACATATCATGCAGCAAGACAATTGTAATTATCATCAATTGTAATCATTCCTACTCGGCCTTTGACAATGTTAACAAGAGTTACCGAAACGCAACTCTTAGCGTCAAGCCAAATAAAATTATAGAAATGAACTTTGCCGAGTTAATATTTCAACTTCCTTCTCAGGTGAAGAAAAATGTAAGGAAAAAAAGAGAAGATCCTTGCTAGAATACTTGATCTTACCATTTCGGTCACATTCAATAATATATGCCTACAGAATATATATATATATATATATATATATATATATATATATATATATATATATATATATATATATATATATATATATATATATATATATATATATATATAATATATATATATATATATATATATATATATATATATATATAAATCCCGAATGCAGTTTCTTCTACCACCCCCATTTCTTTTATGCTTTGTTTTGGTTCATTTGATAATTAAAGGTTAGAGGCTAGACACTGGTGAATACAATGAAAGGTTAAAGAGTGTTGATCACTTGGACCGCCTCAGCATCCGGTCAAGAACCGAGGACACAGCCGGCGTTCCCCCTCTGCATCACCGCACCAAGGCGTTCAAACAGGAAACTGAGAGCTCTTGGGTCTCTGGTAATGTCAATGAGCCTAGAACCCAATTATCGGAGAAAGCTCAATGCACTCTTCCCCCCCCCCCTTCCCAACCGCTTGGGCTGGACGGTAGAGCGACGGTCTTGCTTCATGCAGATCGGCGTTCAATCCCCGACCGTCCAAATGGTTGGGCACCATTCCTTCCCCCCCCCCTATCCCACCCCAAATCCTTATCCTGACCCCTTCCAAGTGTCATATAGTCATAATGACTTGGCGCTTTCCCCCCTGATAGTTCCCTTCCCTTCCCCCCCCCCCCCGGGACACAGTGTCTCGGTTACTACGAGAACAAACGTGTACTGCATTTCCAGTTGCGTGTATTTGTTTGAGTTTATTGTTTCCCTTCCCTGGGTGTGCAGCCCGCCACTCCGTACATAAATGCGACTGTTTTCCCTAAGAAGAAACTTTGGAAGGTAGGCGACCTAACTTCGTGTAGGCTTTCGAGGCGGAGGCTCGGAAAACGTCCATATGACGGGGCTTTACAGGTTAATTAGACCCCCGCAACTGTTGACGAATTGGTCAGTGCCGCTGATAATTGCAATGTACTAGGAGAGACGTCCAAAAAATGCTGCAATAGTGCAATGATTATCAATAGACTTAATTGCAACTCCTCTAAAGACAAGTAATTCTCTGTAATATACACAAAGGTAAGGTAAGGTGAAAATCAGGAGAAAAGGTTGCGTGGGATCAGGATAAGGATTTGGGATGGGACGGGGGGAAGGAATGGTGCCCAACCACTTGGAATGTTGGGGATTGAACGCCGACCAGCATGAAGCGAGACCGTCGCTCTACCGTCCAGCCCAAGTGGTGTGGCGTAATATCCACAAGGTCACTTGCTAGACAACAAATCCACAAGGGCCGTGACGAGGGTTCGAACCTACATCCGAGAGGATCCCAGACGCTGCCTTAATCGACTGAGCTACGACATGGTTAAAAGAATTGCAACCGGAGTTGTGTGTAGCGTCACTTGCCAGTTTCAGAAACCAATCACACTGATATCGGTCGTCGTCGATGACAGTTCCCAGATATACAAAGGTAAATACGGCATATATGAGCCTTTCAGTTCTCTGTATGATGTCACATTTAATATTCGTTAGGTCAGGCTAGGTAAGGCTTTAACACCCAGCACAAGACGTGGACCAGACTGTGCGACACAGAGGTTGCCAGGAGCAGGTTGGGTTACCGTTACCTGTGGCAGGTGGCTACAGGTGACGGGTCTCCCAATCGTCCGGGTGCTAACTCTGTGAGCAGGAACTACGGCATGATCTCAACTACCTTACTGAATGCCCAGTCATTTGACCCTTCCGACCCCCCCCCCCTCTTCCACCGGTATGAGGTACCTGCAACGTTGCAATGACTTTATTCATTCATGAGTTGTTAACATTATCCTCATGATACACCGAAAGTGTGCCAGTCTAGGCTCCTGACCACATGGCCTTCTGTGACTAACCTGTGTGATGGGGACACATTTAACAGCGCATAACTAGCTCTTCACACACTCTATGTAACCTTTCATATATTCCAAGTTAGCTGCATAAATGACCATGAACCTACGTTAATCAAAATCTAAAAATGTATGTATGTTAGTGTATGGCTTATATCTAATACTGGAATAAATAAATATAAATAGATATATAAATATACAAATATATAAATATCTCTTGGACTAGATATGAAGCCGTTGTTAATAAAGTCGGTATGCTTAAATGAAAGAAATTGTACACACACCAAACCGACACCAAAATATAGCGATTATAGACTAGCTGATTAATCTTCCGTAACAGGCTTAGCAGAGCATGAAAATATGTGTTAATTTGCTAACAATGGACACGCCTGCAGGTTTTCTGTTCACGTGGCAACAATGATTCCTGCAATTTTTGGGCGGGAAGGTAGCGTTACTTCCTCTGAAGACTTCCGGTTGATACGGCCCAATGCACACGGCCTTCAAGGTGTTTGGCTGGCGTAACACGAGGCATTCAAGCAGTTACGATATTTGGTTCACTCGGTGTCTCACAACCAGCGCACCGTGCTAACGACCAGTTGAAAAGAGACGACGAGCACACGAACTTTTTTTTTTTTTTAATTGCTGCAGTGTTTATTAACTGTTACGTGTCCGATTCCCTGATTGGTGAACATGTCCGACTCCCTGATTGGTGAACATCACTCCTCCCGATTTGAACAAAACAAAAAAAAAAGAAACTAGAAGTCAAACAGACCCCCCCAAAAAAAAGATATAGAATTCCTGCTGACTTAAAACCTGGAACCTGACAAGCGTACCTGCAACGTTCTTGAAGCAATACATCAAGTGACAACTGGAGGCAGTTGTCACATACAAAGTTTCAAATGTAGATATGATAGAGCCCAAAAGCCTCAGGAACCTGTACATGAGTACATTGATGGTTGAGAGGCGGGACCAAAGAGCTGAAGCTCAACCCCCCCCCCCCCGCAAGCACAACTACGTGAGTACAGCAATACATAATTGTACTAAGGAAGCCAAAAGCAGCGCTCTGACCACTACGCCAAACAGGACTAGCACGGGTCTACAAGGAATGAATGCAAACCACAAAATACACAATTTAAGAACTTCCGCCTCTACGACTAATGATACCAAAGGCCACGGGAGGCAGCGTGGTTCCTGCGGGCCTGGCCCAGATGTATGGATTATACACACTGCGGCCGGTTGTGTAGCCCTGTGCAGCCGGCTGTGTGGTGTAGCCCAGCAGCCGGCTGTGTGGGGTAGCCCAGCAGCCGGCTGTGTGGGGTAGCCCAGCAGCCGCTGTGTGCGGTAGCCCAGCAGCCGGCTGTGTGCGGTAGCCCAGCAGCCGGCTGTGTGGGGTAGCCCAGCAGCCGGCTGTGTGGGGTAGCCCAGCAGCCGGCTGTGTGCGGTAGCCCAGCAGCCGGCTGTGTGGGGTAGCCCAGCAGCCGGCTGTGTGGGGTAGCCCAGCAGCCGCGGGTGTGTGGGGTAGCCCAGCAGCCGGCTGTGTGCGGTAGCCCAGCAGCCGGCTGTGTGGGGTAGCCCAGCAGCCGGCTGTGTGCGGTAGCCCAGCAGCCGGCTGTGTGCGGTAGCCCAGCAGCCGGCTGTGTGCGGTAGCCCAGCAGCCGGCTGTGTGGGGTAACCCAGCAGCCGGCTGTGTGGGGTAGCCCAGCAGCCGGCTGTGTGCGGTAGCCCAGCAGCCGGCTGTGTGCGGTAGCCCAGCAGCCGGCTGTGTGCGGCAGCCCAGCAGCCGGCTGTGTGGGGTAGCCCAGCAGCCGGCTGTGTGGGGTAGCCCAGCAGCCGGCTGTGTGGGGTAGCCCAGCAGCCGGCTGTGTGCGGTAGCCCAGCAGCCGGCTGTGTGTGTGTAGAACAATATCATAAACGCCACTCACCGTAAGAGCGGCCTCGTGGTGGCCTTTGGTTCCCGGCGCTAACATTCCTCCTCCCTAATATGGGACCCACGAATTCCCCATAAACGTTTGACCTCGGCATCTCTCTTCTCATAAACGTTTGTTCTCGGCATCTCTCTCCTCTCTGGAACTTGGCCCTCGGGATCTCTCACAAACGTTTGACCCCTCACCAACTGAATTACATATCCCTCAAATTCCTTGAGTTACATTCCTGGTCAAACTCTGCGCTCAGATAAACAAACTTTCCCCCAACAAGAAACATGGAAATAAAACGTAATTGACAAAACAATGAACAAAAAAGTAAATATATATATAAATCACGCGACGACGCGCGCTGCTGCTGGCGCGCTAGTTCGTTCCAGCGTTTTCTTTGTTTCAGATCTCTGGAAGGTTTTCCAGCGGCCAACAGCGACTCATAAACGTGGCGTCTACAAGGACCTGAGCTTACCTGTTCTCACTGACGGCTCTCTGGTCTTCCAGCGCTGGCGGGGGAGGCGATGACTCTCGTGAGGGGCGGCGAGTTCTGGACCACTCCTGGAAAAGGGGGACGATGACCAATCCTTGATGAGTGAATATGACCCTCCTGGAAAGAGAATATGATTCTACTGAATGAGAGACATTGACCTTCCATGATGAGAGATAACGATGCTACGTTAGACAACTGACGGTTAGAAAGACGTGTCAAAGAGCTAAGAGCTCGATCTTGCAGCCACAAATAGTAAATACACATGCGCACGCCCGCACGCACACACACAATTACATATCCCTGGTGGGGATAGGGGAGCCGGTGGCCGAGCGGACAGCACGCTAGACACGTAATCCTGCGGTTCCGGGTTCGATCCCGGGCGCCGGCGAGAACCGATGGGTAGAGTTTCTTTCACCCTATGCCCTGGTTTCCTACCAGTAAGTAGGTACCACGGAGTTAGTCAGCTGTCACGGACTGCTTCCTGGGGGTGTGTGTGTGTGGTGTAGAAAAAAAAGTAGTAGTAGACACAGTTGATTGACAGTTGAGAGGCGGGCCGACAGAGCAGAGCTCAACCCCCGCAAGCACAACTAGGTGAATACACACACACACACACACTCACACATACACACACACACACACACACACACACACACACACACACACACACACACACACACACACACACACACACACACACACACACACACTGTTTAATAAAATATAATGTGAACAAATGCCACGTTAAGAAATGTGGAATAGGGAAAAATAGACCACACACGCAACCTACAAAATTATTCAAAAAAACTTCAAACAATTCTGATAAAAAGAAAGATCTAGGGGTATGTCTAGATAGAAAACTGTCACCTGATGACTCCATAAAGAACATTGTGCGAGTTGCCTGTGCTACGCTTTCTAATTGTTTTTAAATATGCGGATGGTGACATATTAAAGAAATTATTCATGACCCTTTGTGCGGCCAAAATTGGAATATGCAGCAGTTGCATGGTGTCCATATCTCAAGAAGCACATCAATAAACTAGAAAAGGAACAAAGCCATGCAACCAAATGACTTCCGGAACTGGAAAACAAGAGTTACGGGGAGAGACTACAAGTGTTAAATAAGCCAAACCTAGAAGATAGAATGAAATGAGGTGATATGATCACTACATGAAAAATAGTAAAGGGGATCAACAAAATTGATAAAGAATAACTCTTGAAACTTGGAACATCAAGAACAAGACGTCATAGATTTAAGTTAAGTAAACAAAACTGCCGAAATAATATTAGAAAACTCACTTCTACAAACAGAGTGGTAGACGGTTGCAACAAGTTAAGTGACAAGGTGGTGGAGGCCAAAACCGTCAGTAGTTTCAAAGCGTTATATGACAAAGAGTACTGGGGAGACGGGACACCACGAACGTAGCTCTTATCCTGTAACTACACTTAGGTAATTACACACACCCACATTCACTAAAAGCAGGTACGATAAGGAGTTAGGTCAGGAGTCATTGTATTAGACAACCAACGGCTAGAAAAGCGGGTCCCAAGAGTTGGAGCTTGATCCGGCAGGCATAAATAGGTGAGTACAAATAGTTGAGTACACACACACACACACAATTTCTCTCAATGTTTGCTGACGACGCCAAAATTATGAGAAGGATTAAGACAGAGGAGGACTGTTTGAGGCTTCAGAAGACCTGGACAAACTGAAGAAATGGTCGAACAAATGGTCGTTAAAGTTTAACCCAAGCAAATGTAATGTAATGAAGATAGGTGTAGGGAGCAGGAAACCAAATACAAGGTATCATTTGGGAGATGAAACTCTTCAAGAGTCAGAGAGAGAGAGAGAGAGAAAGAGAAAGACTTGGGGGTTGATATAATGCCAGACCTGTCCCGTAAAGCCCATATCAAGAGGACAACATCAGTGGCATATGCCAGGTTGGCTAACATAAGAATGGCCTTTAGAAACTTGTGTCAGGAATCATTCAGAACTTTGTATGCCACATATATCAGACCAAGCCTGGAGTATGCAGCTCCAAAATGGAGTCCATATCTAGTCAAGCATAAGACTAAACTGGAAAATGTTCAAAGGTTTGCGACCAGACTAATACCCGAGCTGAGAGGTATGAGCTACGATGAGAGACTACGGGAATTAAACCTCACGTCGCTGGAAGACAGAAGTTAGGGGGGGACATGATCACCACATACAAGATTCTCAAATGAATTGATAGGGTAGACAAAGACAGGCAATTTAACACAATGGGCATACGCACTAGGGAACACAGGTGGAAACTGAGTGCCCAAATGAGCTACAGAGATATTAGAAAGAACTTTTTTAGTGTCAGAGTGGTTGACAAATGGAATGCATTAGGCAGTGATGTGGTGGAGGCTGACTCCATACACATTTTCAAGTGTAGATATGATAGAGCCCAATAGGCTCAGGAACCTGTAGAGCTGTTGATTGACGGTTGAGAGGCGGGACCAAAGAGCCAGAGCTCAACCCCCGCAAGCACAACTAGGTGAATACACTCTACAGACCCGCATCAGTAACAAGTACCCCCCCCCATGCACGCTGCTAGAGAGAGACTGATCCGAAGCAGGCCAGTAGAACATTTAGAACAGATCAAGTTTCTCTCAGCGACAGATCAGCTACCACGGTTTTAGTAAAGGAAAATCCTCCTTGACAAACTTGATGGAGTTCTATAACAAGATGAGAGAAATCAAACAAGAGAGAGAAGGAGGGGCAGACTGCATATTCCTCGACTCTCAGAGAACATTTGATACGGTCCCGCACACAAAAACTAATACTCAAGCTAGAGAAGCAGGTTGGTGAACCGGGAAGTGTTCTAAGGTGGGTCAGAGAGTATCTCTCAGGAAGGAAACAAAGGGTCACCGTGAATGCAGACACATCAGAGTGGAGAGAGGTTACAAGTGCAGTACTACAAGGGTCGGTTCTAGAGCCCATCCTGTTTCTAAATATGTCAAACGACCTTACAATGGAAAGTGGTTTCTTGACATCAGTGTTTGTAGATGATGCAAAATAATAAGTCATGACACGGAATGACTGTAATACAAACGGATTTGGACATACTCCAGAAGTGATCTGAAAAAATAGGTGCTAGAAATTAACCCAGCCAAAGGCAAAGCTATAAGAGTGGAACAGAATTGTGAAGACCTGTACTGCAGTACAGGTTGAGGGGAAGACGGACTCTTCAATCAGAAAGGGAGAAAGACCTGGGAGTGGACATGACCCCAAATCTGATGCCAGAAGCCCACATTAGCAGAATAACAACAGCTGCATAATGGCATACTGGCCAACATCCGTGTATCCTTCATGGGGGCTTTTCGAACCCTATATAAAGAGAAGGTGAGATCCACACTTTACTATGCGTCCCCATCATGGAACCTGAAAAATGACAAAAAAAAATACTAGAAAATTTCCGAAGATATGCAACAAGGCTCTTCCTGAGCTGAAGGGTTTGAGTTATGTGGTAAGCTGAAACTTACCACACTGGAAGAAAGTTGAGACAGGGGAAGACAAGATAACAACTGATAAGATTTTAAGGGAATTTGACGTAAGACACTTCAGCATTGTTCAAAGTTAGGAACTGCAGAATGAGGGGTCATAGATGGAAACTAGAGAAACCAATGAGTTACAGAGACGTCAGAATAAGTGACATACACTAAACATAGAAGTCATGGAAGCTAACTCAATTCAAGTTTTTAAAGATAAGCTTGATAAAATCGTGAGGAAAGGAGTCATTTATTTTAATCAAAGAACGTTCGGAAGGCGGAACTAGGAGGCTAATTCGAACATACAGCACATTTAGGTGAGCACATCTAGGTGAGCACATCTAGGTGAGTACATCCAGGTGAGCACATCTAGGTGAGTACAGTGAGAGGAAGTTGAGCAGGATGTTTGTCAAGACGTTGCGAAGACATGAGTGTTGAGGGCACACCTACACCACCTCCCACACTTTTATCTTAAACACCCTATACACACACCCACACCTTTAACCCACACTCACACTCACCCCACACCTTCACCTTATAGTTATGCCCCCCCCCCCCATCACTATACACCCACAACTTCCCCCCCTTCACCTCCACACACGCACACCAACCCCAACATCTGCACTACGCATCCACACTTACCACCACAGAGGGGATATGATCACAACATACATGATACTAAGAGGATTTGACAAAGTGAACAAGGACATCCTATTTAAACTGAGAGAAAATAGCAGCGGACATAAGTGGAAGCTGGAAATACAAACGAGTCCAAGGAATGTAAGGAAATACACCGTACGGGCCACTTACGTACAGTGCATTCCACCGTACAAGTGGAATGCACTGAAAGAAAAAGTGGTGAAAGCCACCTCCATCTACAACTTTAAGGATAGAATCGATTAAGAATTCAAACGCCAGAAGAGTTAAATTATAACGCAATAGGTATCATAAGGATGATAGACGGGGCATAAAGAGCTTAACCTCACTTCCGTGTAGGCACTGATAGGTATGTTCTGGTAGGTAAGTTCAACCATATACTTACATCCATCCCCCCCCCCCCACACACACACACTCATATCTCTCACAACTACCCCCACTCCCCACCCCATCACCACTTCTCTCCACAACACATCCACACCAACACATCCACACCAACACATCCACACCAACACATCCACACACACACACACAACCCTTCCTTCCCCCCCCCCCCACCCGCTTCCTGTCTTCAAGGTTCAGGTTTGTTTTTGTTTGTGGTGGGAAGGGAGGAGGGGGGGGGGGGTCAGGTGTGGAGGGAGGAGGGGGAGGTGTGTCTGGAGTAGGGAGGGGCGAATAGAAAGAAATGAGGTAGTGGTGTTTCGTGGGGTGGGGGTGGGGTGGGGGGGGGTGGAGGAGGCCAAGAGGTGAGTGAGGAAGCTTGCAGTCAGATTCAGGTGACATGGATCCTTCTGTTTAAGTGTTTACCTCATGTCATTTAAGGTTGATGCGTATTATCGTTCATCCAGGTACCAATTATATATATATATATATATATATATATATATATATATATATATATATATATATATATATATATATATATATATGTTGTACCTAGTAGCCAGAACGCACTTCTCAGCCTACTATGCAAGGCCCGATTTACCTAATAAGCCAAGTTTTCCTGAATTAATATATTTTCTCAATTTTTTTCTTATGAAATGATAAAGCTACCCATTTCTTTATGTATGAGGTCAATTTTTTTTTTATTGGAGTTAAAATTAACGTAGATATATGACCGAACCTAACCAACCCTACCTAACCTAACCTATAGGTTCTCCTAACCTAACCTAACCTATCTTTATAGGTTAGGTTAGGTTAGGTAGCCGAAAAAGTTAGGTTAGGTTTGGTTAGGTAGGTTAGGTAGTCGAAAAACAATTAATTCATGAAAACTTGGCTTATTAGGCAAATCGGGCCTTGCATAGTAGGCTGAGAAGTGCGTTCTGGCTACTAGGTACGACATATATATATATATATATATATATATATATATATATATATATATATATATATATATATATATATATATATATATATATATATATATATATATATATATATATATATTTATATATATATATATAATATATGTGTTTGTGTGAATGTAATGGAAGTACAACCTCTGACTGGAAGAAGGGAACCCTAAGCTTCCGAGAAAAGCACACAATGCCTTAGAGAGGATTTTTAAGTCCCCTCCAATGCAGTTTCCGTGTTCTTTTGTCCTACCACCTCCTTCCTTTTGTCTTTTTGTTGTGCTTTATTAGATGTTTAAAGGTTGCAAGATGTACATTGGTTAATACAATGAGTGTTTTAAAAGTTATCGATCTTTTCGATCTCCTCTGCTTTCAGTCAAGAAACGAGGATGCAGTAGGCATCCTCTAGAGCGTTACATTGAGGCTCTGAAACAAGAAACTGGCAGCCCTTGGGTCTGTAGTTATATCAACGAGCCTCGATGTCAATTCTTTGAGAACCCCCAAGACACTCCGAGCATCTCAGATGCTATGGGAACAAAGGTGCATTGACCTTCCAGTCACCTGCACTTAATTGATTTTTCTGTATCCCTGTGGTTGGCTGCACCACCTGCTTGATCAGCACTGAAGTGTATGTATGTATCAACTGTTTGCCTTCCCTTCCAGTGGTATATGTATGGTGTATGGTAAAAATTGAAAGTAGTTTGTTCATCAAATAAAAATAAAATTAAGTCTGTAGATGCAAGATTGGATATTAAAGCAATTTTTTTTAATTATGATTCTTTTGAAAATTGTTCTGCAAACTTTTTAGGTTCCAGTGTTGTTATATGTTATCAACTTGTTATGCAAACTGAGTTCCAGTGTTTTGGCAGACAGTTAAATAGCCTATCAGTAAGGCAATTACAATATAAACATTATTACTAGTATCTGGAATATATCAACTCTCTTTTCAACACCAGTAAGCAATATTATTGAAGTACAGTATTGGTAACATGACATTACAAATCAGATGTTAAATCAGATATTAGTGGCTTTCCAAGAATGTAAGATTACCAGTGTTATATACTCTTACAAACCTAATGTACCTTCTTGCATATAAATAAAAATACATAAATAAATAAATACATAAATAAATAAATACTGTAAATTAATAAGATGCCTAAGCCCCAAAGAGGCTAACATCATTGCTAAGCATATCTTAGGTTGGTAAAGGTTAACCATGGATCATTCAAATCTGATAATAATATATGATGTTGCATACTGAATGCAACATTATATACTAATATAAATGAATGCAACATGATGTTACATTCATTCATTAAATTGTGCAGTATGTCTTAATTTGAGTCAATTTCTGAGTTTTCACTTTCTGAGTTTTCTGAATTCCTTGCATTACCTTGCCCTGAACTGAGAGGGAGAGCATAACCTGGATGGTAACGTAATTATCAGGAGAAAATGCCGAAAAGTCAATATAACTACAGTTTAACAAAAATACAATTTAACATTTTAATTGGATATACAAAACCTGGGATAAACATAACCCAGAAATATTTGTTTTATGGCATTTTTGTACTTAACGAGACAAGTGCATTTATATTTTTACAGCTGACAGCATTTTTTTTTATTCCCAGGTGCACTTATTTGTTAAAAAAAATATGTTTATTTGTTGTTTTTACATGATGTATTGTGTGTTAAACATTTAAATTTGTCCCTATTAAATATATTCACTTTTTTATATTAACAGGTTTAGGTATACACAGCAATGTGCTACTACCCTATTCTTTATGAAGAATTACAGAGTGTAGATAAAAAAAAACTAGCTACAAGTTCATCTACTATCCCCATCTCACAGGTTGGTCATGGAATCTGGGGAGAATATGAAGTGCGAGGCTGCTCTATTATCCTGCAAGAGCAAACAAAATCTGGATAGAGCACAAGAATATTTTCTAATATTACTGTGTGTATGAAGTAGTTACAGAGCTCAAAGTACCTCGTGCCATTTGGTCTGAAATTACTGATTACAGGACAATCACAGATATAGTGTTGGAGAGTATGTCCTAGTTCTTATTCATATACTGTAGTTTACAGTTGGAATGTTCTCCATTGGTGGGTTCCTTACCTACAGTCACCTGCCATAGATATCCATATCACAGCCAAATTTAAGCAATAACAATGTCACACAGGCTAGAGGATGTTCTGCCAGTACATATACTTCTCGGTTCTAAACATATCATAACTTTTTTTAACTTTATATATATATATATATATATATATATATATATATATATATATATATATATATATATATATATATATATATATGTTGTACCTAGTAGACAGAACGTCGCACTTGGCCTACTATGCAAGGCCCGATTTGCCTAATAAGCCAAGTTTTCATGAATTAATATATTTTCTCTAATTTTTTCTTATGAAATGATAAAGCTACCCATTTCATTATGTATGAGGTCAATTTATTTTTATTGGAGTTAAAATTAACGTAGATATATGACCGAACCTAACCAACCCTACCTAACCTAACCTAACCTATCTTATAGGTTAGGTTACGTTAGGTAGCCGAAAAAGTTAGGTTAGGTTAGGTTAGGTAGGTTAGGTTGTCGAAAAAAGATTAATTCATCAAAACTTGGCTTATTAGGCAAATCGGGCCTTGCATAGTAGGTTGACAAGTGCGTTCTGGCTACTAGGTACGACATATATATATATATATATATATATATATATATTATATATATATATATATATATATATAACTGAAAACTCACACCCCAGAAGTGACTCGAACCCATACTCCCAGGAGCAAAGCAACTGGTAACTACAGGGCGCCTTAATCCGCTTGACCATCACGACCGGACATAAGGAAGTGATAGCCTGAGCTATATGAACCACTTCCCCGCCGGCACCTGGATGGTTATCTTGGGCATAGCATTTTATCAAATCACCTCATTTTTTTGGGGCAACACGTGAGGAACACAAATGCAAACAAGCCTGAATGGTCCCCAGGACTAGATACAACTGAAAACTCACACCCCAGAAGTGACTCGAACCCATACTCCCAGGAGCAAAGCAACTGGTAACTACAGGGCGCCTTAATCCGCTTGACCATCACGACCGGACATAAGGAAGTGATAGCCTGAGCTATATGAACCACTTCCCCGCCGGCACCTGGATGGTTATCTTGGGCATAGCATTTTATCAAATCACCTCATTTTTTTGGGGCAACACGTGAGGAACACAAATGCAAACAAGCCTGAATGGTCCCCAGGACTAGATACAACTGAAAACTCACACCCCAGAAGTGACTCGAACCCATACTCCCAGGAGCAAAGCAACTGGTAACTACAGGGCGCCTTAATCCGCTTGACCATCACGACCGGACATAAGGAAGTGATAGCCTGAGCTATATGAACCACTTCCCCGCCGGCACCTGGATGGTTATCTTGGGCATAGCATTTTATCAAATCACCTCATTTTTTTGGGGCAACACGTGAGGAACACAAATGCAAACAAGCCTGAATGGTCCCCAGGACTAGATACAACTGAAAACTCACACCCCAGAAGTGACTCGAACCCATACTCCCAGGAGCAAAGCAACTGGTAACTACAGGGCGCCTTAATCCGCTTGACCATCACGACCGGACATAAGGAAGTGATAGCCTGAGCTATATGAACCACTTCCCCGCCGGCACCTGGATGGTTATCTTGGGCATAGCATTTTATCAAATCACCTCATTTTTTTGGGGCAACACGTGAGGAACACAAATGCAAACAAGCCTGAATGGTCCCCAGGACTAGATACAACTGAAAACTCACACCCCAGAAGTGACTCGAACCCATACTCCCAGGAGCAAAGCAACTGGTAACTACAGGGCGCCTTAATCCGCTTGACCATCACGACCGGACATAAGGAAGTGATAGCCTGAGCTATATGAACCACTTCCCCGCCGGCACCTGGATGGTTATCTTGGGCATAGCATTTTATCAAATCACCTCATTTTTTGGGGCAACACGTGAGGAACACAAATGCAAACAAGCCTGAATGGTCCCCAGGACTAGATACAACTGAAAACAATTCAGATGAAGTAAAGTGTAAAGTGTGTGGACAAAGACAGGGACACACACTAGAACACTATATCTTGGATTGTAGTAAAATTGAGCCATTTAGAGATAGATCTAAACTCACTCTGTATGATATGGCAACCTATCTTATTACCATGGGAAAATTACCTGAAATACTTGCACTGTATCCACATTTCGCTTCCAGTAGATGAACGACATACGAGATTCAGAAACAAGTAGTGTATTTTTGAAGACTAACAAGAAACAGAAGCTCCCCTATGACTCTGTAATGTCCCATTGGTCAAACTATTATGTATTAGCGATAAGACCTACCATTAATG
>WNGS01004946.1:24748958-24768109 GCA_020271785.1 Procambarus virginalis
GTTTTCCCCGCCTCCTGTGGGAGGGCTAAGGTGGATGTTACCTCTTGTTTCCCGCGCCGTTCCCTCTCGAGGTAGCGGTTGTGTGGTCGGACTGCCGGAGCGCGGGTGGCCGGAAATTATTTATGAAGCGTGACTCTGGGTTAGTGTGTGGTCAAGGCTGTGTGGGTCAAGGTCACACTAAATCCCCTGGTTGCATCTCGCCAGTAGATGGGAATCTCAAACTGTTGGAACCATATCGTATATCATGTTGTAAATTTGATAACTATATCGTGAATCAGAGTTCACGTGGTACGCTGACGGTCGTATCACCATCAATACAGAAATATTGCCTGGACAACGGCTGGAAATCCTCAAGAGGGAGTTGGACAAGCATCCGTAGTAAGTGCCGGATCAGCCGGTCTGCAACTGGTGCACGTGGGCCGTCCGCTGCAAGCAACACCAGCCTTGCAAGTCAAGCTATTACCAGAAAAGCACAAGTAAATGACGGCTATTTCTAAATATTATACGCTAATGGTCATTACAAGAGTGTGACGCCCATATCGAAGACTGGCTGATTCGATGCTTTTTTTTAAATTTTGCACCGAGGGGCGAGTTTATTGGGCAGCGCCACTCATCTTGCGAGTGGACACGCCGCCATAGTAGCATGTACAACACTCCCCAATAGGAAGAAATCCCGCTGGGTTGTTCATCCTGTCATGCTGTGACGCTGACGATGCTGGCGTGCTGACATGCGCTGACGATGCTAGCGTGCTGACATGTGCTGACGACGCCGGCGTGCTGACATGCGCATACCATAGACTGATGATATGACGATGTTGGCGTGCTGACATGCGCTGACGATGCTAGCGTGCTGACATGTGCTGACGACGCCGGCGTGCTGACATGCGCATACCATAGACTGATGATATGACGATGCTGGCGTGTGCATAATGCTGATGATCGTGTTGCTTAGGACACTGAGGATGGCCTTAATGAAGAGCTCTGTTCATAGCTGTGTATTGCCAGAGTCACACGTGTAATGATAACAAGGTCCAGTCTAACTGATGGGAAAAAGCCTTTTGATCTATACTAACCCATCTAGACACAAGATAAATGGGTAACATTCTAATGGGAACACCGAGCCCGCCCCCCAGCCCCCACTACCCACCAGGAAATATAACCATCACATATTTTCAATTCCATCCTCCTAATAGAACGTCGCATTTTGACATACCAAACGTCAAAATTGTCGTACTAGAAAATGGTAGCGGCTCGCGAAGCTGACATACTGTCCCGTTTTCTGTTTTGGTTCTCTGGTATGTAAACCGAGTTGATGTCCTTCATTCTTCCTCATGGTACGAGAATTAAATCTGAGAATCTCCAAATGTCCCAACTACAAGCAACCCCCCCCCCCCCCCCAATTTTGTTTGTGGGAGGGGAGGGGGAAGGGGGGAACTATGAGGAGGAAGCGCCAAGCCATTACGACTATATAGTACTTGGAAGGGGTCAGGATAAGGATTTGGCATGGGACGGGGGAAAGGAATGGTGCCCAACCATTTGGACGGTCGGGGATTAAACGCTGACCTGCATGAAGCGAGACCGTCTGGTGAAGGAAAAGTTGATTAAATGTGAAATAGAGATGGTGTTACAGTAGCAGCCTAGTTGGGTGTCCCCCGCCGCTTGCTGGCATGATGTGCGTGTCCTGATACATGATAATGGCCCAGAACGGACCGACACGTCGTCGCTTCTCCGTCTTGTGATGTGTAGTTTGGTCATCAACCCGAGAGTGTTCAAGTGGTGGTGTTAAGGCCACTTTAAAATATTTCCCAAAACAAATCTTGAAATTTTCGAGCAGCGTTGCTCCAATTACTGATTTTTTGGGTTTTGTTTTAATATTTATTAAGTTCAGATCATTTAAACTTCATATATCCTAGAGTAAGCAGAGTGTAACAAGACAAACTGAATTTGGACATGTTCCAGTAGATTGATTTGAATAGGCAATTATTAAGTTACAAAGCAAGTCAACGCAAACGCTTATCGATTTAAGAGCCGAACAAGAAAATATTGAACGAGATCAGGAATTGACTGGAGTAATTGAAAATATTACAGAAAACGAGATTTGGAAATAATGAAATTTCATTCCCCAAACTTTTGAACGTTTGAAAACTCGCCCAATAACAGTATAATAGCATTTTCATCGACATACTCACGCGAGTTATTATTGTTAGTGATGAACTGCGCTAACAGTAATTACAGGAGTAGACACTGATGAAACTAGTATAGTTCTCAAAACTACGAAATACAAGCCTAACACAAAACATGCCAACCGTTGATGCCAGTACCAAATGGTTCACCGGTACGGTTCACCGGTACGATTCACCGGTACGGTACGATTCACCGGTACGGTACGGTTCACCGATACGTTCACCGAGAATAAAATGTGTTTAATTTTCCGTTTTAAGAAGGTGTTCATGTCTTTTGTTTTCCATATAAGGAAAGAGAACTCTGTAGACGACTCTCGCAAATTTGGGCACACGTTATCTTGAGATGATTTCGGGGCTTTTTAGTGTCCCCGCGGCCCGGTCCTCGACCAGGCCTCCACCCCCCGGACTAACACCCAGGTACCTATTTTACTGCTAGGTAACAGAAACTCTGCCCATTGTTTCTCGCCGGCGCCTGGGATCGAACCCAGGACCACAGGATCACAAGTCCAGTGTGCTGTTCGCTCGGCCGACCGGCTCCCCACGTTCACAAAAGGTGGGTACAGCTTTGTCCTAGGCTGTGTAGATACTGTCTCTTTATGACACTACTATCCTCCTCTTAGTATCTTATGATTATTCGCTTCCATTCTCCTGCGGAGAGTTCTAGGCCTGTCTCTGGCCTCAGACTCATGTTCTAATCTAAAGTCTGACCCTCTTTCTCCCTCTGATGTTTCCTCTCTACTCTTGAGATTAAGTACTCATAGTAACTACTTGGTCGAAAGTAGCAGGATGTCGTGATGGACCACCAGGAAGTTGACTTTCGTATTATTGAATTCGGACGAGCCGGGAGCTTGTTATTAGGAACATAAATACGAGACCAGACAAAGCAATCCTAAGCCTAATACACGCTATCTTAGGCCTAATATGGTAGACATATGTGCTATACTAGGTCTAGGAAAATTTAAGTTTGATTTTAGCTTTACCTTTTCCACAGACTAAAAGTAATAGTAAAAAAACGTGATTCACTAGAACTGCAATACTACTTATTGGTATTTTCGACCAAACAGTATAAAAAGTACTGTATTATCAAATCAAGAGGGTGAGTTCTCCACTGCTGTTGCGGTTAGCTTAGCATTTTAAAAGTACCGAATCACCTTCTGTGGTTGATTGTTCAATAAAACCCTGAACTATGTTTAACTGATCTCTAACCCTGTCCATGGAGGACAGAAGAAAATGTATATATGCTGGTTAGTATTGTAAATGTGTGGCCACGTTTGTGGTAGAAAATAATAATAAAAAAACTGTTGCGAATCTCGCTGGTACAGCCTAATGACCAAACCCGGAACTAAGTTTCCTGATCTCATCGACTCACGGTTCTCCCTTCAACTTGAGCGTAATTTACCCATGAAGTAACCGTTTCCAACTACGACTTTCCTTACGTTGTGAAAATCACCGATTATAACATGGCAACAACGAGGTTAGTTTAAATAACATTGTTGTAGCAAAACGAATCTATCACACTAGTATTACAGAGGGTGTTATCATGGTAGGGCGTGTAGCCTGCTCGTACACAGAGCTCCACAATGGTCACTACAGCTCGCCCAAGCTGTAGTGACCACCACCTCTCACACCCCGGCTTGGCTTCATCTCTAACATTGTTACCAAAACACAAGGAAATATTAACGTACCTTAAAACTGCCGGAGTTGTGTCCCTGGACGAGTTATTATCCCTTACCTGTAATGGCATCAAAGACAATTATATATTACGGTCGTCATACACCACAAATGTTATACAATTATCACATGGACGACTTCATTGTAATCTATACACAAGCAGCTCTGGTGACACTTGAGGGTGGATGTGTAACTTACCTTGTCACAGTGGATGAGCGCCCTGGATCCCGCGTCCTGTGGGACGAGACTGTCCCCCTGGGACTTTACCCACGTACTGGGGGTCCCTCCTCCAGTGGGACGAGACTGTCCCCCTGGGACTTTACCCACGTACTGGAGGTCCCTCCTCCAGTGGGACGAGACTGTCCCCCTGGGACTTTACCCACGTACTGGGGGTCCCTCGTCCAGTGGGACGAGAACACTCGTCGTCACAGTAACACCCGAGACGTTCCCGTCACACGTCACAACACAACCTGCACTCTCCATAACTAGTACCTTAATGATCTGAGCTGCGGGGGCGCAACCCGTCCTCGACTCAAGTCCATTCCATCCAGCAGTCGACCCCACAGACGCATTCATAAATGTTTACATGCTGTTCATTCAAAACGGGAATTTTATTAAATATAAATTAATATTATAATATATTAGCATATTGTGTATATATAGGCATAGGTTAGGTTAGGCGTTTAGGTTCTGTTGGCGATTATTTGTAGTACGTGGGTGAAGCATTTACAGCGTTGTGGTTCGAACAAAAGTCGTCAGTGAAGCACTTGTTCCGGAAGTGTTCGAACGTCAACAGTTGTGAGTCGTGTGTAAACCGTTTTTTCATTCATAAACAGCGGATTAGGCGGGTGCATGGAACAGCCCGTCCTCCAAACAAAGACCCAAAAGTGATTCCATGCACCCGCCAAACCCCCTGTTTATGAATAAAAAACGGTTTATACACGCCTCAACTGATTTCGTTCGAACACTTCCGGAACAAGTGCTTCACTGACGAATTTTGTTCGAACCACAAAGCTGTATATGCTTCATCCACGTACTACAAATAATCGTTGGATATTTTTTGGCTCATAAGCTGGCACTCACAGGGGTAAACTGCTCTGCCCTGGGAGGTCATGGGCGCATGGCATCACGAAGCGAAGGGAACTATCAAGGAAAAGCGCCAAGCCATTTAGACTATATAGCATTTGGAAGGGGTCAGAACAAGTATTTGGGATGGGACGAGGAGAAGGAATGGTGGCCAACCACTTGGACGGTCGGGGATTGAACGCCGACCAGCATGAAGCGAGACCGTCGCTCTACCATCCAGCCCAAGTGGTTTCATGGCATCAGAGTGGTGGAGCAATTATGACACTGACCTACGGAGACGGTGCCTGCGGTGCCAGGGTTACCGGGGGGGGGGGAGAGGGGAAGGGCCGGATTCACGAAGCAGTTACGTAAGTACTTGCGAAACTTTTTCTTCTTATCACCTTCATAGCGCTTACGTAATAGTTCAGGAAGCTGTCCTCTTGAGCACTCCGACTCGCGCTACGCCTCCTCCAGACCACTCGTAGCTTCACGTAAACCGTATATAAAGTCAAGTTTTACTCGACTACACAAACCACGGGATCGAAATAAGTTGATTATTTATTTATTTATATATTTATTTATTTATTTATATACAAGAAGGTATATTGTGTTTGTGATAGTAAATTAATGTTACCGCATTAATATTACCAATATATGCTTTTCCTGCTTGTAACTAAATATGGCTTATGTAAAGATAAATAATATTGTACCAAGATATTATGGCAGTAGTTATTAAGGATATAAATACTGCCGAACATTAAATGTCAGAGAAGATAATGATTTCAAACTTCGTGAGCACTAGCAGTTAGATTAGTTTAGTTCATTTATCATGGACTCCATACCCAGCCTGGGAGAGGTAGTGGAAAGGGTTACAGAGGCACATAATGGACTCGGGGGACTGAACCCCACAATTCATTTAGCTAAGCAAGTTACAGTTTTGATTCAGTGCACATCGTCACATCAACAATGGGTTCGAGACGGACCACAAGTACAGTAGTCACTAGCCGCCGGCTTCCTGTTCTCGTCGAGGCCACTAGAGTTAGTGGCTCTCAGGTAAACTCGGGTAATTGTTATGTGTATCCTGCACACTGCCCCCTTAACCAGTGGGCAGCGGTGGATAGGTTACAATCATTCAGTTACTACCCACAGTTAGCAAACTGGGCATATTTGGCTAAAATATCTGGTGGCAGATAATTTTATTATTAAATAGATTATCTATTATAAATGTATTATTTATTATTAAATATGAAATACTATTAAATATTATTAAATATCATTAAATATCAATTATCATTCAGTATAATTAAATGTCATTAAATATCATTAAATACCATTAAATATTTTTAAATATCATTGAATATTATTATAATTTGTTTGAATGCTCCAGCAGCAGTATTTCAAGACCAGTAGGAAACCCCATTGTTGGTTTGCAGTGCTAACTAACTGTTTTCATTTGTTTAATTAGGTATTAAATCTGTAATTTGTAAAAATGAAAAATGAGAAAAATCACAGCAGTATATTATATGATTTATTAATACATAACAATTGCTAAACATGATAACTAAGCCAATAAGAAAGCTGTGTTTTTTTAACATTTTATTTTAATTTATAGATGTAGTTCACCCACACTGTAAGGACGTCAGGCGCCTTAGAATTTATAGGCCTTCATATTTCATTAATGACAAAACAGCTTTTGAAATGTAAGCTTTTAATTTTAACTAAGAAAACCCCTTCCCTAACATAATTTTTTGTAGCATTTTTTTAACTCTTCCCAGATTTTATGTCACAATAAAAATTATGTGTTTGTGTGTGTGTGTATATATATATATATATATATATATATATATATATATATATATATATATATATATATATATGTTTCAAAGTTCAAATAAAGTAACTATATATATATATATATATATATATATATATATATATATATATATATATATATATATATATATATATATAAGTACAACCTCGATTCAACGTACTATATGGGACCGACCCAGTTCGTTGGAGAGTTGGATTCGTTGCAAGAGGTGACCTTCAGGAGGCGTATGCGTCAGTGTCTCTTTTTTTTTTTTCTTGTAGACAATAAAAATGCATTATCATATTATATACTTTACCTATATATTATTACTCTAGTAATAAATACTGTGTTACATTTGTTATTTACCTTAGTGTTGGAGTTATGTCCATCTTGAAGTCTCATGGAGTTGTGAATGCTGTACAGTAAATACAGTACTGTAGTGTATTATGCCATTAACACTGTGTTGAGTAGTTCTGCTGTATGTTGAGAACTATAAAAAAGTTTATGAAAACTATTGTACACTAAAATTATGGCAACTTAATTTTAACACTATAGTTCGATTTGTCAAGAGGCTGGAGTGTTCATTCTGTGACTTTGTTGGACAAATCTGCACAATCAAGGAACATCCGTGCACCATGTCGGCTCCAAATGCACTCATTGTGTCAGTGAAGGCTGACTGGTGGGTGGATGGGCAGGCGAGCAGGGATGGAGAGGGATGCACTCCATACCCACAAGATGGGTATGGAGTGCATAATAAATGAACTAAACTAACTAAGGTGACAGTGGCTATCCTTTGAAACTAAACTTAAGTACACCCTTCAGTAACCCTGGCAACCCTCCAGAAAAGGGATATACAGTAGTGTATAACAGGAGCCATACAAAAACAAAAGTAGTTATCGAGAAAACCTTTGGAACAGTATATTGAAATCTCAGGTTAGGTGTCTCCACAGGTCTGGTGGTAGTCTTCGGTACGGTAAATTTGCAAAGATTTCAGTTGCATGTATGTTGATGTACAATATTACATTGAGCAAAGAATACCTGTCGCTGACATCATTGATAATGACTTTGTAAACAATGGAAATGTAGGGCAAGGAGCACATGAATATGGCAAACAAAACACAGTATGAGTAAATGATTCGAGGAATTTCCTTCTTTGTATGCATTTCACAGTACAAAAATTATTTGTTTTCTAAACTGTTTGCTTAAAAAAATTGTGTGAAAGTTTTATCATCTACATTTATTCATATACCTGTACTTGATAATTGTTGTACAGAATAGGCTATTGTAAACAACTTTGTTTTTGTTTGTACAATATCTATATAGCATATGACTTAATTTCATTAAAAAATCAAGATGCTTGCAATACAGAGTTTTGTATAAATCAGAGATATTTTGAGAAAAAATGGCACAGTATTTAAAACTTATGCTTAAAAGAAATATCCAGGAAATATAACTAAGGAAATTATTGAATCTGAAATGAACAATTAATGTACATTTAATGATATGTTTTTTGGTGTAATGTTATACTGTATATATATATAATATAGAGGGGTGGTAGAAGACAATATGTGAGTGTATGCGTGCTCCACAAGGCTCCCCCGGATGATATATAATGTCTTCTTCGAGGTCGAGGATCCCTACAAATGCAACCAGGGTGGTAGTACATATATATATATATATATATATATATATATATTATATATATATATATATATATATATATATATACATATATAATATATATATATATATATATACGTATATATATATATATATATATATTCTATATATATATATATATATATAAATATATATAGAATATATATATATATAATATATAATATATATATATAAAATAAAGTTAAAAAAAGTTTATGATATGTTTAGAACCCAGAAGTATATGTACTGGCAGAACATCCTCTAGACTGTGTGACATTGTTATTGCTAGCATTTGGCTGTGATATGGATATCTATGGCAGGTGACTGCAGGTAAGGAGCCCACCAATGGAGAACATTCCAACAGTAAACTATATGAATAAAACTAGGACATAGTCTCCAACACTATATCTGTGATTGTCCTGTAATCAGTAATTTCAGACCAAATGGCACGAGTACTTTGAGCTCTGTAACTACTTCATACACACAGTAATATTAGAAAATATTCTTGTGCTCTATCCAGATTTTGTTTGCTCTTGCAGGATAATAGAGCAGCCTCGCACTTCATATTCTCCCCAGATTCCATGACCAACCTGTGAGTTGGGGGATAGTAGATGAACTTGTAGCTAGTTTTTTTATCTACACTGTAATTCTTCATATAGAATAGGGTAGTAGCACATTGCTGTGTATACCTAAACCTGTTAATATAAAAAGTGAATATATTTAATAGGGACAAATTTAAATGTTTAACACACAATACATCATGTAAAAACAACAAATAAACATATTTTTTTTTAACAAATAAGTGCACCTGGGAATAAAAAAATCCTATCAGCTGTAAAATATAAATGCACTTGTCTCGTTAAATACAAAAATGCCATAAAACAAATATTTCTGGGTTATGTTTATCCCAGTTTTGTATATCCATTAAAATGTTTAATTGTATTTTTGTTAAACTGTAGTTATATTGACTTTTCGGCATTTCTCCTGAAAATTACGTTACCATCCAGGTTATGCTCTCACTCTCAGTTCAGGGCAAGGTAATGCAAGGAATTCAGAAAACTCAGAAAGTGAAAACTCAGAAATTGACTCAAATTAAGACATACTGCACAATTTAATGAATGAATGTAACATCATGTTGCATTCATTTTTATTAGTATATAATATTGCATCAGTATGCAACATCATATATTATTATCAGATTTTATGATCCATGGTTACCTTTACCACCTAAGTATGCTTAGCAATGATGTTAGCCTCTTTGGGGCTTAGGCATCTTATTAATTTACAGTATTTATTTATTTACGTATTTATTTATTTATTTATTTTTATTTATATGCAAGAAGGTACATTGGTTTTGTAAGAGTATATAACACTGGTATTCTTACATTCTTGGAAAGCCACTAATATCTGATTTAACATCTGATTTGTAATGTCATGTTACCAATACTGTACTTCAATAATATTGCTTACTGGTGTTGAAAAGAGAGTTGATATAATCCAGATACTAGTAATAATGTTTATATTGTAATTGCCTTACTGATAGGCTATTTAACTGTCTGCCAAAACAATGGAACTCAGTTTGCATAACAAGATGATAACATATAACAACACTGGAACCTAAAAAGTTTGCAGAACAATTTTCAAAAGAATCATAATTAAAAAAAAAATTGCTTTAATATCCAAATCTTGCATCTACAGACTTAATTTATTTTTATTTGATGAACAAACTACTTTCAATTTGTACCATACACCATACATATACCACTGGAAGGGAAGGCAAACAGTTGATACATACATACACTTCAGTGCTGATCAAGCAGTGGTGCAGCCAACCACAGGGAAACAGAAAAATCATTTAGTGCAGGTGACTGGAAGGTCAATGCACCATTGTTCCAATAGCATCTGAGATGCTCGGAGTGTCTTGGAGGTTCTCAAAGAATTGACTTCGAGGCTCGTTGATATAACCACAGACCCAAGGGCTGCCAGTTTCTTGTTTCAGAGCCTCAATGTAACGCTTTAGAGGATGCCTACTGCATCCTCGTTTCTTGTCTGAAAGCAGAGGAGATCGAAAAGATCGATAACTTTTAATCACTCATTGTATTAACCAATGTACATCTTGCAACCTTTAAACATCTAATAAGCACAACAAAAAGACAAAAGGAAGGAGGTGGTAGGACAAAAGAACACGGAACTGCATTGGAGGGGACTTAAAATCCTCTCTAAGGCATTGTGTGCTTTTCTCGGAAGCTTAGGGTTCCCTTCTTCCAGTCAGAGGTTGTACTTCCATTACATACACACAACACATATATTGTATATATATATATATATAATATTATATATATAATATATATATATATATATATATATATATTATATATATATTATATTATATAATTAGTACCTGGATGAACGATAATACGCATCAACCTAAATGACATGAGGTAAACACTTAAACAGAAGGATCCATGTCCCTGAATCTGACTGCAAGCTTCCTCACTCACCTCTTGGCCTCCTCCACCCCCCCACCCCCCCCCCACCCCACGAAACACCACTACCTCATTTCTTTCTATTCGCTCCTCCCCTACTCCAGACACACCTCCCCCTCCTCCNGCCAAACCAGTACAGGTGGTTCAAGGGTGCCTTTCTGGTCAGCCTTGTTTTATTATGTTAAGTCTCATGTTCACTTACTGTATAATGATACAGTATATAATATAATGATGCTGAGGATGCTGGGAAGTGGTTAGGGGTCCAGCCTATCTGCCATCTTTCCCTCTTCCTACCCACCTCCAAATCCCCCTCTCGCTCTCTTTCCTCTTCGTCCTTTCCCTGTGCCATTTCATCTTCTTTATTCTGGCTATTTTCAAGGTATACACTTTTGTAGCCTTCTATATAGCTCAAGATCCCTTTGCATCCCTTCAAGATTATTGATGCCACCTTTATAAATACCAGGGTTAGTGGTCGTTGTTGCGTACGGTCCTAGTTCGTACACTCGCATCAAGTCCCTCTCAGCCTCGTGTATGGACAATAGAATCAAGGATGTGTATGGCTAATCATCATCTAATGTAAGCATTCAACTTTTGGTTTCCCACTCTTGTCCCAAGTAGGCGCAAAATAATCAATGTGTTCTCTCTTTAGGATTTTTGTCACTGTCTGCCCTTTCGTGTTTTGTGAGTTGCCTATTTGTTTACCACATCCATAGTTGTTTCCTCTCTGGCTATTTCTCTAGCTCTGGAGTTTCTTTAATACCTTTTCCATTTTTCTTCCCACGGATCACTTTAGCATCCTCTATATCCTTCAGCTTTTTCCTCAATCTTATCTCTAATTCTTGTGTACAATATATTTGAGCATTTACTGCTACATAGCTCTCCCTAATCTTGCTGGAACTATGCCTTTTGTCCTCCACCTCTGCCTGTACAATGTCTTCATTTCTCAGCACCTCTGTCATTCTTCTCCCCCCATGCTGTGTCTGCACACCATCAATGCTCTTTAAGGTATTGAACCCCTCCCCCCCCCCAAGCAGGAGATATTTCAGTGTCGTGTTAAGACTACAGGCAATGAATTACTATTTCCTAGGCCTATAGGGGCTATACATCATATTGCATATCAGGTGACACTATTTCAAAGATTAATACCTGGGCGACGTGGTACTCTAGTCAAAAGGGCCCTGTCTAGTAAAAAAATGTGTTCTAATGCAAGTCATGTTGAGCCTGCTTGGTATGAAGTGTGTTAACTTCACCTTGGTCCTGGTCACCAAGAGGCCTGGTCGAGGACCGGGCCGCGGGGACGCTAAGCCCCGGAAGCACCTCAAGGTAACCAGCCGTGTTGAAGTCTGGAATTTCCTCAAGTAATTTCGTGTTAAATATTACATCTACGGAAGGATGTCTTAATCCTTCCTTCGTGGTTTGATACCGTCACATGACACTCTAGGGGAACTCGAGCCACAGTTCCATACATCCAAATCCTCCTCAGAACTATCCACTACCACGGTACCTGACGTCCTATGAGCTGCCTTGCCCACAGACCAGCTCCTGAAAATACAATCGACTTGAGAATGGTCCAGGACGGACCGAAACGTCGTCGTCCCTTCACTTTCTAGTGTGTGGTCTGGTCAACATATTTCAGCCACGTTATTGTGACTCCTCGTCTGCTCCTGAAAATAGTTTCCCCCGTAGGAGGAGGAGACAGGAAACCTGTGAGGTTTACCGAGGTCCTGCGAGTGTTGCTCGGTGGTTGGGGACGAGAGGCTACTTAACCTCCTCTAAGATGCTAAAGTGTCTTGACACCAGTCTCCGTGGTGTAGTGGTAAGACACTAGCCTGGCGTTTGTCATGGGTTCGTATCCTGGCCGGGGAGGATTTACTGGGAGCAAATCCTTAACTGTAGCCTCTGTTTAACGCAACAGTAAAATGTGTACTTGGATGAAAAAACGATTCTTCGCGGCGGGGATCGTATTCCAGGGACCTGCCCGAAACGGTACGCGTACTAGCGGCTGTACAAGAATATAACAACTTGTATATATCTCAAATTCACTCCCAGGAACGTGTTTACCAGTAGGGGGGGAGGATGAACAGAGGCATGAGGTGTAAGCCAACATGAGCAAACTTCTCGCCACGTCCTTGAAATGGAGGGCGCGGAGTGTGCTACGATACAGCTCACTCTGGTGTCTAGTGTGGTGCATACGCCCATCACACTCCCACGGCTCCCGACGGCCAGCTCCACACTGTCACTTCCTGGGTACACGGTCAACCCTGCCTCCCACCCTCCCTAATGAACACGCTCATGCGCACCCACACGCACGCCCACTCACAAACAATTCCCTACACTACTGCTACTTGTTTTACATTCAGCTACTCTGAACAAAATGCTCAAAGTAGTACTTTTATAAGTGCTATATAAAATATATCAAAAAGGGGATTGCTATATTCCCTTTATAAAATATATAAAGGGATTGACAGAATGGAAAAATAGGAATGTTCACAATGAATACCCATAGAAAACAAGGGTATGGATGAACGCTTGAGACTCAAGTGAGTCACATGCTAGAAAGTTTTCTTTTAGCGTAAAACCTGCTTGATGGGGTTCTGGGAGTTCTTCTACTCCCCAAGCCCGGCCCGAGGCCAGGCTTGACTTGTGAGAGTTTGGTCCACTAGGCTGTGGACCAAAAAGTTGGCTGGTCCACTAGGCTGTGGACCAAAAAGTTGGCTGGTCCACTAGGACCAGTTTGGTCCACTAGGACCAGTTTGGTCCACTAGGACCAGTTTGGTCCACTAGGACCAGTTTGGTCCACTAGGATCCACTAGGCTGTGTGAAAATGGAATGAACCAATGGGCCAGGTTGTTGAAGCAAATTTCATTCACAATTTTCTAAGCAGACATGAGAGGGAAATAGGTCAGGGGTCACTGACCTGCGACTAGAGAGGCGGGGTTCAAGAGCTATTGCTCGATCCTGTGGGCCAGAAATAGATGAGTACAAGTAGGTGAGTACACACATTCGGAATGATGTATAATGCCTATGATGACGGTGCTGCCTTCAACAATTTGGACAGAGGAGCCTATGTACAACCTACGTGAGACTCATTACAATATGCAGCCCCGGCATGGACCCCCTCCACCTAAAAAGCACAAAACAAAATTAAACAGATCAAAAGATGTGCAGCCCGGTTCTTTCCTGAGCTAAGGGACTGAGGAATTGGACTTCACCACACCGAAGGCAATGAGGAATATAGGGACATGACATCGACGTGTAAGATACTATCTTGAGGTTATCTTGAGATGATTTCGAGGCTTTTTAGTGTCCCCGCGGCCCGGTCCTCGACCAGGCCTCCACCCCCAGGAAGCAGCCCGTGACAGCTGACTAACACCCAGGTACCTATTTTACTGCTAGGTAACAGGGGCATAGGGTGAAAGAAACTCTGCCCATTGTTTCTCGCCGGCGCCTGGGATCGAACCCAGGACCACAGGATCACAAGTCCCGCGTGCTGTCCGCTCGGCCGACCGGCTCCCTATCAAAGGTAATCCCTATCCCTATCAAGCTAATCAAAATGAATCCCTAATCCCTATCAATCCCTACCCTATCAACCCTATCCCAAAATGAATCCCTATCCCTATCAAGGTAATCAAAATGAATAACATCAGAATTAAGGAACATGGATGAAAGAAACAAATTAATCTGATACAAGTTTTAATACATAGCTTTAAATGTAAAGATAAGACAAAAACAAAGAATAAAGGGCATTTAACTTAACAATTTGAAAGGTGGGGCTTAGGAGTTGACACCCAACCCCATAACAGGCATCTGGGCGAGTATAATTGGTGAACACGCACGCACGCACGCACGGAGTGAGGTAATATTCAAGGCGTCCCCCAAGTTCCTTCAAGCAGTCCTTGAAGGAGTTCCTGTGAGTCTTTATAGCGGGGCCGTAGGGCCTGGAAGGTTGGGGGGGGAGGGGGGGGGAGGGGGGGGAGGGAGGGGGAGGGGGGGGAGGGGGTGAGACAGAGTGGTGGGGGTTAGGTTTTTGGGGGACAGGTTAGAGGACGGGATAGGAGCTTCCAACCAGCTCTTTCCTTCGTGGGAAGGAGCTAGGAAAATGAAAGAGGAAGGAGGCGTGTCGTGGTGAATGATGACCAGCAAGTGAGCTAGGAGGAGGAGGAGGTCTAGGAGGTCTAGGAAAAGGAGGAGGAGGAGGAGGAGGAGGAGGAGGAGGAGGAGGAGGTCTAGGAGGAGGAGGTCTAGGAGGTCTAGGAAAAAGGAGGAGGAGGAGGAGGAGGAGGAGGAGGAGTTCTAGGAGGAGGAGTTCTAGGAGGAGGAGGAGGTCTAGGAAGGGTTAAGGACAAGAAAGAAGGAAGAGGTAGGAACAATAGGAGGATGTGGGTGTAGGAGGGCGGGGGAGGCGGGAGGCCATGAAGGAGAGGGCAGAGGAATAACCGATGAGGAAGGAAGGAGGAGGAGGAGGAAGAAGAAGGCGCGCGAAACAAACACACTAAGAGGAAGAGGGAGGACATGCGCGTGTGTGAGAGAAGGGTCAAGAGACAACGAATATTTGGTGTGATAAATGTCCGCTTGACTTGCTGTTACTGTTTTCGTGGCTGTTGCTGCTGCTGCTGCTGCTGCTGCTGCTGCTGCTGCTGCTGTTCACCCAGGGGTCACTATAGGTGTCCAACAGGAGACATGACACAGCGCAAGGCGGCATGCCGTGTGCTAGTGGGCGGCGTCACAAACTTCCCGTCTCTGATGATAGGTAATGTGAAACACTTCCTGTCTTGGAGATGCTGCTACTGCTGCCAGTACAGGGTGAACCAGTAGCAATACAGTCACAACACAGCCTGGAGAGGGGGGGGATATTGTAGTCAGGTGTTTTGATTGTGTTAGAAATACAACAGAAGGCCAAACGCTCAGGGCCAGCGGCACTAAACTTTGCGGGATTAAAGGCGACTTCATGGGGCGTGCACAATGTAATCTATTAACGTCATTTATCAACGAGAAAATGAGTAGAAGCCCTGATGAGGATTCAAACATGCATACTGGGTACTCCAAGTATAATCTCTAACCTACTTGTCCGCAACATGAATGGTACAAGTACTTCATTCACAATGATGACTGACAGGAATATTGGCGAAGAATCACGTAGTGAATAGTGACAGTACTGTCACTGCCGGTATGGTTACTCACAGGATGAGTGGCGCTGCCCAATACTGTCACTATGGCGGTGTGTTCACTCGCAGGATGAGTGGCGCTGCCCAATACTGTCACTATGGCGGTGTGTCCACTCACAGGATGAGTGGCGCTGCCCAATACTGTCACTATGGCGGTGTGTCCACTCACAGGATGACTGACGCTGCCCAATACTGTCACTATGGCGGTGTGTCCACTCACAGGATGAGTGGCGCTGCCCAATACTGTCACTATGGCGGTGTGTCCACTCACAGGATGAGTGACGCTGCCCAATACTGTCACTATGGCGGTGTGTCCACTCACAGGATGAGTGGCGCTGCCCAATAAACTCGCCCCTCGGGTCAATTCTTGTTTCAATCGACAAAACTCATACCAGAGAAGATTGAGAGCCTCAGAACTAACAAAATTACAAATTAAACACAGGACTGACATCATCGAGACATTAAAAATCTTCCCCTGGAAGATATTAATCCAGACCACTTTAAAAGACCAATTAATGCAAGGTCAAAAACTTTTTCCATCCAGAGGATAATTAAAAAGAAAACTCCATCGATAGCCTCCGAAGTCGTCAATGGAAATTGAGTTCTACAGTTCAAATTTAAACTTGACAAAGTCCTAAGGTGATCTGAGGAACCACCACATAGGGGCCTGACACTACTCACCTAGTTGTGCTTGCGGGGTTGAGCTTTGGCTCTTTGGTCCGCCTCTCAACCGCCAATCAACTGGGGTACAGATTCCCGAGCTTCTCGAGCTCCATCATATCTACATTTGAAAATATATATGGAGGTTCCACCACGTCACTTCCTAGTGCATTCCATTTACTTAACAACTCTGTGTACACACACTAATGCTGGCTGGATGTGCACTCCCCCGCGCCTGCGTGAAGCCCCCGAGCGCGTGCACACATCTCTCCAAACATGCCTCTAAACCTTGAGAGGGGCCCTTCACCCACAAGTTGTGCCCCCCCCCCCCAGTGTGGCAACACCCGGCCCCCGGACCTCGGTGACGGAAGTGACACAAACAGATGAACAGTCACCGATCTCAGATCCGTGTAGCTATGTAGGAGTCGATATCTTCATTAAACACACTGCTATCAGTTTCGTGTCCAATCGACACCATTAAGTATTTATGGAGGTTGGCTAAACTGTGTTATTGTACATTGATCGTTGTATTGTGTTGTTCCGGACTGTGTGTTGAACGGACTGAACTTTAGTAGCCATTTGTCGGACCATTCCTTCAGTTTGTCTAGGTCATTTGTAGCCTCATACTATCCTCCTCTGTCCTGGTTGTGTCAAGCGATAGGCGTTTTCCCCGCCTCCTGTGGGAGGCTAAGGTGGATGTTACTCTTGTTTCCCGCGCCGTTCCTTCTCGAGGTAGCGGTTGTGTGGTCGGACTGCCGGAGCGCGGGTGGCCGGAAATTATTTATGAAGCGTGACTCTGGGCTAGTGTGTGGTCAAGGCTGTGTAGGTCAAGGTCACACTAAATCCCTGGTTGCATCTCGCCAGTAGATGGGAATCTCAAACTGTTGGAGCATATCGTATATCATGTTGTAAATTTGATAACTATATCGTGAATCAGAGTTCACGTGGTACGCTGACGGTCGTATCGCCATCAATACAGAAATATTGCCTGGACAACGGCTGGAAATCCTCAAGAGGGAGTTGGACAAGCATCCGTAGTAAGTGCCGGATCAGCCGGTCTGCAACTGGTGCACGTGGCCGTCCGCTGCAAGCAACAACAGCCTTGCAAGTCAAGCTATTACCAGAAAAGCACAAGTAATGACGGCTATTTCTAAATATTATACGCTAATGGTCATTACAAGAGTGTGACGCCATATCGAAGACTGGCTGATTCGATGCTTTTTTTTTTAATTTTGCACCGAGGGGCGAGTTTATTGGGCAGCGCCACTCATCTTGCGAGTGGAACACCGCCATAGTAGCATGTACAACACCCCCAATAGGAAGAAATCCCGCTGGGTTGTTCATCCTGTCATGCTGTGACGCTGACGATGCTGGCGTGCTGACATGCGCTGACGATGCTAGCGTGCTGACATGTGCTGACGACGCCGGCGTGCTGACATGCGCATACCATAGACTGATGATATGACGATGCTGGCGTGTGCATAATGCTGATGATCGTGTTGCTTAGGACACTGAGGATGGCATTAATGAAGAGCTTGTTCATAGCTGTGTATTGCCAGAGTCACACGTGTAATGATAACAAGGTTATCAGTCCAGTCTAACTGATGGGAAAAAGCCTTTTGATCTATACTAACCCATCTAGACACAAGATAAATGGGTAACATTCTAATGGGAACACCGAGCCCGCCCCCCAGCCCCCACTACCCACCAGGAATATAACCATCACATATTTTTCAACCCCATCCTCCTAATAGAACGTCGCATTTTGACGTACCAAACGTCAAAAATTGTCGTACTAGAAAATGGTAGCGGCTCGCGAAGCTGACATACTGTCCCGTTTTCTGTTTGGGTTCTCTGGTATGTAAACCGAGTTGATGTCCTTCATTCTTCCTCATGGTACGAGAATTAAATCTGAGAATCTCCAAATGTCCCAACTACAAGCAACCCCCCCCCCCAATTTGTTTGTGGGAGGGGAGGGGGAAGGGGGGAACTATGAGGAGGAAGCGCCAAGCCATTACGACTATGTAGTACTTGGAAGGGGTCAGGATAGGATTTGGCATGGGACGGGGGAAAGGAATGGTGTCCAACCATTTGGACGGTCGGGGATTAAACGCTGACCTGCATGAAGCGACCGTCTGGTGAAGGAAAAGTTGATTAAATGTGAAATAGAGATGGTGTTACAGTAGCAGCCTAGTTGGGTGTCCCCCGCCGCCTGCTGGCATGATGTGCGTGTCCTGATACATGATAATGGCCAGAACGGACCGACACATCGTCGGTTCTCCGTCTTGTGATGTGTAGTTGGTCATGAACCCGAGAGTGTTCAATGTGTGGTGTTAAGGCCACTTTAAAAATACTTCTCAAAACAAATCTTGAAATTTTCGAGCAGCGTTGCTTCAATTACCGATTTTTTTGGTTTGTTTTAATAATTATTAAGTTCAGATCATTTAAA
>WNGS01004946.1:24794338-24810346 GCA_020271785.1 Procambarus virginalis
CGTGCACGGGGGGTACAGAGCCCCGTGCACGGGGGGGGGGGTACGGAGCCTCGTGCACGGGGGGGTACAGAGCCTCGTGCACGGGGGGGACAGAGCCTTGTGCACGGGGGTACGGAGCCTCGTACACGGAGGGGGGTACAGAGCCTCGTGCACGGGGGGGGGATGGGGGGTACGAGCCTCGTGCAGGGGGGTACGGAGCCTCGTGCACGGGGGGTACGGAGCCTCGTACACGGGGGGGGGGGGGGGGGGGGTACGGAGCCTCGTGCACAAGACCCTGCGCAGTTGACGTGTTGACATTTAAGCTTCCGCTGGACATCCGGTGATGATACCAGTGGCTGGTGTAAGCGCGGGGCTTCCGGCAACCTGTAGGAGGTTTCCGAGTGTGCTCTACATGACCTCGTGACCCCAGCAGTGTCCCCATGGGAGGTATTACTGAGGCATTAGAAGAAAAACAGAATGCTGATGTGATATACACGGACTTCGCAAAGGCTTTCGATAAATGTGACCATGGCGTGATAGCACACAAAATGAAGTCAATGGGAATAACCGGTAAAGTAGGACGCTGGATACTCAGTTTTGTTAAACAGGACTCAGCGAGTAACTGTCAACCATATAAAATCTAGTCCAAGTGCAGTTAAAAGCTCTGTACCTCAGGGTACAGTCCTTGCACCGCTGCTTTTCCTTATTCTCGTATCAGATATAGACAAAAATACAAGTCACAGCTTCGTATCATCCTTTGCAGATGACACAAAAATGAGTATGAAAATTACCTCGGCTGAAGACACTGAAAAACTTCAAGCTGATATTAATAAAGTTTTCGACTGGGCATCAGAAAATAACATGATGTTTAACAGTGATAAATTCCAGGTACTCAGGTACGGTAAAAATGAGGACCTTAAACATAATGCAGTGTACAAAACACAATCAAATGTTCCCATAGTAGGAAACAGCATGTAAAGGATTTGGGAATAATAATGTCTGACGACCTAACGTTTAAGGAGCATAACCAAGCAAATATTGCGACAGCCAGAAAAATGATAGGATGAATTACGAGAACTTTCAAATCCAGGAATCCCATCACAATGGTTGTACTCTTCAAGTCACTTGTGTTGTCCCGTCTTGAGTACTGCTCAGTACTCACTTCCCCTTCAGAGCAGGAGAGATTGCTGAAATAGAGGGAATACAGAGAACATATACGGCACGCATAGACGCGATAAAGCACCTAAATTTTGGGATCGTCTCAAAGCCCTCCAAATGTACTCACTAGAAAGAAGACGAGAGAGATATCAAATAATATACACCTGGAAGATACTGGAGGGCCAAGTACCAAATCTACACAGTAAAATAACAACGTACTGAAGTGAACGATATGGAAGAAAATGCAGAATAGAACCAGTGAAGAGCAGGGGTGCCATAGGCACAGAACACTGTATAAACATCAGAGGTCCACGGTTGTTCAACACCCTCCCAGCCAGCATAAGAAATATTGCCGGAACAACCGTGGACATCTTCAAGAGGAAACTAGATTTATCCTCTAAGGAGTGCCGGACCAGCCGGGCTGTGGTGGGTATGTGGACCTGCGAGCCGCTCCAAACAACAGCCTAGTGGACCAAACTCTCACAAGTCAAGCCTGGCCTCGGGCCGTGCTTGGGGAGTAGAAGAACTCCCAGAACCCCATCAACCAGGTATCAACCAGGTACTCTCCCAGGGTCAGCACACGCTAGGGTGCTCGGTTAGTCTTCAGCGCCACTCATCCTATGGGTTGAACACACCGCCATAGTGACAGTATTGGGCAGCGCCACTCATCTTGTGAGTGGACACACCGTCATAGTGACAGTATTGGGCAGCGCCACTCATCCTGTGAGTGGACACACCGCCATAGTGACAGTATTGGGCAGCGCCACTCATCCTGTGAGTGGACACACCGCCATAGTGACAGTATTGGGCAGCGCCACTCATCCTGTGAGTGGACACACCGCATAGTGACAGTATTGGGCAGCGCCACTCATCCTGTGAGTGGACACGCCGCCATAGCAGCATGTACAACACTCCCCAATAGGAAGAAAACCCGCTGGGTTGTTTAACCTTCCCCATTAACCCCACTACTCCCCATCACCTCGTGACTGCCCACACCTACCCGTGACGCAGCTGGTGTCTTCACAGAAGCGGGAACTCACTGAGGAAAAAAAAATTAAAAAAATAGACTAACCAGCTTCCTGATTCCCTCCTGTATGTGCTCCTCCCCTTCATCTCCCTCACAAACCCCTTCTTCCCCCCCCCCCACCCCCCCTCCATCCCCCCATCTCCCCCCCCCCCATCGTCATCAGAGTGACCTTGATAGTACAATAACGGACTGTCTGCTGTGAGCGCCTGAGGTGCCTATTGTCTAATTTTTAAAGTGATTTCCCCCCCTCTCTGTTTTACTAAACAATATATCTGATACCTGGTTATTCAGCTGAATATTCTCGTGAGACACGACTAAGACTGATGGAAATACATCAAGGAAGAAAGGAAACTAAAAAATATAGGCAAGATGAAACAGAGTTAGCGGAGAGTGGCGGCGTCTGGCAGCGGCGTGTGAGCATCATGGCGTACAATCACTTCCGGTCATTACTTCTTCTGATTTACCCAGTGGCCCGGTCATCAGCGGCGGGAGCCTGCACGTCCTGCAACACACCCTTCTTGCCTCTGGTGTTGCTCCTTCCGTTACCGGTCCTGCTTGCCTGCCCCTGCCTGCCTGCGTCAGTGTCTGTCAGTGTGTCAGCGTCTGTCAGCCTGCCTGGTGTTGCCGGCAGGTCAAAGTGTTGCAATTATTTCCTGCTGACCAGACCACACACTAGAAGGTGAAGGGACACGACGACGTTTCGGTCCGTCCTGGACCATTCTCAAGTCGATTCATTATATTCATATAATGAATCGACTGCATATTTCCTGCTCTCTTCAGTTGACACCGCTGTAGGTCGTTCATGCTAACGGATATTTCAACATAAACATATCAAGATAAATATTTTGTTGGACTTTAAAAAAAAATCGCGTGCAAATATTAGGTTACGCTTAAACCGATGTCAATGTTGCCAGACCGAAGCATTATGCTGCTGTGTTCATAATTATATATATATATATATATAATATATATATATATATATATATATATATATATTATAATATATATATATATATATATATATATATATTATATATATATTATATATATATATATAATATATATATATATATATATATATATATATATATATATATATATATATATATATATATATATGAGGCTAAAATGGTCCTCAAGTGTAAACCGATGATAGGCCTCCATTCTTACACAACCAGACTTCAACCGAAGACAACGTTGCTAAACTTGGAATATTGATATAGTTACACAATAACTAGTGGTCTAATTAATTGCTGCTAGTGATAACATTGCAGATCATTGATGCTACGTAAATGTGTGTGTGTGTGTGTTAAACTGAACCTTCTCTATTGTTCACGTACACCGGTCGATTGAGAGTTGGGACCAAAGAACCGAAGTTCAACACTCCCCGCTCCCTACCTCCCCACACCACAAGAACAATTATGCGACTTCAACGACATTAGACGTTCTTGGTACAAGTGGCAGGATGAACAACCACAAGTCCTGGTCAATGGAACCCACCTGCGTCTGGGTACAAATGACACAATGAACAATCCCGCTGTGTGTGTGGTGTGTGTGTGTGTGTGTGTGTGTGTGTGTGTGTGTGTGTGTGTGTGTGTGTGTGTGTGTGTGTGTGTGTGTGTGCGTGCTACTGAAGCAGTCGCAGCTGCCGTACTGTTGTGTTAAGTTATTGCCAACGACATGCTATTATCTATATCGAAAAAAATAATGTCGAAAGTTTGAGGTCAGACCCATATGAGGCTATTCACACAAATGTATATTTTTTTGTTAAAGATTACACCAGGCTATGACTGTGATTGCCATAAGCTAGCAGGGGTTGGTCACCCCCCCCCCCCTTACAGAAATGCTGGCTCTTTTGATGAAGTCTGAAATTGGGATTTGGTTTCAGTATGGTTTTTAGCAATTGTTAAAAAGAATAAAAGGTATTCAGAGAAGACCCTTTATGTAAAACTGTTTCACGTCTGAAACAATATAACATAAACCCCTAATGTTATACATTATAATATCCTTTCGACAACTGTAATGTTTGGTCTCATCATTAATCCTCATGCCTTTCTATCCATACAAAAATAAAACGTAATCACGATGAACCACAATTATTGTATTTTCCCCTGCATTTTGTGTGATTAACGAAAATAACCTCATTAAAGCAACGATGCTGTATTTAGTAACATTTACAATTTCTCCGAGTTGGCAGCGTCAGAATAAATGTTTACAGTTATTGTCTCAGGCCACAAGGGGCGTAGTTAACTGCCATCGCCACTCATTCGACAGGAAGCCTGATGCGATAAAGTAATCAATACGCGCCTTTCACAAATTGTCGAATTGAAGCTGACTGGTTTGTAAATCTCTAATTACCTCACGAAGAGGATATTGATGACCCAATTAGCCAGCTAAATGACGATGGGAATTATGATATAGGATTGATATGACCCAATGGTAAACAGTGAACAATTACATAACAAGACAATCAGGGGCCGGATTCAGGAAGGTACTTACGAAGGTTTTTCCTCTTAGCTAAGAATGTTTTCCTTCTTAGCGCCTTCGTGGCGGCTACGTCGGTATTCAAGTAGCTATACTAAGTGGAAAAACCTTCGTAAGTTCATTCCGGGATTTAAGTGTGGTTTCGACCACTCGTAGCTTTACGTAAACTGGATATAACTCAATTTTTCTCTACTACATAACACTGGAATCGATTTTAATATAACAAAAGGTTATTAGTTGGCGAATCTCGTGAAGAGGAGTCCTTCGTGTTAGTTATATATGCATTCTCTGCTTGAAACTTAAAGTAAATGTCTTTTATGATAGAATTAGTTTTATAATAGCAAGATATTATACCCGTAGTTATTAAGTAAATAAACACTGGTGAACATGAAATATGAGAGAAGGTGATGAGCCCTGCCTGATGGGATCATTTACTATCACCAAATGCCCCTGTTCACCTAGTAGTAAGGGTGTACCTTAGCTATACATACCCATTTCTAATTTATTTAGTTTGGTTTTATTTTGAAATTAAATCTGGGTGAGACATAAAATAAAAATATGCTGCACAAATGATATTAGGTAAGGATAAAAATGTCAAAAACTTTATTCATTGAATACTTAAAGCTATAATTATGACTATATAGACTATTAAAAAAGAGAGAGGGAAGTAGGGGTCCAAGACCTCTTCCTGTTATACAATTTGGGTGTGGAACAAGTACAGTAATTATCAAGTACAGTATTATCAAAGTACAGTAATTATCAAAGAAGGCACCAAGCCGGGAAGGCTATGTAGCACCATTGTGTGTAACAATAAACCAAATTTTTTTTTTAACAAATAATGCACCTGTATGGTAAAACAAATCCTGTCAGCTGTAAAAATATTGATGCAGTTATTTAAATGAAAAATATAATGAAAGAAATATTACTGGTTTTTTTTATCCTATCTTTTTGTACTGTACAGTATATCCAAGGAAGTGAAAAATTGAGACATAATGCACAATTTAATGAATGATTAGCATGGATTAGCAGTTCAAAAGAAATATGACTATTACATATCAACATGAGATCTTAATGATCCATGGTCAACATGATTTAATAAGGATAATACAGAACTGTATTTGTAATAATACAAACTATAATTTAAAATCTTTATTACTGATTTTTTTTATTAAAAAATTAGGTATACACAGCAATGTGCTGCTACCCTATTCTATATGGAATATTACACAGTGTAGATACAAAACTAGCTATAAGTTTATCTAATACTCCCATCTCACAGGATGGTTAGACATACTGTACATGGAATCAATTTAGAAAATACCAGCCTCAATACAAAAAATAAATCAACTGACTAAACAACTCTTCTCAATTTTCACAAGAGGTAAGCACTGAATCATGGAAACATTATATTATAATTACTCTTACCAGTTTCTACAAGACTCCTCTCAAACAATGTATTTTCAAACATGTTTAGGTATACACAGCAATGTGCTGCTTCCCTATTCTGTATAAAGGACCACACAGTGTAGATCAAAAACCAGCTACAAGCTCATCCAACATCCTCACCTCACAGGATGGCCAGTCATACATGGAATTAGGAGAGAACAAAATACTTAATGCTGATCTATTAGCCTCCACTGGCAAAATCTGGGTGCAGCACAAGAATATCTTCCAATATTCCTGAGTGTATGAAGTAATTACAGAGCTCAAAATACCTCATACCATTTGGTATGAAGTCACTGATAACAGGGCAATCACAGATATGGTGTTGGAGAGTATGTTCTCTCAAGTAGGACTGAAAACAGATGTTTTTTTTTCCACCAAGAGGGCTATAAACCCATGGAACCGCCTACCCGCTGAAGCCGTAAATGCCAAATTCCAGCTCAAAAATATCATTAAGACAATTGGCGGGCCCTTTAACAAGCCGCCGGCTTTCTGTCCTCTTCGAGGCCACTAGATAGTTAGTGGCCCTTGGGTAAATTCAGTAAATATATACAATAATTGTCAGCGCATCTTCCGAGCAACAAGGACAGCTACACAGTATCTCTTAGAATTACGTAGGTAAACAACAAATGTAACATATTTGTTTACTACAATGTCTGTGCTGGCTGTAGAAGTTGAAAAAACATTGTTTTACTTCGAAATATACTAATTTTATAAGAAAATTCGACGTAAATAGGAGGCAGTAGAGCTCCGATAAGCCAGCGCTAAATCTTCAATATGAAGAATGTTGCTGCTCTCTGATTGGCCAAACGAAACACAGTAGTGACCTCTATCGGCACGTAGGTGAACCAACAAATTTCTTCCTAAGTACACCTTATTGAATTGCACCTAAGCATCTTCTTAGGGCACACTTAGGAACCTTCGTAGCAAACCCACTTACGAAGAAATACACGGAGCTTCCTGAATCTAGGTCCAGATACTCGATGNCCCCCCCCCCCGCCTCTACTTCTAACATCACAACATGTCAAATAGGAAAAAGTTCTTCAGCACAAGTGTTAGTAAAGGCCAAGTGCCAGGAATCAAGTACATGTCTCTACTTACGAAACATGTTAAATCATTTCTCAATCATGACGGGCTTGTATATTTATTAGAGTTGATGAGCTCTGAAGCACTACGAGGTTGTTTATAACAACCTCGTTGAGGAGTTTTCAAACTTGTAAAACTAGTTAATAAATGCATACTAAGCCGCCGTAAATGATGAAAGATGTACAGGCTTCGTAAGTGGACGTGTACTTGGTTGATAAATACCGAGGCCAGGACGAGATGTTAAGCCTTTACATCACATCCACGACAGGTACGACCCGCGCCGCGTCCTCGTGTCGCCACACCACCCACATTTCGAAAGGGGAGGGGAGGGGGGGGGGGGGGGGTAGAAATAACCTAGCTACTCTAACCCTTTGAGATTTTTTTTCTTGTCTCAATAAACATACTTGAACCCCCCACATTACAGTAGTGCTTAGCGGCCTCTGGCGATACCACCACACACGCTCTGTCATGCAACATTACTACCATACCCTTAGGCTTGCAACACTAGGTCACTCATGAGCCAGCCTCGCCACTAACCTGGAAGGAGGGCCGGGTTGCTCTTCTCTGTATTAAGTATAAAACCACCAGTAGAGCTCTGATGACCGACGGGAGACATCTCCTGTCCAGGAGGCTAACCATAGCCCGTGCTTCTTGCCCAGCTCCTGTGCCGGGTAAGTTACGGGCTCACCATAGCCCGTGCTACTTGGAACTTGTTCCGAGTAGCTGAATCTATAACAACTCTGATGACCAACACTTCTGGTCTCAACTGCTGGGAGAAAACCTCGCCTTGAGATACAGAGAAAGTAGCTTCATACGACTTATTTTACTAAGCAACAAGATCAGTATATTGGTTTTTACAGCTTACTGAAGGCCATTAGCCCGGTTGGTACAGTAAACCAAGAAACCTTTCTGACCTTCAGGAGGTGCAGAGGAAGCCTGTAGGGGGGAGGGGGATAAAATGTCCCCTAACAGCGCTACGGGAAGGTTAGATCTAACTCTATTTTAACTGGATTCAGGTGGCTTCCACGACTTCTTCTTCCAGTGCCTGTTACGTTTTGACTAACCCGGCTACTGTAGGAGTATTTCCTTACTATCTTCGGCTTCTCTGGATTCCCAGCTTCGAGCTGTGTCCTCTTGTCCTACTTACTCTCTCGTTACAGAGGTTGTCCTTGTCCACCTTGTATATTCAGTATCTTGTATGATGTGATCATGTCCTCGACGGGAAAAAGGATCAAGGTGTAGGAGAAGGAAGATATGAAAAAAGGAGAAACAGGAGGAATTAGAGGAAAGAAGAGAAAGAGTTGCAGGAACAACAACAAGGAAGGGGAAGAACAGCAAGGAGGAGATGGAGGAGGAACAAGTAGTGATAGAGGAAGATGGAGGACGAGGAAGGAGGTCGAGGAGGAGGAGGACCTTTCTCCTTGCTAGGAGCTCCGTGACGCTCTAGGAAAGATGGCGTCGCCTCCACCTTTTCGCTTCCGGTGGGGAAACAATGGTGGGCCGGGGCTCCGGTCTCCCGAGGAAGCCGACAAGGACCTGTTTATTATTGCTTGGCCTTTGTTCCGCACCTCATTCCGGCCGCCAGACAATGATACCAGAGAATGATAAGAGATACGCTCCGTGGAGCGTCGTCGGCCGCCGGTATTAATGGCGGCTCAAGGGAACAGTCGGTAGTAAATAGACGGAGGGTTGAATTGTCAGCGCCAGGGAGGACGAACGCTCAAGGCAACGACTGAAAGCTCTAACGCTGGCTCAAGGCAACGGCTGAAAGCTCTAACGCTGGCTCAAGGCAACGGCTGAAAGCTCTAACGCAGGCTCAAGGCAACGGCTAAAAGCTCTAACGCTGGCTCAAGGCAACGACTGAAAGCTCTAACACAGGCTCAAGGCAACGGCCGAAAGCTCTAACGCAGGCTCAAGGCAACGGCCGAAAGCTCTAACGCAGGCTCAAGGCAACGGCTGAAAGCTCTAACGCAGGCTCAAGGCAACGACTGAAAGCTCTAACACAGGCTCAAGGCAACGGCCGAAAGCTCTAACGCAGGCTCAAGGCAACGGCTGAAAGCTCTAACGCAGCCTCAAGGCAACGGCTGAAAGCTCTAACACAGGCTCAAGGCAACGGCTGAAAGCTCTAACACAGGCTCAAGGCAACGGCTGAAAGCTCTAACACAGGCTCAAGGCAACGACTGAAAGCTCTAACGCAGGCTCAAGGCAACGGCCGAAAGCTCTAACGCAGGCTCAAGGCAACGGCCGAAAGCTCTAACGCAGGCTCAAGGCAACGACTGAAAGCTCTAACGCAGGCTCAAGACAACGGCTGAAAGCACTAACGCAGCCTCAAGACAACGGCCGAAAGCTCTAACGCAGCCTCAAGGCAACGGCTGAAAGCTCTAACACTGGCTCAAGGCAACGGCCGAAAGCTCTAACGCAACTCGTTAGCGACGAAGTGGGAGGGAAGGGGTGCTGGGGAGAGCGTCAATAAACAGCCGATAATAACCAAGGAGGGTGGTGGAGACGCCAGCGAATAGTTTGTTGTTATTTATGGTAAACAAACTTGAGTAAAACGTTGGAAGATGGTAGTGCCAGTGTGTGACGGGATCACCCTCACCTCATCGCAGTTTTGACACCCATTGACCGCAACGTCAGAATTCTGGCGCTTTAGACAAATCAAGGGCACGGCGATGTATACACTCGTTCCTTTCGATGTTTCCTGATGCGAAAATTATGTGGAGGATCAGGACAGGAGGATAGTATGAGGTTACAAGATGACCTAGACAAACTTAAGGAATGGTCCGACAAATGGCTACTAAAGTTCAACCCAAGTAAATGTAAGGTAATGAAACTAGGAGGAGGAACTAGGAGGCCAGTCACTGGATACCGAATGGGAGATGAAGTCCTTCACGAAACGGACAGAGAGAAAGATCTGGGAGTTGATATCACGCCAAACCTGTCTCCTGAAGCCCACATCAAAAGAATAACATCAAAAGAATAACATCAGCGGCCTATGCGAGGCTGGCTAACATCAGAACTGCTTTCAGAAACCTGTGTAAGGAATCCTTCAGAACCTTGTATACCACATATGTAAGGCCAATCCTGGAGTATGCAGCCCCAGCATGGAGTCCGTACCTAGTCAAGCACAAGACGAAGCTGGAAAAAGTTCAGAGGTATGCCACTAGGTTAGTCCCAGAACTAAGAGGCATGAGTTATGAGGACAGACTACGTGAACTGCACCTCACGTCGCTGAAAGACAGAAGAGCTAGGGGGGACATGATCACCACATACAAAATTCTCAGGGGAATTGAGAGGGTGGACAAGGATGGATTATTTAACACGGGTGGCACACGCACAAGGGGACACAGGTGGAAGCCGAGTACCCAAATGAGCCACAGAGATATTAGAAAGAACTTTTTCAGTGTCAGAATAGTTAGTAAATGGAATGCTCTAGGAAGTGATGTGGTGGAGGCTGACTCCATACACAGTTTCAAATGTAGATACGACAGAGCCCAGTAGGCTCGGGAATCTGTACATCAGTTGATTGACGGTTGAGAGGCGGGACCAAAGAGCCAGAACTCAACCCCCGCAAACACAACTAGGCGAGTACAACTAGGTGAGTACCGTGTCGGATTAATGCCCACTGGTCTTGCTAACCTCGGCTGTAGAGGCTCAGACCCTCGTGAGTAGGCAGAGTCATTTAACGTGTGTGTGTACGGCTGGGAGGAGAGCCGGGTGGTGGCTCATCATCTGAGGAGAGCGTTAATATAACGACGCTCAGGGAAGAGCCGTGAAGATGTTGCCAGTGCCACACAACGGGGATGGCACAGTCATGTGTGAATAGTTGTTTGGTAACTATATCTTGTCTATATCTTTTCTTGGTCTCAGAGCTTGGCACCGACCACAATCGTCTCCGTCAGAGCTTGGCACCAACCACAATCAGTCTCCCTCAGAGCTTGGCACCAACCACAATCAGTCTCCCTCAGAGCTTGGCACCGACCACAATCCTCTCCCTCAGAGCTTGGCACCGACCACAATCCTCTCTCTCAGAGCTTGGCACCAACCACAATCCTCTCCCTCAGAGCTAAGGCACCAACCACAATCGTCTCCCTCAGAGATGTTGGTGTCATCTCCCTCAACAAATTAAAACCATGAATTTACCTTCAGAATAAATGTTTCAGACCTCTCACTTATCCCTCGCATGTAGCAGTGTCCGATTCCCCTTAAATTAATCCTAAAAACATAAATCTTGAATACGTTAAAAGGAACATTTCATCTTCTCATTCATGCATTCATTCAGAGAGAGGCAGGCATGAATGTGAAGAAGTATTGGTCTTACATGCGTCATTTTGCACTTGGTGTATGTCGACCTGTCACATTTCAAGGGGGACTTCTACACTCATTTTATCTGATAAATGACGATAGTTGGTGTGTTTCCAGGGATGAAGAGAGGAGGATGGAGAGAGAGGTGGATGAGGAAGAAGAAGGAGGTGGAAGGAGGAGGTAGAAAGAGAACAAAGGACAAAACAGGGGGCCCATCTTCCTGTAGAGTGGCGCAAGGAGCCGAACACAGCAGGGAACTGCGCCTCTTGCAAGGTGTGCACAGGACACCACAACACTGCAGGAGTCCACGTCGTAGAGGCTGCCGGCACTAGAGAGATCAACACCTAGGAGGTAGTCGCCACTGGAAGAGTCAGCCAGGGGAAAAAAATACAAAAGCACCCAACATCCATATATACTGGTGCCTACACTGTGCAGTTATGGTCGCCTTAATACCTGATATATATATATTTAGACTTTTCTTTAGAAAATACAGAGGGTACAAGACAAATATCTAGTGTTGGGACCCTTTCATGGGGAAAAAAAAGATTGAAGTGTCTGAGTTTGCGCTCACAAACTTCGTCTTGTAGACTGTAGTGAGACGCGAGACAAGGAGGGATATGGATCGAGGTATTCGAGTGGGTTAGTGACATCAACAAGGAGGAATACAAACAGGCTTCTCAATCTGTCGGAACAAGGAACCCGCAACACACACAAGACGTGATTCTCTCTCTTTCACTCCCTCGAGCGCACAGACACACACACTCATGAGAAAGGAATGGAGTTTCAAGGAGAAGGTTATCCCAGGCTGTGAAGGGTTTAGAGACTACATAACAGGCACCATGACGATGGGAGGACCAAGAGTAGTAGTAGTGATATATAACTCTCCACCAAATGACAGAAGACCCAGGCAAGAGTATGACAGAAACAAAATGGCAGTTAACAATATAACCGAGAGGTCAGCCTCTGCCGCCTGTAGAATTCGATCCCATGAGCTCATCATGGGGGACTTCAATCACGGAAGGATAGACTGGGAGAACAAGGAACCCCATGGAGGAGAGGAAACATGGAGAGCTAAACTACTGGAGGTGGCAACAAAAAACTTTAAGCTAGCATGTCAGGGAACCCACACGAATGAGGGGAAACGATGAACCAGCGTAACTCGCCCTAGTCTTCACTCTGAATGACTCCGACATAAGGGAAATTGACTTCGAGGCCCCAGTAGGAATGAGCGACCACAGTGTACTGACGTTTGAGTATCTGGTCGAAGCAGGGATAAAGTACTCGAGAAAGGGAACTGAAAACAAAAGGCTAGCATTCCGTAAGGGAATGCGGAAAACTATAAGATACGAAAATTCTTAACGGATATAACATAGGAAACAGAGCTCAGGGGAAAGACGGCCCAAGATATGGTGGAATACATCACACAGAAGTGTAAGGAGGCAGCAGACAAGTTTATCCCGGTCCAAAAGGAAAAAAATGAAATGCAGATGAGAAACCCATGGTTTAATCAGATGTAAGCTAGATAAGCAACTAAGTAAAAGAGCGTGGAGAAACTATAGAAATAACAGGACACTTTAGAGTAGAGAAAGATATCAAAGAGCCAGGAATGAATATGTCAGGGTGAAAAGAGGCAGAAGGGCAATATGAAAACGACATCGCAAGCAACGCAAAGACTGAACCTAAATTGCTGCACAGCCACATCAGGAGAAAAACAACAGTGAAGGAACAGGTAATGAAACTGAGGATAGTGACAGACAGATTCACTACAAACGGCAAAGTGTGAGGAACTCAATAAGAAATTCCAGGAAGTCTTCACAGTAGAGCAAGAAGTAGTTCCTGAGATAAGAGGAGTATTTAACCAGGCACCACTAGAGAAATTTGAGATTACCAGTGGGGATGTAAGGAAACATTTACTAGAGTTGGATGTGACAAAGACTATAGGCCCGGACGGAATCTCTCCATGGATACTAAAGGAAGGAGCAGAAGCACTGTGCCTGCCCCTCTCCATGGTGTATAACAAATTACTGGTAACAGGTGAGCTGCCAAAAAATTGGAAGACGGCAAACGTAGTCCCGATATACAAGAAGGGGGATACACAGGAGACACTGAACTACAGGCCAGTGTCTAACTTGCATACCATGCAAGCTAATGGAGAAAATTGTGCGAAAAAAGCTAGTGGAACATCTGGAGCGAAGGAACTTCGTGACACAACACCAACATGGTTTCACGGATGGCAAGTCATGGCTTACAGAATTAATTGAATTCTACGATCAGGCAGCAAGAATCAGGCAAGAAAAAGAGGGGTGGGCAGACTGCATATTTTTGGATTGCCAGAAAGTCTTTGACACAGTACCACACCAGAGACTAGTGAGAAAGCTGGAGATGCAGGCAGGAGTGAAATGGAAGGTACTCCATTGGATAAGGGAGTACCTAAGCAGCAGAAGACAGCAAGTCACTGTGAGGGGTGAGGTCTCAGAATGGCGAGGCGTCACCAGTGGAGTCCCGCAGGATTCAGTCCTTGGGCCTATACTGTTTCTGATATTTGTAAATAATCTCCCAGAGGGTATAGAATCACTCCTCTCATTGTTTGCTGATGATGCAAAAATTGCAAGGAAGAACTAAGACGGAGGAAGATAGTATGAAGCTTCATGATGACCTAAACAGACTGAATGAATGGTCCAATAAATGGCTACTAAAGTTCAATCTGAGTAAATGTAACGTAATGAAATTAGGCAGTGGAAACAGGAGGCCAGACACAGGATACAGAATGGGAAATGAAGTTCTTCATGAAACGGACAGAGAAAGATCTAGGAATTGCTATCACACCAAACCTGTCTCCTGAAGCCCAGATCAAAAGAATATCATCTGCGGCGTATGCGAGGCATCAGAGCTGCCTTCAGGAACCTGTGTGAGGAATCATTCAGAACCTTGTACACCACATCTGTAAGACCAATCCTGGAGTATGCGGCCCCAGCATGGATGGAGCCCGTACCTTGTCAAGCACAAGACGGAACTGGAAAAATTTCAGAGGTATGCCACTAAGCTAGTCCCAGAACTAAGAGGCATGAGTTACGAGGAAAGGCTGCGGGAAACGCACCTTACGACACTGGAAGACAGAAGAGTAAGGATGTAACAGCCCCCTATGGCCTTAGGCTGCAGACGGACCGGCATACAGAAGGGTCGCATGACAATGTGTTAGCCCACCAACAAGTGGCAAGGCGGGGTCCACGAGCTGAGGCTCAGCTCTACCAATACTATTAGGTAAGAATTATCAGGCATGAACATGCGCTCACCCCCCCCCCCCCCTCCTCAGCAGAATATGATGAGTGAGACAACTTTTAAGAAGTACGTTATCAGCGTATTGTGACGCAAAGTCGACCATATTTCCTCTTATCTCTCTGACAGTGACGCAAGGCACTCTGACAGGCAAGTGGGCACCCCTACCCCCCCCCCAGGTGGGCACACTCCCCCTCCTCCCACCCAGTGTGCACCCCCCTGCATACAGTACGGAGGAACCCGTCCTCGCAGGGAGCCGGTCGACCGAGCGCACAGCACGCTGGACTTGTGATCCTGTGGTCCTGGGTTCGATCCCAGGCGCCGGCGAGAAACAATGGGCAGAGTTTCTTTCACCCTATGCCCCTGTTACCTAGCAGTAAAATAGGTACCTGGGTATTAGTAAGCTGTCACGGGTTGCTTCCTGGGGGTGGAGGCCTGGTCGAGGACCGGGCCGCGGGGACACTAAAAAGCCCCGAAATCATCTCAAGATAACCTCAAGATAACCCCACTAATATACACGTCGTATATTTTACACAACCGATCAATCCGTTAAAAAAATGTGACGTATTAATACAAATTAAACAACCGTAATATTGACTGTTTCCGAAGCCTCGGCTCGATAGGTTAGGAGGGTTGTGCTTGGGTTCTAGTGCGTTTCTGGCTAGGCATTGCATTGCATTAATGCACATTGCATTACACAGATGCATATATATTTTTTTTCTACCACAGACGTGGCCACACATTTACAATGCTAACCAGCATATATACATTTTCTTCTGTCCTCCATGGACAGGGTTAGAGATGTGTTAAACATATATTTCAAGGGTTTATTGAACAATCAACATTGCTTACAGAGTGTCAAACAATGAGAGAAAGAGGCCCTAACTACAGGCCTTACCCACTATGTACTGTATAGAAGGACTATCCCAGTGGACGGGGATAGGAGGCCATTTAGTTTTGCAATTTGGCATTGTTGATCAATATAGTGATCAATGATCAGTGAGTGATCACTAACCGATTAGAACACTATTACAGTGTGTAGTGGGGGAACACACCGCCAATATTGTGTATGTACTCACATATAACTCGCCAAGTGTTGCTTGGGAGGAGTTGAACTTCGGCTCATTGGTCCCCGCCTTTCAACTGTCGATCAACTGGTGTACAGGTTGTGTGTATCTGTGTGACAGGACACTGAAGCAGGTTAGTTTGGTGTGAGGAGTAGTGGGGTGTACTGGGCATAACATGGCGGG
>WNGS01004946.1:24824685-24836760 GCA_020271785.1 Procambarus virginalis
AAGGGAGTTGTGAATGTGTGAGAGGTTCTTCACATGTATTTTGCCATATATCGATAGATGAAAACTATCTGTAGAGTATACTGTGTAGCATTCATATCAGCATCACTTCGATGTTTCCACGTAGGAGAGAGAGAGAGAGGAGAGAGAGATGAAGGACGAGAGAGAGAGGAGAGAGGGCATAGCAAAACAGTCAGTTGAAGAAAAACGTTAATGGTACACCCAGAAAGCCATGGACGGGGGGAGGGGGGGTGAGAGGCGGGACCAAACAGCCAAAGCTCACCCCCGCAACCACAACTACTAGGTGGTACATCCCTCTAAATCATACAACTTGCAACACTATTTCATCGAACGTACAAAAAACGACTGTTGGATCTCCCCCCAACCCTCAAAACAAGTATATTTTTTCGACTATTAATTTTGTATAGGCCGCGAAAAAAAAACATAAACTTAAACCTTAATAGGCCTAGTATAGCACATGTATGTACTATATTAGTCCTATTATAGCATATATTAAGCCTATGGGATAGTTTTGGTCTGGCTAGGTTAGTTCCAGTTCCAATTTTTAGCGTGTTATTTCAGTTAATTCAGCAATGAAAAATGTGAACATTTTGGGGTAATTAATATTATATATTAAACTTGTATGTGTAGTTAGACGAAGGTTAGGTTAGGTTAGGTGTTTAGGTTCTGTTGGCGATTACTTGTAGTACGTGGGTGAAGCATTTACAGCGTTGTGGTTCGAACAAAAGTCGTCAGTGAAGCACTTGTTCCGGAAGTGTTCGGGCGTCATCAGTTGTGAGTCGTGTGTAAACCGTTTTTCATTCATAAACAGGGAGTTTGGCGGGTGCATGGAATCACTTTTGGATCTTTGTTTGGAGGACGGGCTGTTCCATGCACCCGCCTAATCCGCTGTTTATGAATGAAAAACGGTTTACACACGACTCACGACTGTTGACGTTCGAACACTTCCGGAACAAGTGCTTCACTGACGACTTTTGTTCGAACCACAACGCTGTAAATGATTCACCACGTACTACAAATAATCGCCAACGGAACCTAAACACCTAACCTAACCTATGCCTATATATACACAATATGCTAATATATTATAATAATTATATTTTAGAAAATTCCCGTTTTGAATGAACAGCATGTAACATTTATGAATGCGTCTGTGGGGTCGACCGCTGGATGTAATGGACTTGAGTCGAGGACGGGTTGCGCCCCCGCAGTTCAGATCATTAAGGTACTAGTTATGGAGAGTGCAGGTTGTGTTGTGACGTGTGACGGGAACGTCTCGGTGTTACTGTGACGACGAGTGTTCTCGTCCCACTGGACGAGGGACCCCCAGTACGTGGGTAAAGTCCCAGAGGGACAGTCTCGTCCCACTGGACGAGGGACCCCAGTACGTGGGTAAAGTCCCAGAGGGACAGTCTCGTCCCACTGGACGAGGGACCCCCAGTACGTGGGTAAAGTCCCAGGGGGGACAGTCTCTTCCCACTGGACGAGGGACCCCAGTACGTGGGTAAAGTCCCAGGGGACAGTCTCGTCCCACTGGACGAGGGACCCCAAGTACGTGGGTAAAGTCCCAGGGGACAGTCTCTTCCCACTGGACGAGGGACCCCCAGTACGTGGGTAAAGTCCCAGGGGGACAGTCTCGTCACACTGGACGAGGGACCTCCGGTACGTGGGTAAAGTCCCAGGGGGACAGTCTCGTCCCATTGGAGGAGGGACCCCAGTACGTGGGTAAAGTCCCAGGGGGACAGTCTCGTCCCACTGGAGGAGGGACCCCAAGTACGTGGGTAAAGTCCCAGGGGGACAGTCTCGTCCCACTGGGCGAGGGACCCCCAGTACGTGGGTAAAGTCCCAGGGGGACAGTCTCGTCCCACTGGGCGAGGGACCCCCAGTACGTGGGTAAAGTCCCAGGGGGACAGTCTCGTCCCACTGGGCGAGGGATCCAGGGCGCTCATCCACTGTGACAAGGTAAGTTACACCTCCACCCTCAAGTGTCACCAGAGCTGCTTGTGTATAGATTACAATGAAGTCGTCCATGTGATAATTGTATAACATTTGTGGTGTATGACGACCGTAATATATAATTGTCTTTGATGCCATTACAGGTAAGGGATAATAACTCGTCCAGGGACACAACTCCGGCAGTTTTAAGGTACGTTAATTTCCTTGTGTTTTGGTAACAATGTTAGAGATGAAGCCAAGTCCGGGAGGGGGGGGTCACTACAGCTTACAGTGGTCACTACAGCTTACAGTGGTCACTACAGCTTACAGTGGTCACTACAGCTTACAATGGTCACTACAGCTTACAATGGTTACTACAGCTTACAATGGTCACTACAGCTTACAATGGTCACTACAGCTTACAATGGTCACTACAGCTTACAATGGTCACTACAGCTTACAATGGTCACTACAGCTTACAATGGTTACTACAGCTTACAATGGTCACTACAGCTTACAATGGTCACTACAGCTTACAATGGTCACTACAGCTTACAATGGTCACTACAGCTTACAATGGTCACTACAGCTTACAATGGTCACTACAGCTTACAATGGTCACTACAGCTTACAATGGTTACTACAGCTTACAATGGTTACTACAGCTTACAATGGTCACTACAGCTTACATGGTCACTACAGCTTACAATGGTCACTACAGCTTACAATGGTCACTACAGCTTACAATGGTCACTACAGCTTACAATGGTCACTACAGCTTACAATGGTCACTACAGCTTACAATGGTCACTACAGCTTACAGTGGTCACTACAGCTTACAGTGGTCACTACAGCTACAATGGTCACTACAGCTTACAATGGTCACTACAGCTTACAATGGTCACTACAGCTTACAATGGTCACTACAGCTTACAATGGTCACTACACCTTGGGCGAGCTGTAGTGACCATTGTGGAGCTCCGTGTACGAGTGGGCTACACGCCCTCCCATGATACAACCCGTCCTCGCAAATTCGTATAGTCATATTGACTTATTAATACGTGCATAGGTGATATACTAAACATAATAGTTTACCTTGAAAAGCTTCATAGAAAACACCGACCTTACCTAACCTTGTTAGTATGTTAAGATAAGCATCTTATTTCTTCGTAATTACAATTGTTACTTAACCTATTATAGGTATAGGTTAAGTAATAATTGTAATTACGAAGCAATAAGATGCTTATCTTAACATACTAACAAGGTTAGGTAAGGTCGGTGTTTTCTATGAAGCTTTTCAAGGTAAACTATTATGTTTAGTATATCACCTATGCACGTATTTAATAAGTCAATATTGACTATACGAATTTGCGAGGACGGGTTGCATGATAACACCCTCGCCAACACCAATACACTCCTCCTGCACTTCTTCACCGCCAAACGTATTTAATCCAGCCACTTGGGCCAGACGGTAGAGCGACGGCCTCGCATCATGCAGGTCCGCGTTCAATCCCCCGATTGTCCACCTGACTCCTTTCCCAGTGCTATTTAGTCATAATAACTTAACGCTTCCTCCTCGTAATTCCCTTCCCTGTTGTTGGCATATTAAGCTGTCCAGTAATTAATCACCAATTAAAGGTGATAACGGAATGGAAGTTATGCGCATCCGATGGAAGATTGCGCACCCAAGGGGGGGGGTTAGAGTGCGCACCAAGGGGGGGGGTTAGAGTGCGCACCCAAGGGGGGGGGTTAGAGTGCGCACCCAAGGGGGGGGGGTTAGAGTGCGCACCCAAGGGGGGGGGGTTAGAGTGCGCACCCAAGGGGGGGGGGTTAGAGTGCGCACCCAAGGGGGGGGGTTAGAGTGCGCACCCAAGGGGGGGGGGTTAGAGTGCGCACCCAAGGGGGGGGGTTAGAGTGCGCACCCAAGGGGGGGGGTTAGAGTGCGCACCCAAGGGGGGGGGTTAGAGTGCGCACCCAGGGGGGGGTTAGAGTGCGCACCCCGCAACACTGATTCTAATTCTCTCCTAATTAGTGGTAAGACTCGGGCTGTGTTTCTTGAAGGCAGCAGCAGCTCCAGCACCATCTTAATTCGTGGTGGCGTCTCCAGGATGTCACACTTCCGCAGTCAGCGCTCCATTCCTCTCTTTGGTATTAAATACGGGCTCACCATAGCCTGTGCTACTTGGAACTTTGTGTTCCGGGTAGCGAATCTTAAACAACAATAACAACTCTGTTTTTATATTCACAAAACACCAATATTTGCCCGACACAAGACATGAGGACTGCGAGAGAGAGAGAGAGAGAGAGAGAGAGAGAGGAGGAGAGAGAGAGAGAGAGAGAGAGAGAGAGAGAGAGAGAGAGAGAGAGAGAGCAGCAAACTCTGTCATCTCCCTGGTATGATACTGGTTGATACCTGGATGATGGGGTTCTGGGAGTTCTTCTACTCCCCAAGCCCGGCCCGAGGCCAGGCTCGACTTGTGAGAGTTTGATCCACCAGGCTGTTGCTTGGAGCGGCCCGCAGAGCCACATACCCACCACAGCCCGGCTGATCCGGGACTTCTCTTAGGAAACAGTCCAGTTTTCTCTTGAAGATGTCCACGGTTGTTCCGGCAATATTTCTTATAGTCGCTGGGAGGACGTTGAACAACCGCGGACCTCTGATGTTTATACAGTGTTCTCTGATTGTGCCTATGGCACCTCTGCTCTTCACTGGTTCAATCTTGCATTTTCTTCCATATCGTTCACTCCAGTACGTTGTTATTTTACTGTGTAGATTTGGGACCTGGCCCTCCAGTATTTTCCACGTGTATATTATTTGGTATCTCTCTCGTCTCCTTTCTAGAGAGTACATTTGGAGAGCTTTGAGACGATCCCAATAATTTAGGTGTTTTATCTCGTCTATGCGTGCCGTATATGTTCTCTGTATTCCCTCTATTTCAGCAATCTCTCCTGCTCTGAAGGGGGAAGTGAGTACTGAGCAGTACTCGAGACGGGACAACACAAGTGACTTGAAGAGTACAACCATTGTGATGGGATCTCTGGATTTGAAAGTTCTCGTAATCCATCCGATCATTTTTCTGGCTGATGCGATATTTGCTTGGTTATGCTCCCTAAACGTTAGATCGTCGGACATCATTATTCCCAAATCCTTGACATGCTGTTTTCTACTATGGGAAGATTTGATTGTGTTTTGTACCCTGTATTATGTTTCAGATCCTCATTTTTGCCGTACCTGAGTACCTGAAATTATCACTGTTAAACATCATATTTTCTGCTGCCCAATCGAAAACTTTGTTGACATCTGTTTGTAGTTTTTCAATGTCTTCAACAGAGGTAATTTCATGATGATTTTTGTGTCATCTGCGAAGGATGACACGAAGCTGTGACGTGTATTTTTGTCTATATCAGATATGAGAATAAGGAACAGTAGCGGTGCAAGGACTGTACCTTGAGGTACAGAGCTTTTAACATCGCTTGGACTCGATTTTATCTGATTGACTGTTACTCTTTGTGTTCTGTTCGACAGGAAATTGAGTATCCAGCGTCCTACTTTTCCAGTTATTCCCATTGACCTCATTTTGTGAGCTATCACCCCATGGTCACATTTGTCGAAAGCCTTTGCAAAGTCTGTGTATACAACATCTGCATTTTGCTTTTCTTCTAGGGCTTCTGTGATTTTGTCATAGTGGTTGAGTAACTGTGACAGACAGGATCTTCCCGCTCTAAATCCATGTTGTCCTGGATTGTGCAATTCATTGTTTTCCATAAAACTAGAAATTTGATTCCTAATCACTCTTTCAAACACTTTTATTATGTGTGATGTTAGTGCAACTGGCCTATAATTTTTTGCCAAGGCTTTACTCCCGCCCTTGTGCAACGGAGCTATATCTGCAGATTTAAGCGCTGCTGGTATTCCCCTGTATCCAGGCTCTTTCTCCATATTACGCTGAGTGCTCTCGCTACTGGTACTTTACATTTCTTTATGAATATTGAATTCCATGAGTCAGGCCCAGGGGCTGAGTGCATGGGCATATTGTCAATTTCTCTTTCAAAGTCTTCCGAGTTTGTGGTAATATCCGTTATATTATCTGCAGCTTGAATGTCATTCATAAAGAAGCTGTCTGGGTCATCAACTTTCATGTTGTTAATTGGTGTGCTAAACATAGCCTCATATTGGCTTCTTAGAATTTCACTAATCTCTTTGTTGTCCTCTGTGTACGTACCTTCATTTGTAATTAACGGTCCAATACTGGTCGAGGTTTTGGATTTTGATTTAGCGTATGTGAAAAAATATTTCGGATTTTTCCTTATCTCTTGTATAGCTCTCTGTTCCAATTCCATTTCCTCAGACTCATATGATCGCTTCAACGTTTGTTCGATTTCTTCGATCTCCCTGCTTAGGCTTATTTTCCTTGCTTGTGATAGTTGTGTCTGCCGAAGCATTTCCGTTATTTTTTTTTCCTTCTCCTGTACAGTCGTCTGCGTTCTCTTTCTAGAGTGTTTCTCTTTCTGCCCCTCCTCACCGGCACTCCTCACTCCTCACTGCGTATCCAAAACGCATCTTAATAGTTCGTTAAATTAATTTTTTAGTGTAATATCACACTTTAGTTCAATCAATTGTTGTTCTTCCTGAAGGCTATGGCGGTGAGTCCACTCACAGGATGAGTGGCGCTGCCCAATACTGTCACTATGGCGGTGTGTCCACTCACAGGATGAGTGGCGCTGCCCAATACTGTCACTATGGCGGTATGTCCCTCACAGGATGAGTGGCGCTGCCCAATACTGTCATTATGGCGGTGTGTCCCCTCACAGGATGAGTGACGCTGCCCAATACTGTCACTATGGCGGTGTGTCCCTCACAGGATGAGTGGCGCTGCCCAATACTGTCACTATGGCGGTGTGTCCACTCACAGGATGAGTGACGCTGCCCAATACTGTCACTATGGCGGTGTGTCCACTCACAGGATGAGTGGCGCTGCCCAATACTGTCACTATGGCGGTGTGTCCACTCACAGGATGAGTGGCGCTGCCCAATACTGTCACTATGGCGGTGTGTCCACTCACAGGATGAGTGGCGCTGCCCAATACTGTCACTATGGCGGTGTGTCCACTCACAGGATGAGTGGCGCTGCCCAATACTGTCACTATGGCGGTGTGTCCACTCACAGGATGAGTGGCGCTGCCCAATACTGTCACTATGGCGGTGTGTCCACTCACAGGATGAGTGGCGCTGCCCAATACTGTCACTATGGCGGTGTGTCCACTCACAGGATGAGTGGCGCTGCCCAATACTGTCACTATGGCGGTGTGTCCACTCACAGGATGAGTGGCGCTGCCCAATACTGTCACTATGGCGGTGTGTCCACTCACAGGATGAGTGGCGCTGCCCAATACTGTCACTATGGCGGTGTGTCCACTCACAGGATGAGTGGCGCTGCCCAATACTGTCACTATGGCGGTGTGTCCACTCACAGGATGAGTGGCGCTGCCCAATACTGTCACTATGGCGGTGTGTCCACTCACAGGATGAGTGACGCTGCCCAATACTGTCACTATGGCGGTGTGTCCACTCACAGGATGAGTGGCGCTGCCCAATACTGTCACTATGGCGGTGTGTCCACTCACAGGATGAGTGGCGCTGCCCAATACTGTCACTATGGCGGTGTGTCCACTCACAGGATGAGTGACGCTGCCCAATACTGTCACTATGGCGGTGTGTCCACTCACAGGATGAGTGGCGCTGCCCAATACTGTCACTATGGCGGTGTGTCCACTCACAGGATGAGTGGCGCTGCCCAATACTGTCACTATGGCGGTGTGTCCACTCACAGGATGAGTGGCGCTGCCCAATACTGTCACTATGGCGGTGTGTCCACTCACAGGATGAGTGGCGCTGCCCAATACTGTCACTATGGCGGTGTGTCCACTCACAGGATGAGTGGCGCTGCCCAATACTGTCACTATGGCGGTGTGTCCACTCACAGGATGAGTGACGCTGCCCAATACTGTCACTATGGCGGTGTGTCCACTCACAGGATGAGTGGCGCTGCCCAATACTGTCACTATGGCGGTGTGTCCACTCACAGGATGAGTGCGCTGCCCAATACTGTCACTATGGCGGTGTGTCCACTCACAGGATGAGTGGCGCTGCCCAATACTGTCACTATGGCGGTGTGTCCACTCACAGGATGAGTGGCGCTGCCCAATACTGTCACTATGGCGGTGTGTCCACTCACAGGATGAGTGGCGCTGCCCAATACTGTCACTATGGCGGTGTGTCCACTCACAGGATGAGTGGCGCTGCCCAATACTGTCACTATGGCGGTGTGTCCACTCACAGGATGAGTGGCGCTGCCCAATACTGTCACTATGGCGGTGTGTCCACTCACAGGATGAGTGGCGCTGCCCAATACTGTCACTATGGCGGTGTGTCCACTCACAGGATGAGTGGCGCTGCCCAATACTGTCACTATGGCGGTGTGTCCACTCACAGGATGAGTGGCGCTGCCCAATACTGTCACTATGGCGGTGTGTCCACTCACAGGATGAGTGGCGCTGCCCAATACTGTCACTATGGCGGTGTGTCCACTCACAGGATGAGTGGCGCTGCCCAATACTGTCACTATGGCGGTGTGTCCACTCACAGGATGAGTGGCGCTGCCCAATACTGTCACTATGGCGGTGTGTCCACTCACAGGATGAGTGGCGCTGCCCAATACTGTCACTATGGCGGTGTGTCCACTCACAGGATGAGTGGCGCTGCCCAATACTGTCACTATGGCGGTGTGTCCACTCACAGGATGAGTGACGCTGCCCAATACTGTCACTATGGCGGTGTGTCCACTCACAGGATGAGTGGCGCTGCCCAATACTGTCACTATGGCGGTGTGTCCACTCACAGGATGAGTGGCGCTGCCCAATACTGTCACTATGGCGGTGTGTCCACTCACAGGATGAGTGACGCTGCCCAATACTGTCACTATGGCGGTGTGTCCACTCACAGGATGAGTGGCGCTGCCCAATACTGTCACTATGGCGGTGTGTCCACTCACAGGATGAGTGACGCTGCCCAATACTGTCACTATGGCGGTGTGTCCCTCACAGGATGAGTGACGCTGCCCAATACTGTCACTATGGCGGTGTGTCCACTCACAGGATGAGTGGCGCTGCCCAATACTGTCACTATGGCGGTGTGTCCACTCACAGGATGAGTGACGCTGCCCAATAAACTCGCCCCTCGGGGCAAAATTAGAAGCAGGTATATAGCAGATGGAGCCTATTGACAAAAGCAGGATCCTCTTAGCGCCGTAGAAGTATAAACAGAGTAATAATATTCTCTTTAACATAGTAGTCTGGGATGCTCCCGGACGCAGGTTCGAATCCTCGTCACGGCCCTTGTGGATTTGTTGATAGTAGTGAGAGGTTGTGAGGAGGTAGTTGAGGTGTTGGAGAGACAAACACAACACAAACAACTAAACAAGATAAACAAACACACACAAAGAACAGAAGATAACATAAACAAGACGAACAAACCAACACCGGAGAATTCGTAGTAATTTAAACAAGTGACACAAACACAAGCAATGAAACAATTGTTGAATAAAAATTGATCAAAACAAAAGAAATGATAAACAAGTGTAATATTTGCAACCAAGAAACAATATTTGCAACACATCTCTGCAATGTTTTGAAATAAAAACAATATTTCCAACAAAAAATATTTGCAACAAAGAAACATTAATTACATCAAAGAAACCGTGTTTGCTAAAAAAAACGGTTATACAACAGTAACACCAAACAAAGCACAAAGTATACGAACAAACGAACCAAACAACAAAATTGCAATATGAACAACAAAATTTGCGTTACGGCAACGTGACCGACAAAGACACGAGGAAACAAGCAACAAACAAAGTCTCACCTCAGCAGAACAAGCCATAAAGAAAGGAAAACATTTCAACATACACACAAAGCATCAAAAAAAGAAGTTGCAACACTGCAACACAGGGGTGGGGGGGGCAACGCAACACTGCAGTGCGAACAACAAAGGCAAAGTGAGCTTTGGCATCACAAGTGTTAGCAGACCGGATGTAGGCTAGATTAGTATTCTGTACATGGTTGTGTCTCGAGAGAGAGAGAGAGAGAGAGAGAGAGAGAGAGAGAGAGAGAGAGAGAGAGAGAGAGAGAGAGAGAGAGAGAGAGTCAGTCAGAGTCATATATACATACACACGGAAAGACAGACAGACAGACACAGACAGACAGACAGACAGACAGACAGACAGATTCACTCCCCGAAGCTGTCCCCCAAGCATCCAGTCGGGTAACAAAAAAAACCGTGTCTGGGTCAGCGGTCTCCCACGCCTCGTACGTAACTCAGCAGCAGCAGCAGCAACAGGTGGGAGGAGGGAAGGGACGCAGGTTAGGAATGCAGCAGAAACGGGAGCAGGAAACGGTAGCAAAGTAACAGTAGCGTTTGCAACCGTTAAGGAGAAAGTAAAATATCAAACGGGGAGAATGAAAATGCTGGCCAACAGTAGCTTACACGGGTACAAGATCAACAGAAGGAAGACCAAAGGTTATATCAGAATACCACTAAGCACCAGAACAAATATATTACAGCAGCAGCAGCAACAGGTGCACCACAGCAGCAGCAACAACAGGTGCACCACCAGCAGCACAACAGGTGCACCACAGCAGCAGCAACAACAGGTGCACCACAGCAGCAACAGGTGCACCACAGCAACAGCAACAACAACAGGTGCACCACAGCAGCAGCAGCAGCAACAGGTGCACCACAGCAGCAGCAGCAGCAACAGGTGCACCACAGCAGCAGCAACAGCAACAGGTGCACCACAGCAGCAGCAGCAACAACAGGTGCACCACAGCAGCAGCAACAGGTGCACCACAGCAGCAGCAGCAGCAACAGGTGCACCACAGCAGCAGCAACAACAGGTGCACCACAGCAGCAGCAACAACAGGTGCACCACAGCAGCAGCAGCAGCAACAGGTGCACCACAGCAGCAGCAGCAGCAACAGGTGCACCACAGCAGCAGCAACAGCAACAGGTGCACCACAGCAGCAGCAACAGCAACAGGTGCACCACAGCAGCAGCAACAGGTGCACCACAGCAGCAGCAACAACAGGTGCACCACAGCAGCAACAGCAACATGTGCACACAGCAGCAGCAACAACAGGTGCACCACAGCAGCAGCAACAACAGTGCACCACAGCAGCAGCAACAACAGGTGCACCACAGCAGCAGCAACAACAGGTGCACCACAGCAGCAGCAACAACAGGTGCACCACAGCAGCAGCAACAGGTGCACCACAGCAGCAACAGCAACAGGTGCACCACAGCAGCAGCAACAACAGGTGCACCACAGCAGCAGCAACAACAGGTGCACCACAGCAGCAGCAAGAACAGGTGCACCACAGCAGCAGCAACAACAGGTGCACCACAGCAGCAGCAGCAGCAACAACAGTGCACCACAGCAGCAACAACAGGTGCACCACAGCAGCAACAACAGGTGCACCACAGCAGCAACAACAGGTGCACCACAGCAGCAACAACAGGTGCACCACAGCAGCAACAACAGGTGCACCACAGCAGCACAGCAACAGGTGCACCACAGCAGCAGCAGCAGCAACAGGTGCACCACAGCAGCAGCAGCAGCAACAGGTGCACCACAGCAGCAGCAGCAGCAACAGTGCACCACAGCAGCAGCAGCAACAGGTGCACCACAGCAGCAGCAGCAACAGGTGCACCACAGCAGCAGCAACAGGTGCACCACAGCAGCAGCAACAGGTGCACCACAGCAGCAACAACAGGTGCACCACAGCAGCAGCAACCAGGTGCACCACAGCAGCAGCAACAACAGGTGCACCACAGCAGCAACAACAACAGGTGCACCACAGCAGCAACAACAGGTGCACCACAGCAGCAGCAGCAGCAACAGGTGCACCACATAGCAACAACAGGTGCACCACAGCACAGCAGCACAACAGGTGCACCACAGCAGCAGCAGCAACAACAGGTGCACACAGCAGCAGCAGCAGCAGCAACAGGTGCACCACAGCAGCAGCAGCAGCAACAGGTGCACCACAGCAGCAGCAACAGGTGCA
>WNGS01004946.1:24844632-24855704 GCA_020271785.1 Procambarus virginalis
AGATATATATATATATATATATATATATATATCTATATATATATATATAATATATATATATATATATATATATATTATATATATATATATATATATATATATAATAATATATATATATATATATATATATATATATATATATATATATATATCTATATATATATATATATATATGCAAACGAGCCTGAATGGTCCCCAGGACTAGATACAACTGAAAACTCACAACTGTTCAGTTATATATTATATATATATATATATTATATATAATATATATATATTATATATATATAAATATATATGCTGAATATGACCGAAAGGGTAAGACTATATAATGATTCTAACAGTAATCTTCTCAATATTTCTTATGTTTTTCTTCACTGTCGAGGGAAGTTAAAATATTAACTCTCCAAAGTTCATTTTCACATTTTATTATGGTCTGACGCCTAGAGATGCGTTTCGCAAGGTACTCCTTACATTTTCAAATACAAATTCACCATTGATTGATAAGATTAAGCCAATCAAGAAATGGCAAGGGCATGAATAACCCGTACCAGCTACCTGGAGAGTTCCTCTGTATATCCCATGAAGCCCCGAGTGAGAGATGCCAAGTCGGCACCCACAGGATGTTCAAGTTCAAGTACGTTTATTGAGATAAGCAAGAAATACAGCTCAAAGGGATAGAGTAGCTTAGGCTATTTCTACTGCTGGTAAAGGCAGCTCCGAAGGAAGGCAAGATCGTACAGCAGGGACAAGGAAGACAAGATCGTACAGCAGGGACAAGGAAGACGTAGTGGAGAGACAACGATTGCCGCTGTCACCACCAATGTTTTAGGACACGGCGACGATTAAGGATGGCTTGGTGGCAGTGGGAAACCAAGTCAAAAAAGTGTATCCTCGTGATGTTGAGGTGCAGGGCAGCGTCGTGAATTCTGAGGTTGATGCGCAGAGAGAACTTTTTCAGTGTCACAGTAGTTAATAAATGGAATGCATTAGGCAGTAATGTGGTGGAGGCTGACTCCATACACAGTTTCAAGTGTAGATATGATAGAGCCCAATAGGCTCAGGAACCTGTACCTGTTGATTGACTGTTGAGAGGCGGGACCAAACAGCCAAAACTCAACCCCAGCAACCACAACTAGGTGAGTACAGATCTTAGAATACCTCAAGACGTTGGACAAAAGGATTGAAGCTCTAGGATAGTTAGCTATGGTAAACAGATAAGGTGTAATGGGGGAGTGTAGTGGGGAATGATACAGAGGCGCCTGACAGCTGAGTGGACAGCGCTTCGGATTCGTAACTGCTGAGGTTCTCGGGTTTGATCCCCGGTGGAGGCGGAAACAAATGGGCAGAATTTCTTTCACCCTGATGCCCCCTGTTCATCTAGCAGTAAATTAGGTACCTGGGAGTTAGACAGCTGCTACGGGCTGCTTCTTAGGGGGGGAATGGGTGTAACAAAAAGGAGGCCTGGTCGATGACCGGGCCGCGGGGACGCTAAGCCCCGAAATCATCTCAAGATAACCTCAAGATAACCGATGGGGGAAGAAAATAAGGAAGATCTTCTCCCTGAAGAGTGTCAGAAAAATGAACTAACCGTTTATGATAACAGTCTTCAACCCAAAGTGGTGCAAAATGTTGAAACAAAAGATAAGGAGAAATGGCTTACACAGAGCAAAGTTGAAGACATAAATAATAAATAAATAAATGTTTATTTAGGTAAGGTACATACAAGAGATTTTACAAAGATTTATGGATTTATAGATATCCTCAGATTAGGCAAAATTGTAATTAATTTTGTCAATAAAGATGTTAATAATAAATAGAGCTAGTACATACCATGCCTAAAGCCACTATTACGCAAAGCGTTTCGGGCAAGATAGTAGAACATAGTTAACACGAGCATTTTACCTTTGAGTGTAGCGGGTGCTCAAGTGTTACCTTTGAGTGTAGCGGGTGCTCAAGTGTTACCTTTGAGTGTAGCGGGTGCTCAAGTGTTACCTTTGAGTGTAGCGGGTGCTCAAGTGTTACCTTTGAGTGTAGCGGGTGCTCAAGTGTTACCTTTGAGTGTAGCAGGTGCTCAAGTGTTAGTTACCTTTGAGTGTAGCGGGTGCTCAAGTGTTACCTTTGAGTGTAGCGGTTGCTCAAGTGTTACCTTTGAGTGTAGCGGGTGCTCAAGTGTTACCTTTGAGTGTAGCGGGTGCTCAAGTGTTACCTTTGAGTGTAGCGGGTGCTCAAGTGTTACCTTTGAGTGTAGCGGTTGCTCAAGTGTTACCTTTGAGTGTAGCGGGTGCTCAAGTGTTACCTTTGAGTGTAGCGGGTGCTCAAGTGTTACCTTTGAGTGTAGCGGGTGCTCAAGTGTTACCTTTGAGTGTAGCGGTTGCTCAAGTGTTACCTTTGAGTGTAGCGGGTGCTCAAGTCTTACCTTTGAGTGTAGCGGTTGCTCAAGTGTTACCTTTGAGTGTAGCGGTTGCTCAAGTGTTACCTTTGAGTGTAGCGGGTGCTCAAGTGTTACCTCTGAGTGTAGCGGGTGCTCAAGTGTTACCTTTGAGTGTAGCGGGTGCTCAAGTGTTACCTTTGAGTGTAGCGGGTGCTCAAGTGTTACCTCTGAGTGTAGCGGGTGCTCAAGTGTTACCTCTGAGTGTAGCGGGTGCTCAAGTGTTACCTCTGAGTGTAGCGGGTGCTCAAGTGTTACCTTTGAGTGTAGCGGGTGCTCAAGTGTTACCTTTGAGTGTAGCGGGTGCTCAAGTGTTACCTTTGAGTGTAGCGGGTGCTCAAGTGTTACCTTTGAGTGTAGCGGGTGCTCAAGTGTTACCTTTGAGTGTAGCGGGTGCTCAAGTGTTACCTTTGAGTGTAGCGGGTGCTCAAGTGTTACCTTTGAGTGTAGCGGTTGCTCAAGTGTTACCTTTGAGTGTAGCGGGTGCTCAAGTGTTACCTTTGAGTGTAGCGGTTGCTCAAGTGTTACCTTTGAGTGTAGCGGTTGCTCAAGTGTTACCTTTGAGTGTAGCGGGTGCTCAAGTGTTACCTCTGAGTGTAGCGGGTGCTCAAGTGTTACCTTTGAGTGTAGCGGGTGCTCAAGTGTTACCTTTGAGTGTAGCGGGTGCTCAAGTGTTACCTCTGAGTGTAGCGGGTGCTCAAGTGTTACCTCTGAGTGTAGCGGGTGCTCAAGTGTTACCTTTGAGTGTAGCGGTTGCTCAAGTGTTACCTTTGAGTGTAGCGGGTGCTCAAGTGTTACCTTAGAGTGTAGCGGTTGCTCAAGTGTTACCTTTGAGTGTAGCGGGTGCTCAAGTGTTACCTTTGAGTGTAGCGGGTGCTCAAGTGTTACCTCTGAGCGTAGCGGGTGCTCAAGTGTTACCTCTGAGTGTAGCGGGTGCTCAAGTGTTACCTTTGAGTGTAGCGGGTGCTCAAGTGTTACCTCTGAGTGTAGCGGGTGCTCAAGTGTTACCTCTGAGTGTAGCGGGTGCTCAAGTGTTACCTCTGAGTGTAGCGGGTGCTCAAGTGTTACCTTTGAGTGTAGCGGGTGCTCAAGTGTTACCTCTGAGTGTAGCGGGTGCTCAAGTGTTACCTTTGAGTGTAGCGGTTGCTCAAGTGTTGCCTTTGAGTGTAGCGGGTGCTCAAGTGTTACCTTTGAGTGTAGCGGGTGCTCAAGTGTTACCTTTGAGTGTAGCGGGTGCTCAAGTGTTACCTTTGAGTGTAGCGGGTGCTCAAGTGTTACCTCTGAGTGTAGCGGGTGCTCAAGTGTTGAGCAGGAAGCCGTGTTAAAATGTTTGAGCCTGTGACTATAAGACACTATCGCTTCTCTGTGAATACTCAGACAGCGCCAGATTTAAATGACTGAAAACTCGTCATGGAAGAAAATAGGTGACATGATTACTACATCTTCGATACATTCCTCCCATGGTGGTGTTAACTGTTTCTTTTGGATAGGCAATACATTCTTGAAAACCATTATACTTTGTAACAATAGAACATATGGATGTGATATATATACGGCACAGCTGCTGTGCCAGGTAAGTCCACTACGGGGTCACCATAGCCCGTGCTACTTGCCCCCCTCCTGTGCCAGGTAAGTCCACTACGGGCTCACCATAGCCCGTGCTACTTGCCCCGCTCCTGTGCCAGGTAAGTCCACTACGGGGTCACCATAGCCCGTGCTACTTGCCCCGCTCCTGTGCCAGGTAAGTCCACTACGGGCTCACCATAGCCCGTGCTACTTGCCCCGCTCCTGTGCCAGGTAAGTCCACTACGGACTCACCATAGCCCGTGCTACTTGCCCCGCTCCTGTGCCAGGTAAGTCCACTACGGGCTCACCATAGCCCGTGCTACTTGCCCCGCTCCTGTGCCAGGGAAGTTCACTACGGGCTCACCATAGCCCGTGCTACTTGCCCCCCCTCCTGTGCCAGGGAAGTCCACTACGGGCTCACCATAGCCCGTGCTACTTGCCCCGCTCCTGTGCCAGGTAAGTCCACTACGGGCTCACCATAGCCCGTGCTACTTGCCCCGCTCCTGTGCCAGGTAAGTCCACTACGGGCTCACCATAGCCTGTGCTACTTGCCCCGCTCCTGTGCCAGGTAAGTCCACTACGGGCTCACCATAGCCCGTGCTACTTGCCCCGCTCCTGTGCCAGGTAAGTCCACTACGGGCTCACCATAGCCCGTGCTACTTGCCCCGCTCCTGTGCCAGGTAAGTCCACTACGGGCTCACCATAGCCCGTGCTACTTGCCCCGCTCCTGTGCCAGGCAAGTCCACTACGGGCTCACCATAGCCCGTGCTACTTGCCCCGCTCCTGTGCCAGGCAAGTCCACTACGGGCTCACCATAGCCCGTGCTACTTGCCCCGCTCCTGTGCCAGGCAAGTCCACTACGGGCTCACCATAGCCCGTGCTACTTGCCCCGCTCCTGTGCCAGGCAAGTCCACTACGGGCTCACCATAGCCCGTGCTACTTGCCCCGCTCCTGTGCCAGGTAAGTCCACTACGGGCTCACCATAGCCCGTGCTACTTGCCCCGCTCCTGTGCCAGGGAAGTTCACTACGGGCTCACCATAGCCCGTGCTACTTGCCCCCCCTCCTGTGCCAGGTAAGTCCACTACGGGCTCACCATACCCTGTGCTACTTGCCCCGCTCCTGTGCCAGGCAAGTCCACTACGGGCTCACCATAGCCCGTGCTACTTGCCCTGCTCCTGTGCCTGGGAAGTCCACTACGGGCTCACCATAGCCCGTGCTACTTGCCCTGCTCCTGTGCCTGGGAAGTCCACTACGGGCTCACCATAGCCCGTGCTACTTGCCCCGCTCCTGTGCCTGGGAAGTCCACTACGGGCTCACCATAGCCCGTGCTACTTGCCCCGCTCCTGTGCCAGGCAAGTCCACTACGGGCTCACCATAGCCCGTGCTACTTGCCCCGCTCCTGTGCCAGGCAAGTCCACTACGGGCTCACCATAGCCCGTGCTACTTGCCCCGCTCCTGTGCCAGGTAAGTCCACTACGGGCTCACCATAGCCTGTGCTACTTGCCCCGCTCCTGTGCCAGGTAAGTCCACTACGGGCTCACCATAGCCCGTGCTACTTGCCCCGCTCCTGTGCCAGGTAAGTCCACTACGGGCTCACCATAGCCTGTGCTACTTGCCCCGCTCCTGTGCCAGGCAAGTCCACTACGGGCTCACCATAGCCCGTGCTACTTGCAACTTCTTGTCCCAGTAGGTGAATCTAAAACAATTGTTTGTTGATCTAGATTCAGCTACTCGGAACAAGTTCCAAGTAGCACGGGCTATGGTGATCCCGTAGTGGACTTACCTGGCACAGGAGCGGCGGGGATGTAACTGTGTGCATTGTTCGATTGATTGATTGATGAAGATTAAGCCACCCAAAAGGTGGCACGGGCATGAATAGCCCGTGCCACCTCTTGGGTGGCTTAATCTTTATCAATCAATCAACTCACTTGAACTTGGGTCACTGCTGACAGCACACGCTAGGCTTCGGTGTCAGAAGGCTGTTTCGGCGGCTGTCAACAACGTGTTGGAAAATCTAACTTCGGCCTCACACGCCTGGGGTCGGTAGTTCGAGTCACCAAGTGCCCAGATGAATGCAGCATGTTGGAGGCGTTGCCAGCCACTAGCTGGAGGCGTTGCCAGCCACTAGCTAGAGGCGTTGCCAGCCACTAGCTGGAGGCGTTGCCAGCCACTAGCTAGAGGCGTTGCCAGCCACTAGCTAGAGGCGTTGCCAGCCACTAGCTAGAGGCGTTGCCAGCCACTAGCTAGAGGCGTTGCCAGCCACTAGCTAGAGGCCTTGCCAGCCACTAGCTAGTGGCGTTGCCAGCCACTAGCTAGTGGCGTTGCCAGCCACTAGCTAGTGGCGTTGCCAGCCACTACCTAGAGGCGTTGCCAGCCACTAGCTAGAGGCGTTGCCAGCCACTAGCTAGTGGCGTTGCCAGCCACTACCTAGAGGCGTTGCCAGCCACTAGCTAGAGGCGTTGCCAGCCACTACCTAGAGGCGTTGCCAGCCACTAGCTAGAGGTGTTGCCAGCCACTACCTAGAGGCGTTGCCAGCCACTAGCTAGAGGCATTGCCAGCCACTACCTAGAGGCGTTGCCAGCCACTACCTAGAGGCGTTGCCAGCCACTAGCTAGAGGTGTTGCCAGCCACTACCTAGAGGCGTTGCCAGCCACTACCTAGAGGCGTTGCCAGCCACTAGCTAGAGGCGTTGCCAGCCACTAGCTAGAGGCGTTGCCAGCCACTAGCTAGAGGCGTTGCCAGCCACTAGCTAGAGGCGTTGCCAGCCACTAGCTAGAGGCGTTGCCAGCCACTAGCTAGAGGCGTTGCCAGCCACTTGCTAGAGGCGTTGCCAGCCACTAGCTGGAGGCGTTGCCAGCCACTAGCTAGAGGCGTTGCCAGCCACTAGCTAGAGGCGTTGCCAGCCACTAGCTAGAGGCGTTGCCAGCCACTAGCTAGAGGCGTTGCCAGCCACTAGCTAGAGGCGTTGCCAGCCACTAGCTAGAGGCGTTGCCAGCCACTAGCTGGAGGCGTTGCCAGCCACTAGCTGGAGGCGTTGCCAGCCACTAGCTGGAGGCGTTGCCAGCCACTAGCTGGAGGCGTTGCCAGCCACTAGCTAGAGGCGTTGCCAGCCACTAGCTAGTGGCGTTGCCAGCCACTAGCTGGAGGCGTTGCCAGCCACTAGCTGGAGGCGTTGCCAGCCACTAGCTGGAGGCGTTGCCAGCCACTAGCTGGAGGCGTTGCCAGCCACTAGCTGGAGGCGTTGCCAGCCACTAGCTAGAGGCGTTGCCAGCCACTAGCTGGAGGCGTTGCCAGCCACTAGCTGGAGGCGTTGCCAGCCACTAGCTGGAGGCGTTGCCAGCCACTAGCTAGAGGCGTTGCCAGCCACTAGCTAGAGGCGTTGCCAGCCACTAGCTGGAGGCGTTGCCAGCCACTAGCTAGTGGTGTTGCCAGCCACTAGCTGGAGGCGTTGCCAGCCACTAGCTGGAGGCGTTGCCAGCCACTAGCTAGAGGCGTTGCCAGCCACTAGCTAGTGGCGTTGCCAGCCACTTGCTGGAGGCGTTGCCAGCCACTAGCTGGAGGCGTTGCCAGCCACTAGCTAGTGGTGTTGCCAGCCACTAGCTAGAGGCGTTGCCAGCCACTAGCTGGAGGCGTTGCCAGCCACTAGCTGGAGGCGTTGCCAGCCACTAGCTAAGGGCGTTGCCAGCCACTAGCTAAGGGCGTTGCCAGCCACTAGCTGGAGGCGTTGCCAGCCACTAGCTGGAGGCGTTGCCAGCCACTAGCTAAGAGCGTTGCCAGCCACTAGCTAAGGGCGTTGCCAGCCACTAGCTAGAGGCGTTGCCAGCCACTGGCTAAGAGCGTTGCCAGCCACTAGCTAAGAGCGTTGCCAGCCACTAGCTAAGGGGGTTGCCAGCCACTAGCTAGAGGCGTTGCCAGCCACTAGCTAAGAGCGTTGCCAGCCACTAGCTAAGAGCGTTGCCAGCCACTAGCTAAGGGCGTTGCCAGCCACTAGCTAGAGGCGTTGCCAGCCACTAGCTAAGAGCGTTGCCAGCCACTAGCTAAGAGCGTTGCCAGCCACTAGCTAAGGGCGTTGCCAGCCACTAGCTAGAGGCGTTGCCAGCCACCATCTATGAGCGTTGCCAGCCACTAGCTGGAGGCGTTGCCAGCCACTAGCTAAGAGCGTTGCCAGCCACTAGCTAAGAGCGTTGCCAGCCACTAGCTAAGGGCGTTGCCAGCCACTAGCTAGAGGCGTTGCCAGCCACTAGCTAAGAGCGTTGCCAGCCACTAGCTAAGAGCGTTGCCAGCCACTAGCTAAGGGCGTTGCCAGCCACTAGCTAGAGGCGTTGCCAGCCACCAGCTATGAGCGTTGCCAGCCACTAGCTAGAGGCGTTGCCAGCCACCAGCTATGAGCGTTGCCAGCCACTAGCTAGAGGCGTTGCCAGCCACCAGCTATGAGCGTTGCCAGCCACTAGCTACAGGCGTTGCCAGCCACTAACTAGAGGCGTTGCCAGCCACTAGCTAGAGGCGTTGCCAGCCACTAGCTAGAGGCGTTGCCAGCCACTAGCTAGAGGCGTTGCCAGCCACTAGCTGGAGGCGTTGCCAGCCACCAGCTATGAGCGTTGCCAGCATGGCTTTGAGATCGCTATCAGCAGTTGATGTAGGTCATGACCGACACTGCTGGTGTGAAGGATTGCTTCAGCAGTTCACACATCTGCTCACCTGCTGACCTGGCTGTTACCAGAGAGTCTTGTGGAGTATTTTGTAAGATAAGTTATTTTATGTGTTGAACCCTCAAGTGTATTGTACCGGAAGTGGGTTTATGAGGGTGTTAGCTCTCCAGGTAGATGGTTAGCTCTCCAGGTAGATGGTTAGCTCTACAGGTAGATGGTTAGCTCTCCAGGTAGATGGTTAGCTCTACAGGTAGATGGTTAGCTCTCCAGGTAGATGGTTAGCTCTACAGGTAGATGGTTAGCTCTCCTGGTAGATGGTTAGCTCTCCTGGTAGGTGGTTAGCTCTCCAGGTAGGTGGTTAGCTGTCCTGGTAGCTGGTTAGCTCTCCAGGTAGCTGGTTAGCTCTCCAGGTAGGTGGTTAGCTCTCCCGGTAGGTGGTTAGCACTCCCGGTAGATGGTTAGCTCTCCAGGTAGGTGGTTAGCTCTCCCGGTAGATGGTTAGCTCTCCAGGTAGGTGGTTAGCTCTCCAGGTAGGTGGTTAGCTCTCCAGGTAGGTGGTTAGCTCTCCAGGTAGGTGGTTAGCTCTCCAGGTAGCTGGTTAGCTCTCCTGGTAGGTGGTTAGCTCTCCAGGTAGGTGGTTAGCTGTCCTGGTAGCTGGTTAGCTCTCCAGGTAGGTGGTTAGCTCTCCAGGTAGGTGGTTAGCTCTCCTGGTAGCTGGTTAGCTCTCCAGGTAGGTGGTTAGCTCTCCAGGTAGGTGGTTAGCTCTCCAGGTAGGTGGTTAGCTGTCCTGGTAGCTGGTTAGCTCTCCAGGTAGCTGGTTAGCTCTCCAGGTAGGTGGTTAGCTCTCCAGGTAGCTGGTTAGCTCTCCAGGTAGGTGGTTAGCTCTCCAGGTAGCTGGTTAGCTCTCCAGGTAGGTGGTTAGCTCTCCAGGTAGGTGGTTAGCTCTCCAGGTAGGTGGTTAGCTGTCCTGGTAGCTGGTTAGCTCTCCAGGTAGCTGGTTAGCTCTCCAGGTAGGTGGTTAGCTCTCCAGGTAGCTGGTTAGCTCTCCAGGTAGGTGGTTAGCTCTCCAGGTAGCTGGTTAGCTCTCCAGGTAGGTGGTTAGCTCTCCAGGTAGGTGGTTAGCTCTCCTGGTAGCTGGTTAGCTCTCCAGGTAGGTGGTTAGCTCTCCAGGTAGGTGGTTAGCTCTCCTGGTAGGTGGTTAGCTCTCCAGGTAGGTGGTTAGCTGTCCTGGTAGCTGGTTAGCTCTCCAGGTAGGTGGTTAGCTCTCCAGGTAGGTGGTTAGCTCTCCTGGTAGGTGGTTAGCTCTCCAGGTAGGTGGTTAGCTGTCCTGGTAGCTGGTTAGCTCTCCAGGTAGGTGGTTAGCTCTCCAGGTAGGTGGTTAGCTCTCCAGGTAGGTGGTTAGCTGTCCTGGTAGCTGGTTAGCTCTCCAGGTAGCTGGTTAGCTCTCCAGGTAGGTGGTTAGCTCTCCAGGTAGCTGGTTAGCTCTCCGGGTAGGTGTTAGCTCTCCAGGTAGCTGGTTAGCTCTCCAGGTAGCTGGTTAGCTCTCCAGGTAGGTGGTTAGCTCTCCAGGTAGCTGGCTAGCTCTCCAGGTAGGTGGTTAGCTCTCCCGGTAGATGGTTAGCTTTCCTGGTAGATGGTTTGCTCTTCCAGTAGATGGTTAGCTCTCCGGTAGCTGGTTAGCTCTCCAGGCAGCCGGTTAGCTCTCCAGGTAGCTGGCTAGCTCTCCAGGTAGCTGGCTAGCTCTCCAGACAGCTGGCTAGCTCTCCAGGTAGCTGGCTAGCTCTCCAGGTAGCTGGCTAGCTCTCCAGGTAGCTGGCTAGCTCTCCAGGTAGCTGGCTAGCTCTCCAGGTAGCTGGCTAGCTCTCCAGGTAGCTGGCTAGCTCTCCAGGTAGCTGGCTAGCTCTCCAGGTAGCTGGCTAGCTCTCCAGACAGCTGGCTAGCTCTCCAGGTAGCTGGCTAGCTCTCCAAAGCTGGTTACCTATTTTTTGTTTACTCTTTGTTTTAAAACTAACTCTCAATCGCAGATGACCTTTCACTAACTCCTGGGTTAAGCCAGGGGTAATTGAGTGGTCAAAAGGTCATTCTCCCTGCACAAAATGTATTAAAATGAGGAATTGAAATTGAAATAAGTTTATTGATGTAAATACACACAAAGGGATGAGGTGCTCAAGCTATTCTCACCCCGTTCAGTACATCGTGTTAATACATACAGTGACACACATCACAAACAATAAACATATTACCAAACATTCTGAGATTAAAATGAGGAATTGTTGGTGATGTTGGTGAGAGCGAGGGTTGGAGTTTTGGAGGTCAGATCCCCTTGACGACCAGCGTCTGCAGGATTAAAGAGGTCGCTCCCCGTATTAATCCACAGCTGATCTTTGTTTACGTCTGGGAAGGTCCGTTAGTAACCTTTCTCCTT
>WNGS01004946.1:24888994-24900424 GCA_020271785.1 Procambarus virginalis
CAGAACTATTTACATAATTTGCGACATTATATTATAGAATGCGAAAAGTCGCGGAATTCAGAGATCAATGGTGTTCAAGAAAAGTTCAAGTACTTCATTCATAATGATGTACTGCCAAGGATCTTAGACAAATATTAAAAATTTTGCTTACTGTAGGTACAGCCTGCACATGGCTGTAAAGCTGCCGCCCAGTTGGGTGGGTGTACTCACCTATTTGTACTCACCTATTTGTGCTTGCGGGGGTTGAGCTTTGGCTCTTTGTCCCGCCTCTCAACTGTCAATCAACCGGTGTACAGATTCCCGAGCCTACTGGGCTCTATCATATCTACCCTTGAAACTGTGTATGGAGTCAGCCTCCACCACATCACTGCCTAATGCATTCCATCCGTTAACTACTCTGACACTGAAAAAGTTCCTTCTAACGTCTTAGAGCACTTAGAGCACTTAGAGCACTTAGAGCACTTAGAGCAGTGGAGCAAGACCACTGCCTGACTCACCATAGATGTAAACTGCCTTGTATACAGACTGTAGTGGGTCTCGTCTTGAAACACTTTTGATATATATGTATGTGTATGTGTGTGTATAATATATATATATATATATATAGATATATATATATATATATATATAATATATATATATATATATATATATATATATATATATAATATATATATATATATATAATATATATATATATATATATATATATATATATATATATATATATATATATATATATATATATATATATATATGCGAACAAGCCTGAATGGTCCCCAGGACTATATGCGAATGAAAACTCACACCCCAGAAGTGACTCGAACCCATACTCCCAGGAGCAACGCAACTGGTATGTACAAGACGCCTTAAACCACTTGACCATCACGACCGGACATAATGAGGTGATAGCCGAAGCTATTTGAACCACCTCACCGCCGGCACTCGGATGGTTATCTTGGGCATAGCATTTTACCAAATCGCCTCATTCTTTGGGGCACACGTGAGGAACTAGCTAACTAGCTTCAAATAGCTTCGGCTATCACCTCATTATGTCCGGTCGTGATGGTCAAGTGGTTTAAGGCGTCTTGTACATACCAGTTGCGTTGCTCCTGGGAGTATGGGTTCGAGTCACTTCTAGGGTGTGAGTTTTCATTCGCATATAGTCCTGGGGACCATTCAGGCTTGTTCGCATTTGTGTTCCTCACGTGTGCCCCAAAGAATGAGGTGATTTGGTAAAATGCTATGCCCAAGATAACCATCCGAGTGCCGGCGGTGAGGTGGTTCAAATAGCTTCGGCTATCACCTCATTATGTCCGGTCGTGATGGTCAAGTGGTTTAAAGCGTCTTGTACATACCAGTTGCGTTGCTCCTGGGAGTATGGGTTCGAGTCACTTCTGGGTGTGAGTATTCATATATATATATATATATGTATATATATATAATGAAAATAATAACCCATTATTCTAAAATCATAAGGACACGTCGATGGAATATTACGGTCCCAAACCGGGACCGTAATATTCACAAGACTGTCACTTGCTTAGCTAAACGAACTCTGGGGTTCAGTTCCTGAACCCATTATGTGCCTCTGTAACCCTTTCCACCACCGTCCACGTGATGGGTATGGGGGTGTATAATAAATGACTAAGTGTAAGCGGCTGACACAGCATAATCAACCCTAATATACGCTAGGCTAGTGGAGAGAACGTTCTGGGGAATGTAGATAGGTGCCGGGGCTGTGTAGCACCAATTTGCGACTTCGGCCCTACGCAATCGCTCCGTGAAGGCTAATTTCAATTAAATTTCTTTATTATGCTTGCCCGACGTGCTGTCACCAACTCGACGCCATAAACGTCCACCACAGGGACATGAAGCATTTCACACAACACAAGCGCCACCTCAGGGTACCCAGCTCGGCCAGAAAACTCGAGGCCCACGGACTGAGCCCGCACTACAGGAGGAAGTGGGACCCCACCATCTTGAAATCCATGTCAGGCGGGCAGAGACGCACACGCCCCCAGCTGGCCAAACTGGCAAGCACCCACCAACTGCCGGAGAGGTCAGGCAACACGTCCACACTCCACAGCAGCTAGGGGCGCAACTCTATTAATGCCAGGTGTTAAGATGTCGCCAGGTAAAGTCTACCGATGTTCAGTGCAGACACCGCCCGGGTGAAGAGCAGACACCACCCGGGTGAAGAGCAGACACTGCCCGGGTGAAGAGCAGACACTGCCCGGGTGAAGAGCAGACACTGCCCGGGTGAAGAGCAGACACCACCCGGGTGAAGAGCAGACACTGCCCGGGTGAAGAGCAGACACTGCCCGGGTGAAGAGCAGACACCGCCCGGGTGAAGAGCAGACACCGCCCGGGTGAAGAGCAGACACTGCCCGGGTGAAGAGCAGACACTGCCCGGGTGAAGAGCAGACACCACCCGGGTGAAGAGCAGACACTGCCCGGGTGAAGAGCAGACACTGCCCGGGTGAAGAGCAGACACTGCCCGGGTGAAGAGCAGACACCACCCGGGTGAAGAGCAGACACTGCCCGGGTGAAGAGCAGACACCGCCCGGGTGAAGAGCAGACACTGCCCGGGTGAAGAGCAGACACTGCCCGGGTGAAGAGCAGACACCGCCCGGGTGAAGAGCAGACACCGCCCGGGTGAAGAGCAGACACCGCCCGGGTGAAGAGCAGACACTGCCCGGGTGAAGAGCAGACACTGCCCGGGTGAAGAGCAGACACCACCCGGGTGAAGAGCAGACACTGCCCGGTGAAGAGCAGACACTGCCCGGTGAAGAGCAGACACTGCCCGGGTGAAGAGCAGACACTGCCCGGGTGAAGAGCAGACACTGCCCGGGTGAAGAGCAGACACCACCCGGGTGAAGAGCAGACACTGCCCGGGTGAAGAGCAGACACTGCCCGGGTGAAGAGCAGACACTGCCCGGGTGAAGAGCAGACACTGCCCGGGTGAAGAGCAGACACTGCCCGGGTGAAGAGCAGACACCGCCCGGGTGAAGAGCAGACACTGCCCGGGTGAAGAGCAGACACCGCCCGGGTGAAGAGCAGACACCGGCCGGGTGAAGAGCAGACACCGCCCGGGTGAAGAGCAGACACTGCCCGGGTGAAGAGCAGACACTGCCCGGGTGAAGAGCAGACACTGCCCGGGCGAAGAGCAGACACTGCCCGGGTGAAGAGCAGACACCGCCCGGGTGAGGAGCAGACACCGCCCGGGTGAGGAGCAGACACCGCCCGGTGAAGAGCAGACACCACCTGGGTGAGGAGCAGACACCACCCGGGTGAAGAGCAGACACCGCCCGGTGAGGAGCAGACACCGCCCGGGTGAAGAGCAGACACCGCCCGGGTGAGGAGCAGACACCGCCCGGGTGAGGAGCAGACACCGCCCGGGTGAAGAGCAGACACCACCTGGGTGAGGAGCAGACACCACCCGGGTGAAGAGCAGACACCGCCCGGGTGAGGAGCAGACACCACCCGGGTGAAGAGCAGACACCGCCCGGGTGAGGAGCAGACACCGCCCGGGTGAAGAGCAGACACCGCCCGGGTGAGGAGCAGACACCACCCGGGTGAAGAGCAGACACCGCCCGGGTGAAGAGCAGACACCGCCCGGGTGAGGAGCAGACACCACCTGGGTGAAGTGCAGACACCGCCTGGGTGAACAGCAGACACCACCTGGGTGAAGAGCAGACACCACCTGGGTGAAGAGCAGACACCGCCCGGGTGAGGAGCAGGCACCACCTGGGTGAAGAGCAGACACCACATGGGTGAAGAGCAGACACCACCTGGGTGAAGAGCAGACACCACCTGGGTGAAGAGCAGACACCGCCCGGGTGAAGAGCAGACACCACCTGGGTGAAGAGCAGACACCACCTGGGTGAAGAGCAGACACCGCTAAAGGATCAGTATCATAGAATAAACAGTAGAAATATTGTGGATGAATTAAACGTTATTAACGCAGCCACAATATTTGCTCAACTATTATATGAGATCCACTATAGCTAAGGAACCGTGCAATTACAAAATGAGACTTTTAATCACTGGTATTGACAAAGGCTAGCTCGACCTGCTTCTTAAAAGATTGTTTAACTCTAATATGTTAATCTCCACAATAACATTAGGTGGTTATGCATAAACGAAAGAATTCAAAATACAAATATATTAGATTCGTAGAGTCATATCTCGGATTAAATGAATAATGAATAACCAAGATGCATAATAACTTTCCGATAGTTAAATTAATTTTGAGTTATATATATATACAAATAACTATCAACAGCGGATGCCGTGTTGATTAAAATAACTATAAATTAATTTCGTACAAAATCTTGAGGGGGACACGGAGGGCGCGGGACGCCTCCAGTGCGCGGGAGGACCTGCAGGCGGGCGGGTGAGGCCGCCGCCGCTGCTCCCACCTGCAGTCAAATGCTTTCCGAAATACTCGCACCGTCACTTGTAGACAACTTAAAGCCCGTGTTTGACTATGCACCCAAGCCCAGTAACACTCCAGGCTCCGCGTCACCCTGCAAAACTACCAGGAGTTAAGTAGAGAGAGGTTAGTGTAATTGCCCAATGACTATTTTTTGCTATAATGAGATTGTCACAATAAAGGGCGGAGAGGTCATTAGCGGGGTAACGCCTCATAAATTAGTTATTAGAGTACATATTATTTTTACTTTTGTCATTTATAAATTGAAGTGGGAATTGGGGTGATGCGCCAGTAGCCTTTGTTACAGTGTTAGCAGTCCGCTTTAAAGGCCAGACATTTGTCGTCTATCAAGACTGTAACTTGGTTAGTCTTGATCTTTAGACCATGATCTATCTTGGGTTCAGTCCTGAGTTCATTAGTGCATGTAATATTGTCCAGTACCATCCACAGGATGGGTATGGGGTCCACTACCGCCCACGGGATGGGTATGGGGTCCACTACCTCCCACAGGATGGGTATGGGGTCCACTACCTCCCACAGGATGGGTATGGGGTCCACTACCTCCCACAGGATGGGTATGGGGTCCACTACCTCCCACAGGATGGGTATGGGGTCCACTACCGCCCACAGGGTGGGTATGGGGTCCACTACCACAAACAGGTTGGTATGGGGGGTCCACTACCACAAACAGGTTGGGTATGGGGGGTCCACTACCACAAACAGGTTGGGTATGGGGGGTCCACTACCACAAACAGGTTGGGTACGGGGGGTCCACTACCACAAACAGGTTGGGTACGGGGGGTCCACTACCACAAACAGGTTGGGTATGGGGTCCACTACCACAAACAGGTTGGGTACGGGGGGTCCACTACCACAACAGGTTGGGTATGGGGTCCACTACCACAAACAGGTTGGGTACGGGGGGTCCACTACCACAAACAGGTTGTGTACGGGGGGTCCACTACCACAAACAGGTTGGGTATGGGGTACATAATAAATGAACTAACCTCTGTGCAGGAGGTGAGACGACCCGGTCCACAGAGCCAGTACACAAGCACTCATTAAACAAATAAATAAAAACGGAAAGTACAGAATGTTGCTGTACTTTTAAATGAAAAACCTACCCACATCCTCCGCATGGTAATAACCATTACAGCAGCGCCCCCTCCATGATGGGGGGAGGGGAACTCCAGTTAAGTCAACCCTCCCCCCACAACACACCCCCCCTCCTACAACACCCTCCTCCCCACAACACCCCCTCCCCACAACACCGCCTCCCCACAGCACCCCTCCCCACAACACCGCCTCCCCACAGCACCCCCTCCCCACAACACCCCTCCCCACGACACCCCTCCCCACAACACCCCCTCCCCACAACACCCCCTCCCCACAACACCCCTCCCCACAACACCCCCTCCCTCCATACCAGGATGTGGCCAGACTGGCAGCTGACCTTCACTGTCCTCGACTAGGAGTCGAGGATGCACGACAATATTTCGTCGTGCACTTTAACTTTAAGTATTGATCAAAAACATTATTAATTATAGTAACACATTCACGTCTCGTTGGGTGGGGGGGGGGAGGAGCATTGCTAGGATTTATTCATTTATTTACAAGTCCGCCATATAGCTGCAACAATGTAATAATTAAAATTACGAATAATGAAGCTTCTGACTGTTAAATTAAATTTTCTTAAGGTGCTCACATAATATTGTTTAACCAAGTGTTTGCGAAACCCGATTGATGACCTTAAGGCCCAACACTAAGATGGTAAAGTTAGGTCAAATAATCGAGCTAAGTTACATTAGGTTTGCCTAGGTAAAGTTAGTAGGCTAAGCAATGTAGTTTAACTAGGCTGTGCTAGACTAGGTAAGGTTAGGTAGGTAAAGCTGGATAGGCTATGTAGGTAAGGTTATGCTAGGCTAGGTAATGTTTGACTAGATTATGTTAGGTTAGGTAAGGTGAGGCAAAGTTTGATTAGAATAAGCCAATTCGATGATAGTGCTATACATCCAGGAGTAAATAGATGGTGGCGAGTGGCAGCACTGATTTTAAAGTCACCATGAAAAAACACTGTAGACCCAATTTTCACCTCATCCAAGCGTTTTAAGCAATGCTAATATATTCATCCTGGTTTAACACTTGAACTAGCCTACTCCAACTGTAATAATTTCTCCTGTAAATTAATGTAAATATAATCTCTAAAAATTGTAAATCATTTAAAGAAAAATAAGTATAACATTTAGGGGTTTAAAGTTCATGTTCTGTGATAATATGAAACATTGTTTACTGAGAATTATACTATGAGTGTAGCGCCCCATGGGGTCTAGAGAAAGAGTGTAGCGGCGAGGCTACCAAACGCCGATTTCCTCACAGTCTGTGTAGATATCACCCACAGTTGTTTACATAGGTACCAGACATAGCATTTGAACATCGCTCTCGGTTACTATGTAAATAAGTTGAAGCCAGCCGTTTGTAAGTGGTAAAATATGCAATGAATTAATTTTAGATGGAGTGATAAGTGAGTCAAGAACCACAGCAAATATTTTGCAACGAGTTTCTGCTCAACAACTATATATTCGCAGATGTCTGACTCAGAAAATAAACAAATATGGTCAAGCTGTCAGGTTGTCGATTTTATAGCTTGGCGTCGTCCCGGATAGGGAGTGTCCGAATAAATGAGGAAGGAGGGAACGGAAGAGCGAGAGGAGTGGACGCCTGGTGTCCGGTATTCTTGCTCAACACACTGAACTATCCGATCAGTATGTGCACAGTGAGGCACCGTACGGCTGTAAATCCTCTTGAAATTATGTAGTAAAGGATGGTTATTAGGAACCTTCCTCACGAAGTGATTAAAAAAAAAAACTTAATCTACAGTGTCTAGAAAGGTATCCATTAAGAGGGGCATCTTGAGATGATTTCGGGGCTTTAGTGTCCCCGCGGCCCGGTCCTCGACCAGACCACCACCCCCCAGGAAGCAGCCCGTGACAGCTGACTAACACCCAGGTACCTATTTTACTGCTAGGTAACAGGGCATAGGGTGAAAGAAACTGCCCATTGTTTCTCGCCGGCGCCTGGGATCGAACCCAGGACCACAGGATCACAAGTCCAGTGTGCTGTCCGCTCGGCCGACCGGCTCCCTACACTAGTGAAGTGTTTGCGTGGATTAAACAGTTCATCGAGAAAGATATTAATTGGATGCTAAAAAATTAACCCAAGATCGACCATTTTTTATTTATAAAATAAGTAGGTAGACACGGAGATTGGATATCAGAAGTGCTCAGCAAGTTAAAAGCCAGCATTACACTCCTACTTTGTAACTTGTTGAGCAAGTTACCACTAGCATACTCAATGGAAAGTTGGACAGACACATGAGAGGGAGTGCTTGAACAAACACATGAGAGGGAGTGCTTGAACAAACACATGAGAGGGAGTGCTTGAACAGACACATGAGAGGGAGTGCTTGAACAGACACATGAGAGGGAGTGCTTGAACAAACACATGAGAGGGAGTGCTTGAACAAACACATGAGAGGGAGTGCTTGAACAAACACATAGAGGGAGTGCTTGAACAAACACATGAGAGGGAGTGCTTGAACAGACACATGAGAGGGAGTGCTTGAACAAACACATGAGAGGGAGTGCTTGAACAAACACATGAGAGGGAGTGCTTGAACAAACACATGAGAGGGAGTGCTTGAACAAACACATGAGAGGGAGTGCTTGAACAAACACATGAGAGGGAGTGCTTGAACAAACACATGAGAGGGAGTGCTTGAACAAACACATGAGAGGGAGTGCTTGAACAAACACATGAGAGGGAGTGCTTGAACAACACATGAGAGGGAGTGCTTGAACAAACACATGAGAGGGAGTGCTTGAACAAACACATGAGAGGGAGTGCTTGAACAAACACATGAGAGTGAGTGCATGAACAACACACGAGAGGGAGTGCTTGAACAAACACACGAGAGGGAGTGCTTGAACAAACACACGAGAGGGAGTGCTTGAACAGACACACGAGAGGGAGTGCCTGAACAAACACACGAGAGGGAGTGCTTGAAGACACACACGAGAGGGAGTGCTTGAACAGACACACAAGAGGGAGTGGTTGGTGGTTGTGCGTGGCTACATATAAATAGGAAAATAACCCTCGCATTAGCTAATAGACCTTTTGTATTTTTTGTTAACACATTTAGGTACATGTGCATTTGTGCAGCTGCCCTAGCCTATATGAAGGGCAGTACACCGTGTCACAAACAGCTAGCTACGTGATGCTAAAATTCCCATCACACAGGATGGTTAATCATAAAGAGGCATGTGATCAATAGTCTTCACTGGCAAACTCTGGGTGCATTATTAAGATATCATGAACACAAGAGTGAATAAGGTAGCAGTGATACTGAAAGTCCCCATCTCGCAGGATGGTTAGTCATACAGGGCCATGTGATCAGTAGTCTGCACTGGCAAATTTTAGGTGCAATATGAGGATATCTTCAAGAACACGAAAGTGAATAAACTAATTGTAAAGCTCCAGGTACCTCATACCAACGGGTCTGAATGGTTTGATAACTGGGCATTTATAAGATTACTGCTGTAGTGTGCAAGATCACTACCCAGTTCCTGCTCACAGAGTTTACACCTGGAGTGCTCAGGATTAGGATATCCGTCACTCCATAGGTAACGGTAACCCAACCTGATCCTGGCATCCACTGTGTTGCACAGTCTGTGTACGTTTCGTGACTGCTCCATGAAACATTGGTTTCAGATCTGAACAAATCAATGTCTCCATTATGGTTTTATTAAAGAATACTGTATAAATAAAGGAGACTAGGCCAATATTAACAACGGCATAGAAGGCAACAATTGGAAGAGTTTTAGTGAGTTTCAAGTTTGTACAGAAAAAAGGTGGAAAAGAAAATGACAGCTTTATATTAGCTTAAACAATGTCAAATATTGATAAACATCCCCTTTGCAAAAAAATTCCCAGAACCCTCACCGCCCTTCCCCTCCCGTCTCCCTCCCACTTCCCTTGCTCGCTCTCCTCCCCTCCCCTCTCCTCTTCTCCACTCCCCTGTCCCTCCCTCGTCCCCTTCTCCTCTTCCGCCATCCCCTCCCTCCTCTCTCATCTCTCCCCCTCTCTCTCTCTGCCTCTCTCTCTCTCTTCTCCTTCCTTCTTCTCTCTCTCTCTCTCTCCTGCTCCTCTCTCCTCTTTCCCTTGTCTTCACCATTACTCTCTTTTCTCTCTCCTTCACCCACTCTCACCTGTTCCCAGCATGAGCTGATAGATGAGGTAGAGGCGGAGTCGGGTCCTCCCTCAGTCCTGAGAGGAAACTGGGTAACGTTGTCTGAGTGGATGAGGGAGAGGAGGGCAGAAAGGAATGGGGGGAGGAAGGATGATGGGACACAATAGGATGGAGCTGATTGAAGGGGGTATTGGGAGGGAGGGAGGAGAAAAAATATTGACTTGGCGGGGAATATGAGGACAAATATCTTTGAGAGGGTGCAGGAAGGAATTGGTGCCCATCACGTGGGCCATCAGGGATTGATGCTGACCTCCAAGAACGCAACACCTCCGCTGTACCGACCAGTCAAAGTGAATAGATAATAGTGGTAAAGAGATATAGAGGGAGGATATTGGATGAAAAATGAGGGAGGGTAGAAGTGAACCATAGGACGGATTTAAATGAAGGAAATGGAAAAAATAGAAAAAGGAAGGAGAGAACGTAAATAGTGACAGAAGAATCTGAAAATAAATAAAATGGAAACAGGAAGTAATTTTAGGTATAATTGGAAAGGCCTACTAGAGTGTGAGAGAGGGAAGGGGTACGAGGAGGACGGAGAGACAAGGAGAGGGAAGGGGAACCAAACAGAAGGAGAGGAAAGGTTCACGAGAGGAAATGGAATTTGGGAGATGGCCAGACCCGCCACTTGTCTTTGTCTCTCGTGCTGGCAGCCTGTGAGAGAGAAGGAGTGGGGGAGGGAGGAGAGAGGAGAAGGGGGGGTGAGAGAAGGGGGTGGAGGGAAGGGGGGGGTAGGAGGGGGGTGAGAACAAAGGGGGGGGGAGAAGCGGGAGGCGTAGGGAGCGCAGAAGTGCAAGAGGAAGATCAAGGGAAGTGTGAAAGAGTGGAGAGACGATGCTAAATGTGAAAGAGATTCATAGCGAATTGTAGTATGAGGAAAGAGACGGAAGAGAAGGGAAGTGCTTGAGAGAGAAGTGAAAGGGAAGTGTAAGAGAGGGGGGGGGCAGGGGAATGGGAGTGCAAGAGAGGGGGCAGAAGAATGAAAGCGTGTGAGAGAGGACAGGGGAGAAAAGGGAAGTATGGGGAGAGAAGGGAGTATCTCAAGTATGAGAGGGAAGGGATAGAAACAGAAGTGTAGTCTGAGCTCGTAATAATACCTAACAATAAAACACTGCGGCTCACCATAGCCCGTGCTGCTTGGAACTTTTTGTTCCGAGTAGCGAATTAAACAACAACAACAACCTAACATTACATTCAATTCTAATATATCATAATTAATTTATATTCACAAAATACCGATTTTGAATACACCATAACGTTAAAACTGATGAGTGTGTGTAATTGGTGCATAATAAAGAAAGAAATTGAATTGGTTGCAGCTTGGCTGATAGCCCTAGGATGGCTGGTGTATGAGTATGGACTGTTTAACCCTACCTCAGGCTATGAAGACCTCATATACACATTCATAAATTTTTATGTTGCGTGTATTAAAATTTTAATATTTTCAAATGTAAATTAATGTTATATATATAATATATATATATATATATATATATATATATATATATATATATATATATATATACCCTTATATATAATATATATAACCTTAACCTCTCTTTTGATGACCTGCAGTGGAAACAAGTCTCTCTTCCCGTAAGACTTGGGGGCCTCGGAGTTCGAACAGCAACGCAAATCGCTGTTCCAGCCTTCCTGTCCTCCTTATCAGCATCCGACGACATTGTGAAGG
>WNGS01004946.1:24905814-24919801 GCA_020271785.1 Procambarus virginalis
ATCATTGATAGATACAGCGACAACAGCGGCCTTACACATGACTGGAGGCACTACACACAAGAAGCAACAACCAGCAATCAACTCCAATTAACGCACAACTATATCTCTAACCCTACTTCAAGACTCCGCTCCAAATATAGAAACATCAAGAATATTGGGCCAATAGGCCTTCTGCAGTACAAATCTATTCTTACCCCTTTAGCTTATACCCATTAGCTTTCCCCAGTGGTTTGACTGGGATTGTGCTCCATCCCTCACCCCAAAGCCATTGTAACATGTCACCTCACCCAAATGGCAGGTAATATAAAAAAGAAAAGCTCAGTTTAAGTTGTTCGAGTGTGTGTAACTAAAGTCCTTTGAAAATGTAATAAGTTGTTACGAAGCGCGCTCAAGTGGTCGCGTCAGACTAAGAAATAAAGAATGAATTTTGGAGAATTGATTTTTCATTTACCGTCATCAGTAAAACAAACCTTAAGGAAATTGAGAAAATTCGTGTAGAATTATTAATCTTACTTTTTCGGTCATATTTAATATATACATTATGATCATACAGAAAAAATGCTAAAAATAATATATATTTCTATATATATATATATATATATATATAGATACTATATATATATATATACATATACAGTTCACAGTTCTTAATGGCCATGATGGCAAATACCTGCATTTGGTGGGGAAATGAAGGGACCTGAAGTACAGTACTATAATTATATCTGGAAGGGAGTTATTTTTACATAATAGTGGGACAGTGTACTTGGGGAGGGTGGGGGTTAGGGTAGCTGAATGGCATAATTATATTTCTTGGAGGATATGATAACTAGAATTTTATATATTAGTTTGACAGGTTGCCTGTAGGGTCAGGGATACATGTAATCTTGCTCATTAACTCTTGGTAAGGGGTTTATTGAACCATTTACCAAGGTAATTGAGTCGAAAATGCAACAGCCTAATATGTATTGTACAGTAGTTGTTTATGGTTAGATTATATACTGGTACATATGTTTGACAGTTTCTGGTATCCTCTGAAAACATTGTGGTTGAATAGTAGGATTTTCATGAAGATTTGGAGTGTGCTTTTGTTTATTTATACAGAGTATAAAGTTTTCTGGACCAGGAGGATTGGGGTCATGTAACTGTAAATTACTTTTTAATATTACTGTAATTCTATTACTCTGTTTACCTAGATTTATAATTCTGAATTAAAGCTCATACAGTCCAGTAGAATGGGCAGGTGCATAATGATTTACTTTAGGCTCTTATGTTTATAGTGTACATAAATGTACTTTAGTACACCTTCGTGTAGTTTACTCATATCTGACTTAAGAAAACATAGGATAAGGAAATAGCTAAATTCTCTTCAGGTGCATTAAAATGTTTTATTACATGATGTAGAGGATGCTGTAAGCATTGTTTGTTGTGAAAGATTTTAAAGTGAGAGGCAGTAGTTTCCACCTTGACCAGTGTTGGTTCACTTGCATATAGCATATACTGTACTGTATTGCATTAAATACTTAATTATGCAGAGAATGTATATTCTCTTGAATTCCTCCACCTCTTTTTGAAACAAACCAGTGGATGCTGTTGTAATTTTTATACTGTACTGTGTATGTGAAATTTGCAGATGATTACAACTTTTTATTTTATTTTGTTAGGATGTACAGTATATGATTTTTAAAATAAAGATGAGCTTCATTTACAATTTTTATTATATTCCATCTGCATAAAGTGTGCGTGTAATTACCTAAGTGTAGTTACAGGATGAGAACTACGTTCGTGGTGTTCCGTCTTCCCAGTACTGTCATATGTTTTGAAACAACTGACGGTTTTGGCCTTCACCACCTTCTTAACTTGTTCCAACCTTCTACCACTCTGCATCTTTAATCCAAAAACTCTTGACCCCTGAAGGATTCAAACCTGGTCAGCCAGGGTCTCTATGCCCCAGCAGTCCGGTACTGTAGCCACTCAGCCAGCAAATGTCCATAAAGTATTGGATTTATAATTGTCTAACCTATCCAAAGTCAGAAATTCTTCTTCCTCATAAAGTAGATTATTAATGTTAGAAAAGAAGTAATCTGGAAAGAAATATTTGAAAATACAAAAATCATTCAGCCTGTTGGGCAAATTGGACCTTGCATACTAGGCCAAGTGGTGTGGTTCTGGCTATTAGTCACCACACGTGCATGCATGTACGTATGTGGAAACCATCTCCATCCATAACTTTAAGGCCAGTTCGACAAAGAATGACAGAATAGTAAAACTGAAACTCAACAGGTACAAGGTAAGGTGTAACGAGTTACACCTCAATCCTCTGTAGACACTGATAGGTAATTTTCTCAAGTTTTACTCGAGGGTCACATAACACTAGTGCCCTCGACGAGGACAGGCAACAGGTAAGTAAGTACACCGCGCACAAACACACACTCCCCACACACCAAAACCCCCGTCCCCACCCCTCCCCCCCTTCTCAATCCTCCCTCCACAAGTGTAAAGGAAAAATACTTTCGATATTTTATTTAATTTTGCCCCGAGGGGCGAGTTTATTTGGCAGCGCCACTCATCCTGTGAGTGGTCGTACCGCCATAGCAGCATGTACAACACTCTCCAATAGGAAGAAAACCGCTGGGTGTTATCCTGTCACTTGTACCAGACACAGCTGGACTTGCTTAACTGTCTCAAGGTGAACAGCTCCTCAAACAAAGAAGATTAACATTCGTCAACCTTTAAAATCTTACGTTATCTTGCGGGTGCAAAATAGGGATATCTTGTTAATAACAGTATCTGTTTGGCAAATGGTATTTTTCAAACTCAATGTGGGGTTTATTATTCTTCATACACTTCTAATGTGTCTTAGATGTTCACAGTTTCGTAGATCTTGACAGTCTCGTCAAGGCGGTGTCCATCACTCTCACTACAGATTCTGCAACTCCGTTGCTCACTATTGTTTCCATTCCAAATCTCTAAGGATATTAATGTGGTGGTGAGAGTTAATGTGCCCAAAACACTGCGTGTTAGTGGCTTTGCAAGAGTGTGTACCTTCTTGTATATAAATAATTTATTAGGTTTATTAAGAGCTCAGTTATAGTAATGTGGTGTAGGCGTAAGGAGTGTAGTGGAGAGACGGGTCGGGAGAACTGCCACAAGTTAACGTCTTAAATTTTCCTTCACCCAATCGTCAAAGTTGCCAAGTGTCGTCTTACAAAATCCAAAAGTCCCAATTTGAATTTAGCTTTGATTTTATATTTACATTCTAATTTTTATTTGTATATTTTAAAATGTAAAGGCCCTTTTAAATTAAAATGCTTGTTATAATTATTACAGTATACATACATATATGTAAAAAGAGTAGTGAGATAGTAGCTAGTGTTATCGAATATTGGATAAATTCAGATTAGGGGTTGCCAGATTTATTGTGTTCTTCGCTATATATTTATCTACTGTACTTTTAACTGGCATTGTATCGTTTCTGTAGTTTTTTTAGTTTTGTTCAGTTATTATGAACCCCATCCCCATCCTGTCGATAATTATATTACTTGCACAGCACTGCTGCCATTAATCCAACTGCATATTCAGTGTAGACTACCATGCTCAAGGATCCTGGTAAACTTATTTTTACTTAATTTTATTTTTACTTTACTGTTACACAGCATTAGTGTGATATAACACGAGAGTTCACCTTCACTGACTTGCCACAGCACCGACTATGAGGTAAAATTAGAGTAAAACGAAGCCAGATTCATCCTTATACAGACGCCGCCGGCCCTTGCAATACACCAGCTCGCCTTCAAGGTCATTAAATGTCCAGTGCTTACCTATCAATGACTGGGGAAGTGAGCGTCCCCGCGGCCCGGTCCTCGACCAGGCCTCCTTTTTGCTACACACCCCCCAGGAAGCAACCCGTAGCAGCTGTCAAACTCCCAGGTATCTATTTACTGCTGGTGAACAGGTGCATTAGGGTGAAAGAAACTGCCCATTTTTTTCCGCCTCCACCGGGAATCGAACACGGAATATCAGGACTACGAATCCCGAGCGCTGTCCACTCAGCTATCAGCCCCCTTGTGGCGCTGGGAACTGTAGTGCACTACAGTATACAGTTGAATCAGCCCGTTCTCGCCGGTGTTCCGAACGTCAAGAAACTGTCGTACTAAAGGGCCCTAACCTAACGAACCAGAGGACCCACGACCAGCAAACGGGACACGTTTATCATTTCGTCAGCCGCTACTATTGTCGTGTACGTCGGTTTTGGTCTTGGGTAAAGTATACGTCAAAATGCGACAGAAGAGGACTGCAGGTTGGTTTAGTATAGCATTTGAACATTTAATAAGAGATGTACATGATCTACCCTTAATTGATTTAGATCAATATATATTTCTATTATATACCGAGGCATAGGAATATAAAATAGATAAACAGACGGATCAGTTGATAAAATCACGGCGGCCTTGACCAGCAACTCTCCCAATGTTGCGCACTCTCAGCTCATGGTGCAGGTTGCTTATATTTGTTTTGTTACCCTGCTCCCCCGTGTGTGTGTACTCACCTAATTGTACCTAATTGTGCTTGCGGGGGTTGAGCTTTGGCTCTTTGGTCCCGCCTCTCAAAACTGGTGTACAGATTCCTGAGCCTACTGGACTCTATCATATCTACATTTGAAACTGTGTATGGAGTCAGCCTCCACCACATCACTTCCTAGTGCATTCCATTTATTAACTACTCTGACACTGAAAAAATTCTTTCTAACGTCTCTGTGGCTCATCTGGGTACTAAGTTTCCAGTTTTACATAATGTGTGTGTGTGTGTGTGTGTCTCTCTCTCTCTCTCTCTCAACTAAGGCTCATGTTGAATCTGTAAGCTAAAAATATTATCATACATCAGTTCAGATGAAGACTGACTATATAGAAACATTTATTTAATGAGCTTATTTTAGTATCTCAACCACTAGATAAGGGTTAATCAAACGCCTGTCAACAGTATAATAAGTATATTGTTAAATATGTCGGTGTCCAGGTAGGGAACGTCGAGAGGCACCGACAGTATGGTGATGCTTTCTAGGCGAGAGTTGTCTGGCCGGCTCCTCTGACTTACGTTGTGTTGGGGGAGGCGACAGGTGGCACTTTCGTGCTCCTCCTCCCTCTCTGTAAGACGAGGTAGCAGAGTTCAGGAGTCGGAAGGGACAAAGGCGGCCGATGCAGGTTGTGCAACCCTCGTCGTTGTCGGCTGTGTCTGAGGATTCGGATATGAAACTTTCGGTGAAAAGAAAGTGATGGACAATTTTCCCGGAGGGTCTGCCGAGTGTGCCGGCGGAACTCGTTATGAGTAAAAGAACACTGAGAAGCAGCTAGGACAGGCAGGATTGGAGTGGGGTTGAAAGCATAGCTTTCGTACACTAAATCGAGACAACCACCAGAACAACCTAACAGTCGATAGTGATGGTCTTTGGCGTTCTCGACAGCACCCGCAAAAGCCGCTCATAAGGTCAATAAGACTAGCAGACCTTTAGATGTTATCACTACTAGGCTCAGGCTCGGTTACAAGTACCTCTAGAAGTTTGCATCAACTGTTGATATAGACTTGTGTAATGTATACTCTGTCAGCAGAACTATTTACATAATTTGCGACATTATATTATAGAATGCGAAAAGTCGCGGAATTCAGAGATCAATGGTGTTCAAGAAAAGTTCAAGTACTTCATTCATAATGATGTACTGCCAAGGATCTTAGACAAATATTATAAATTTTGCTTACTGTAGGTACAGCCTGCACATGGCTGTAAAGCTGCCGCCCAGTTGGGTGGGTGTGGAGCAAGACCACTGCCTGACTCACCATAGATGTAAACTGCCTTGTATACAGACTGTAGTGGGTCTCGTCTTGAATCACTTTTGATATATATATGTGTGTGTGTATAATATTTATATATAATATATATATATATATATATATATATATATATATATATATATATATATATATATATATATATACCCAGGGTGTCTCAAAAAAATGTACTCACTCTTTGAATATTTTTTTTTCGCGTTATCAGCGTGTCTGGACAATAATGGTCATCAATTTGAACATTCGCAAACATGATTCTTCAAACACTTGTCTCATGTATTCGATGCTATTTCATTTCACTCTTTGTCCATAAATAAAGGTTTTCTCATAATTCTAAGTTTTTGAGACTGAGTACATTTTTGAGACACCCTGTATATATATATATATATATATATATATATATATATATATATATATATATATATATATATATATATATATATATATATATATATATTATGTGTATATATATATTATATATATATATATATATATATATAATATATATTATATATATATATATATATATATATATATTATATATATATATAATGAAAATAATAACCCATTATTCTAAAATCATAAGGACACGTCGATGGAATATTACGGTCCCAAACCGGGACCGTAATATTCACAAGACTGTCACTTGCTTAGCTAAACGAACTCTGGGGTTCAGTTCCTGAACCCATTAGGTGCCTCTGTAACCCTTTCCACCACCATCCACGTGATGGGTATGGGGTGTATAATAAATGACTTAGTGTAAGCGGCTGACACAGCATAATCAACCCTAATAAACGCTAGGCTAGTGGAGAGAACGTTCTGGAGAATGTAGATAGGTGCCGGGGCTGTGTAGCACCAATTTGCGACTTCGGCCCTACGCAATCGATCCGTGAAGGCTGATTTCAATTAAATTTCTTTATTATGCTTGCCCGACGTGCTGTCACCAACTCGACGCCATAAACGTCCACCACAGGGACATGAAGCATTTCACACAACACAAGCGCCACCTCAGGGTACCCAGCTCGGCCAGAAAACTCGAGGCCCACGGACTGAGCCCGCACTACAGGAGGAAGTGGGACCCTCATCTTGAAATCCACGTCAGCACTGACCAGGCGGGCAGAGACGCACACGCCCCCAGCTGGCCAAACTGGCAGACACCCAACAACTGCCGGAGAGGTCAGGCAACACGTCCACACTCCACAGCAGCTAAGGCGCAACTCTATTAATGCTATGTGTTAAGATGTCGCCAGGTAAAGTCTACCGATGTTCAGTGCAGACACCACCTGGGTGAAGAGCAGACACCGCTAAAGGATCAGTATCATAGAATAAACAGTGGAAATATTGTGGATGAATTAAACGTTATTAACGCAGCCACAATATTTGCTCAACTATTATATGAGATCCACTATAGCTAAGGAACCGTGCAATTACAAAATAAGACTTTTAATCACTGGTATTGACAAAGGCTAGCTCGACCTGCTTCTTAAAAGATTGTTTAACTCTAATAGCGCTAATTCTCAGCGTGAGAAATTCCCATAATATATATATATATATATATATATATATATATATATATATATATATATATATATATATATATATATAGGGGGGTACCACCTCTGGTGCAATTATAGGGACCCACAGCCTCAGAGAAGGGAACACAGAGCATTCATTCACCCCTCCACAATATATATTATATATATATATATATATATATATATATATATATATATATTGTGGAGATTATATGTTAATCTCCACAATAACATTAGGTGGTTATGCATAAACAAAAGAATTCAAAATACAAATATATTAGATTCGTAGAGTCATATCTCGGATTAAATGAATAATGAATAACCAAGATGCATAATAACCTTCCGATAGTTAAATTAATAAAATTAATATTGTTTATATATAATATATATATATATATATATATATATATATATATATATATATATATATATATATATATATATATATATATATAATATACAAATAACTATCAACAGCGGATGCCGTGTTGATTAAAATAACTATAAATTAATTTCGTACAAAATCTTGAGGGGGACACGGAGGGCGCGGGACGCCTCCAGTGCGCGGGAGGACCTGCAGGCGGGCAGGTGAGGCCGCCGCCGCTGCTCCCACCTGCAGTCAAATGCTTTCCGAATACTCGCACCGTCACTTGTAGACAACTTAAAGCCCGTGTTTGACTATGCACCCAAGCCCAGTAACACTCCAGGCTCCGCGTCACCCTGCAAAACTACCAGGAGTTAAGTAGAGAGAGGTTAGTGTAATTGCCCATGACTATTTTTTGCTATAATGAGATTGTCACAATAAAGGGCGGAGAGGTCATTAGCGGGGTAACGCCTCATAAATTAGTTATTAGAGTACATATTATTTTTACTTTTGTCATTTATAAATTGATGTGGGAATTGGGGTGATGCGCCAGTAGCCTTTGTTACAGTGTTAGCAGTCCACTGTTAAAGGCCAGACATTTGTCGTCTATCAAGACTGTAACTTGGTTAGTCTTGATCTTTAGACCATGATCTATCTTGGGGTTCAGTCCTGAGTTCATTAGTGCATGTAATATTGTCTAGTACCATCCACAGGGTGGGTATGGGGTCCACTACCGCCCACAGGATGGGTATGGGGTCCACTACCGCCCACAGGTGGGTATGGGGTCCACTACCGCCCACAGGGTGGGTATGGGGTCCACTACCGCCCACAGGGTGGGTATGGGGTCCACTACCGCCCACAGGGTGGGTATGGGGTCCACTACCGCCCACAGGATGGGTATGGATGTCCACTACCGCCCACAGGGTGGGTATGGGGTCCACTACCGCCCACAGGGTGGGTATGGATGTCCACTACCGCCCACAGGGTGGGTATGGATGTCCACTACCGCCCCAGGGTGGGTATGGGGTCCACTACCGCCCACAGGATGGGTATGGGGTCCACTACCGCCCACAGGATGGGTATGGGGTCCACTACCGCCCACAGGATGGGTATGGGGTCCACTACCGCCCACAGGGTGGGTATGGGGTCCACTACCGCCCACAGGGTGGGTATGGGGTCCACTACCGCCCACAGGATGGGTATGGGGTCCACTACCGCCCACAGGATGGGTATGGGGTCCACTACCGCCCACAGGGTGGGTATGGGGTCCACTACCGCCCACAGGATGGGTATGGATGTCCACTACCGCCCACAGGGTGGGTATGGGTCCACTACCGCCCACAGGATGGGTATGGATGTCCACTACCGCCCACAGGGTGGGTATGGGGTCCACTACCACAAACAGGTTGGGTATGGGGTCCACTACCCCAAACAGGTTGGGTATGGGGGTCCACTACCACAAACAGGTTGGGTATGGGGGTCCACTACCGCAAACAGGTTGGGTACGGGGGGTCCACTACCCCAAACAGGTTGGGTACGGGGGTCCACTACCGCAAACAGGTTGGGTACGGGGGTCCACTACCCCAAACAGGTTGGGTACGGGGGGTCCACTACCACAAACAGGTTGGGTATGGGGTCCACTACCGCAAACAGGTTGGGTACGGGGGTCCACTACCCCAAACAGGTTGGGTATGGGGGTCCACTACCGTAAACAGGTTGGGTACGGGGGTCCACTACCACAAACAGGTTGGGTACGGGGGGTCCACTACCACAAACAGGTTGGGTATGGGGGTCCACTACCCCAAACAGGTTGGGTACGGGGGTCCACTACCCCAAACAGGTTGGGTATGGGGGTCCACTACCCCAAACAGGTTGGGTACGGGGGGTCCACTACCACAAACAGGTTGGGTATGGGGGTCCACTACCGCAAACAGGTTGGGTACGGGGGTCCACTACCCCAAACAGGTTGGGTATGGGGTACATAATATATGAACTAACCTCTGTGCAGGTGAGACGACCCGGTCCACAGAGCCAGTAGAAGCACTCATTAAACAAATAAATAAAAACGGAAAGTACAGAATGTTGCTGTACTTTTAAATGAAAAACCTACCCACATCCTCCGCATGGTAATAACCATTACAGCAGCGCCCCCTCCATGATGGGGGGGGAACTCCAGTTAAGTCAACCCTCCCCCCCACAACACCCCCCCTCTCCCTACAACACCCCCCCCTCCCTACAACACCCCCTCCCCACAACACCCCCTCCCCACAACACCCCCACCCCACAACACCCCCACCCCACAACACCCCCTCCCCACAACACCCCTCCCCACAACACCCCCTCCCACAACACCCCCTCCCCACAACACCCCCACCCCACAACACCCCCACCCACAACACCCCCTCCCTCCATACCAGGATGTGGCCAGACTGGCAGCTGACCTTCACTGTCCTCGACTAGGAGTCGAGGATGCACGACAATATTTCGTCGTGCACTTTAACTTTAAGTATTGATCAAAAACATTATTAATTATAGTAACACATTCACGTCTCGTGGGTGGGGGGGGGGGAGGAGCATTGCTAGGATTTATTCATTTATTTACAAGTCCGCCATATAGCTGCAACAATGTAATAATTAAAATTACGAATAATGAAGCTTCTGACTGTTAAAATTAAATTTTCTTAAGGTGCTCACATAATATTGTTTAACCAAGTGTTTGCGAAACCCGATTGATGACCTTAAGGCCCAACACTAAGATGGTAAAGTTAGGTCAAATAATCGAGCTAAGTTACATTAGGTTTGCCTAGGTAAAGTTAGTAGGCTAAGCAATGTAGTTTAACTAGGCTGTGCTAGACTAGGTAAGGTTAGGTAGGTAAAGCTGGATAGGCTATGTAGGTAATGTTATGCTAGGTTAGGTAATGTTTGACTAGATTATGTTAGGTTAGGTAAGGTGAGGCAAAGTTTGATTAGAATAAGCCAATTCGATGATAGTGCTATACATCCAGGAGTAAATAGATGGTGGCGAGTGGCAGCACTGATGGTAGTCACCATGAAAAGACACTGTAGACCCAATTTTCACCTCATCCAAGCGTTTTAAGCAATGCTAATATATTCATCCTGGTTTAACACTTGAACTAGCCTACTCCAACTGTAATAATTTCTCCTGTAAATTAATGTAAATATAATCTCTAAAAATTGTAAATCATTTAAAGAAAAATAAGTATAACATTTAGGGGTTTAAAGTTCATGTTCTGTGATAATATGAAACATTGTTTACTGAGAATTATACTATGAGTGTAGCGCCCCATGGGGTCTAGAGAAAGAGTGTAGCGGCGAGGCTACCAAACGCCGATTTCCTCACAGTCTGTGTAGGTATCACCCACAGTTGTTTACATAGGTACCAGACATAGCATTTGAACATCGCTCTCGGTTACTATGTAAATAAGTTGAAGCCAGCCGTTTGTAAGTGCTAAAATATGCAATGAATTAATTTTAGATGGAGTGATAAGTGAGTCAAGAACCACAACAAATAATTTGCAACGAGTTTCTGCTCAACAACTATAATAATATTCGCAGATGTCTGACTCAGAAAATAAACAAATATGGTCAAGCTGTCAGGTTGTCGATTTTATAGCTTGGCGTCGTCCCGGATAGGGAGTGTCCGAATAAATGAGGAAGGAGGGAACGGAAGAGCGAGAGGAGTGGACGCCTGGTGTCCGGTATTCTTGCTCAACACACTGAACTATCCGATCAGTATGTGCACAGTGAGGCACCGTACGGCTGTAAATCCTCTTGAAATTATGTAGTAAAGGATGGTTAATTAGGAACCTTCCTCACGAAGTGATTAAAAAAAAACTAAATCTACAGTGTCTAGAAAGGTATCTATTAAGAGGGGCATCTTGAGATGATTTCGGGCTTTAGTGTCCCCGCGGCCCGGTCCTCGACCAGGCCTCCACCCCCCAGGAAGCAGCCCGTGACAGCTGACTAACACCCAGGTACCTATTTTACTGCTAGGTAACAGGGGCATAGGGTGAAAGAAACTCTGCCCATTGTTTCTCGCCGGCGCCTGGGATCGAACCCAGGACCACAGGATCACAAGTCCAGCGTGCTGTCCGCTCGGCCGACCGGCTCCCTACACTAGTGAAGTGTTTGCGTGGATTAAACAGTTCATCGAGAAAGATATTAATTGGATGCTAAAAATATTAACCCAAGATCGACCACAAGAAAATACTCAAATTGGATAATTTTTTATTTATAAATAAGTAGGTAGACACGGAGATTGGATATCAGAAGTGCTCAGCAAGTTAAAAGCCAGCATTACACTGCTACTTTGTAACTTGTTGAGCAAGTTACCACTAGCATACTCAGTGGAAAGTTGGACAGACACACGAGAGGGAGTGCTTGAACAGACACATGAGAGGGAGTGCTTGAACAGACACATGAGAGGGAGTGCTTGAACAGACACATGAGAGGGAGTGCTTGAACAGACACATGAGAGGGAGTGCTTGAACAAACACATGAGAGGGAGTGCTTGAACAAACACGTGAGAGGGAGTGCTTGAACAAACACATGAGAGGGAGTGCTTGAACAGACACATGAGAGGGAGTGCTTGAACAGACACATGAGAGGGAGTGCTTGAACAAACACGTGAGAGGGAGTGCTTGAACAAACACGTGAGAGGGAGTGCTTGAACAAACACATGAGAGGGAGTGCTTGAACAAACACATGAGAGGGAGTGCTTGAACAAACACATGAGAGGGAGTGCTTGAACAAACACATGAGAGGGAGTGCTTGAACAAACACATGAGAGGGAGTGCTTGAACAAACACATGAGAGGGAGTGCTTGAACAAACACATGAGAGGGAGTGCTTGAGCAAACACATGAGAGGGAGTGCTTGAACAAACACATGAGAGGGAGTGCTTGAACAAACACATGAGAGGGAGTGCTTGAACAAACACATGAGAGGGAGTGCTTGAACAAACACATGAGAGGGAGTGCTTGAACAAACACATGAGAGGGAGTGCTTGAACAAACACATGAGAGGGAGTGCTTGAACAAACACATGAGAGGGAGTGCTTGAACAAACACATGAGAGGGAGTGCTTGAACAAACACATGAGAGGGAGTGCTTGAACAAACACATGAGAGGGAGTGCTTGAACAAACACATGAGAGGGAGTGCTTGAACAAACACATGAGAGGGAGTGCTTGAACAAACACATGAGAGGGAGTGCTTGAACAAACACATGAGAGGGAGTGCTTGAACAAACACATGAGAGGGAGTGCTTGAACAAACACATGAGAGGGAGTGCTTGAACAAACACATGAGAGGGAGTGCTTGAACAAACACATGAGAGGGAGTGCTTGAACAAACACATGAGAGGGAGTGCTTGAACAAACACATGAGAGGGAGTGCTTGAACAAACACATGAGAGGGAGTGCTTGAACAAACACATGAGAGGGAGTGCTTGAACAAACACATGAGAGGGAGTGCTTGAACAAACACACGAGAGGGAGTGCATGAACAAACACACGAGAGGGAGTGCATGAACAAACACACGAGAGGGAGTGCTTGAACAAACACACGAGAGGGAGTGCTTGAACAGACACACGAGAGGGAGTGCCTGAACAAACACACGAGAGGGAGTGCTTGAAGACACACACGAGAGGGAGTGCTTGAACAGACACACAAGAGGGAGTGGTTGGTGGTTGTGCGTGGCTACATATAAATAGGAAAATAACCCTCGCATTAGCTAATAGACCTTTGTATTTTTTGTTAACACATTTAGGTACATGTGCATTTGTGCAGCTGCCCTAGCCTATATGAAGGGCAGTACACCGTGTCACAAACAGCTAGCTACTTGATGCTAAAATTCCCATCACACAGGATGGTTAATCATAAAGAGGCATGTGATCAATAGTCTTCACTGGCAAACTCTGGGTGCATTATTAAGATATCATGAACACAAGAGTGAATAAGGTAGCAGTGATACTGAAAGTCCCATCTCGCAGGATGGTTAGTCATACAGGGCCATGTGATCAGTAGTCTGCACTGGCAAATTTTAGGTGCAATATGAGGATATCTTCAAGAACACGAAAGTGAATAAACTAATTGTAAAGCTCCAGGTACCTCATACCAACGGGTCTGAATGGTTTGATAACTGGGCATTTATAAGATTACTGCTGTAGTGTGCAAGATCACTACCCAGTTCCTGCTCACAGAGTTTGCACCTGGAGTGCTCAGGATTAGG
>WNGS01004946.1:24932027-24952905 GCA_020271785.1 Procambarus virginalis
ACTAAACAACCGTCCCCTAAACAACCGTCCCCTAAACAACGCGCCCTCTAAACAACCGTCTCCTAAACAAATCCAGCCGCAACACCCAATGTTTTATTATTAATGAAAATAGCTACACGAATCACAACTAATGACGTTCCAAGTTCTCAAACTTTGCTTCGTTTTCTTTCTGTGTTCGAATCGTACATAAATGCTTCACCAGAGTACTCCGAACACAATAATTACCAACAGAACTTAAACATCTAACCTACCCTACGCTTATACTTGAGATTACCTTGAGGTGCTTCCGGGGCATTAGCGTCCCCGCGGCCCGGTCGTCGACCAGGCGTCCTGGTATACATGTATGCTATGCATACAATTCTACAACATAAACATGTTAATATATATTGAAGAAAATTAACAGAATGAATGCTGATGCGATCACTTTTTTTTTTAGTATATATCAAGAGTTCTCTACATTCCTTGTACAGCCCCAACGTTCGAGGACGTCTTAATCCAATTTTCACACACATAATCCCAGGAAGCAGGTTCGTAGCTGTCAACTCCCAGGTACCTATTTACTACTAGTGGTGAACATGTGCATCAGGGTGAAAGAAACTCTGCCTATTTGTTTCTGCCAATTTAACCTACACAGTCGTTAAAATTTATGATACGTCTGGGGAGGACGGCCGCTGCTTTAAACAGCCTTGTGAGGACGGGTTGAAATAAAAATAATTACCAACACAACCAAAACACTTAACCACCCAATCTAGTCTTATTATACATCAAATCACTGGTCCGTGTTCCGCGTACTGTGTAGTTTCGGGGTGCTAGTACGGCATTGGTCGAATCCTGGCCGGTGTCAAAAAGTTCTACGATACGATCTATAGCTTGCCATTCATGAGGTATATATAGTACTTATATATATATATATAATCTACCCTGTGGTGATCTACCCTGTGGTGAGTCTACCCTGTGGTGAGTCTACCCTGTGGTGAGTCCTACCCTGTGGTGAGTCTACCCTGTGGTGAGTCTACCCTGTGGTGAGTCTACCCTGTGGTGAGTCTACCCTGTGGTGATCTACCCTGTGGTGAGTCTACCTTGTGGTGAGTCTACCTTGTGGTGAGTCTATCCTGTGGTGACTCTACTCTGTGGTGAGTCTACCGTGTGAGTCTACCCTGTGGTGAGTCTACCCTGTGGTGAGTCTACCCTGTGGTGAGTCTACCTTGTGGTGAGTCTACCTTGTGGTGAGTCTACCTTGTGGTGAGTCTATCCTGTGGTGACTCTACTCTGTGGTGAGTCTACCGTGGTGAGTCTACCCTGTGGTGATCTACCACCTTCACCTCATATGACAGTCAGGCTCCACTCCCCCACCTACTCCACCAGTTGATTTTTGTACCTCTGAACTTTTTCCAGCTTAGTCTTGTGCTTGTCAAGGTACGGGCTCCATGCTGGGGCCGCGTACTCAAGGATTGGTCTTACATACGTGGTATAGATGGTTCTGAATGATTCCTTACACAGGTTCCTGAACGCTGTTCTGTTGTTCAGCCTCGCGTATGTGTGTGTACTCACCTAATTGTATTCACCTAATTGTACTTGCGGGGGTCGAGCTCTGGCTCTTTGGTCCCGCCTCTCAACTGTCAATCAACAGGTGTACAGGTTCCTGAGCCTATTGGGCTCTATCATATCTACACTTGAAACTGTGTATGGAGTCAGCCTCCACCACATCACTTCCTAGTGCATTCCATTTGTCAACCACTCTGACACTAAAAAAGTTCTTTCTATACCTCTGTGGTTCATTTGGGCACTCAGTTTCCACCTGTGTCCCCTAGTGCGTGTGCCCCTTGTGTTAAACAGCCTGTCTTTGTCTGCCCTATCAATTCCCTTGAGAATCTTGAGATTCGCTTAAGATTCCTTTGAGAATTGTGTGTGTGTGTGTGTGTGTGTGTGTGTGTGTGTGTGTGTGTGTTACGACTACTATTACTTCATTCACTCTACCGCTTCGCCCCTACCAGAGCTTGCCGAGAGATTAACTCTTGTAATGAGGATAATTATGTTGATATTAACATGATAACTACAGGTGGGCGTAAGGAAGTCTAATCACAGCGTCCCTGGAGTGGGTGGAAGCTGCCCTCTAGCGGTGAGGCCGCAACGAGCGATAATGATCTCATCGTAACCGCATGCTAGTCGAGTAATTAGCAGCCTTATCAAAACCTTGTGTTTTGTTAAAAAAAAAAATATTCTCAATGCTTACCAAAAAAATATGCTTTATTCTCATATTTAAATGTTTATTGAGTATTTAATATCATTTACTTTCGGTGTTTATTTAATGAGTTTATTTATATAAGCAGCACTATAAACATCACTAATGGCGTAGTGGTAATACATTCACTCGCCCCGCGCCTTGCCAGCGATTTGGTCCTAGGTTCGAGTCCTGGTCAGTGGGCCTTAAAGAATGAGTGGACAACAGTCTATAATTGTTCCCAGACGAGGAGTCATAATAACGTGGCTGAAGTATGTTGACCAGACCACACACTAGAAGGTAAAGGGACGGCGACGTTTCGGTCCGTCCTGGACCATTCTAAATCGACTTGAGAATGGTCCAGGACGGACCGAAACGTTGTCGTACCTTCACCTTCTAGTGTGTGGTCTGGTCAACATAATTGTTCGCCTCTGTTCACCCAACAGTAATTGAGTACCAGGTTGTTAACCGATTGGCGGGTCGTGTTCCAGAGAAAATTAGTGGGTTGCTAGCTCAGCTATTCCACTGTCTCTGCAGCTGCATAGTGTTGCAGTACGTCTCTGTGGATCGAAGCCTATGTTCCAATATCATGTAATTTAGACCTGCGTGCCAGTGATATATCTCTGAGCACTATTACACTGGGTTTTTTTCGTCATGATGTCATACTTTTTTTCCTCTTCCATACACTTTAAAATTTTTGTCAATTATTTTTTCGATTATTCTGCCGATTATTCGAGAAGGGAAATGGGTCTGTAATTTTCTGTTAAAGTTATGATTTTCTCGGCTTAGGATTTAATCTGATAATGGCGTTTTTGAAGTATGTAAGTAATTACCAATAGAAGGCACCAAACCGGGAACGCTATGTAGCACCATAAAAAATGCGGGATAATCAGAGGGCGCTAAATATCACCAAGGATGCCAATACGAGAACAAAAACGCATAAGGCGAACGATATCAAAAGTATCAGAGTCGCCAAGAATTCTATCGAGGGACAAACGACTGCGGGGGGCAGTCGGAAAACAAGACACACGCTCGTCCTGGAAGTCAGGACATTCAACAAGGATATGTATGACCGTAAGAGGGACAATGCAATTCGGACAATAAGGAGCAGGGCGGCGCTCCATTAAGTGACCGTGAGTTAAACGGGTATGGCCAAGACGTAACCTAGCCAGAGCCGTTTCCCACCATCGGTTATGGTAGCAGGAGGAAGGCCACTGGGACACACGACTCTTGAGAGTACGCAGTTTGTTACCAATAACAGAAGACCAACAACGCTGCCAACGGGCAAGGATGGAGGCATGAATAACTGGGTAAAAGTCAGAATAAGGAACACCTTTACGGGAGACGGGACAAGAGCGGATAGCGTCCTTAGCGGCAGTATCCGCACGCTCATTTAAAGAGACACCAACATGGCTGGGAACCCAGCAAAACGCAACCGACTTAAATTTACTGGAGATAAGAAACAGCCAATGTTGAATTTCGATGACCACAGGGTGGACGGGATTAAAGGACCCTAAAGCCTTGAGGGCACTACGAGAGTCAACAACTACCACGAAGGAGGACTGTCTTCGGGAAAGCAGGAGACGAAGAGCATAGAGAATAGCATAGAGTTCTGCTGTGAAGATGCTAGCCTCAGGAGGAAGGCGACACATATAAGTCTGGTCAGGAAAAACAACAGAGTAGCCCACACCATCAGCAGACTTTGACCCGTCGGTGAAGATGGGAACGGAGTGGGAGTGAGAAGAAAAGTGCTCAAGGAAGAGGCGTTTCAGAACTGTAGGAGGGGTAAAAGCTTTAGTGATGAGGGTCAGAGAAGTACAAATTTGGGAAGGGGGACCCTCCACGGGGTAAGGAGGGAACAATACGAGGAGAAACATTAGTAAGATGAACCGAAAGAGAATCTTGTAAGCGAGACAAACGGACAGAAAGAGGAAGGAGGTGAAGAGGAACAGGAACTACAGGAGGGGTAAAAGTCAAAGCACGATAGAGGCGAGAGTGAGGATGCTGTAAGGATCGCGCTAGATAGCGAAGACTGTAACGATCACGGCGATCCTGGAGAGACAGAAAGCCAGTGTCAGCGTACAAATGAGTACTCAGAACACTACCTTGGGCCACACCTTCACACTGCCGAAAAGAGGCAGAGAGTGGCACCAAGCCTAACTCGAAAGGTACGATGAGAGAGAAAGTTTGAAGGAAGAGAGGAAGATTACCACGAAGGCCAAAGGAACGAAGTTGGGACAGAATATGGTATCTCCAAGTCGTGTCATAAGCCTTTTCCAGGTCAAAAAGGACAGCAACAACGGAGGTCTTCGCAGCAAAAGCAGTACGAATATAGACCTCCAAGTTCACCAGGACATCAGTCGTGCTGCGGCACTTGCGAAAACCAAATTGGGAAGGAGAGAGGCGGTGATGGTGTTCCAAGAACCACATGAGACGGACATTTACCATACGCTCAAACAGCTTGCAAACACAACTCGTGAGAGCAATAGGGCGGAAGTCCTGAAGGGACGTACCGAGAGACCCTGGTTTCCGAATAGGGAGTACAACAGCATCGAGCCAGTCCACAGGGACGGACGACGACTCCCAGACCTGGTTATACAGATTCAGTAAATACTGAATCGTGCACGGAGGGAGATGGCGAAGCATCTCATAATGAACGTCATCCGAGCCCGCTGCCGTAGATCCGCAGAGGGCCAGGGCAGACTGAAGTTCAGAAAGAGAGAAGGATCATTATAGGGAAGGCGGAGATGAGTGTGGAAATCTAAAGGATAAGATTCAAGAACAGGCTTACGAAGAAGGAAGGATCTGGGAAGATGAGAACCAGTTTGAAGTATGTAAGGTATTGTTTGTATGCAAGACCAACATTTAATATACGTGTATATCATTTGTGTATTTTGTTCGGTGCCTATTCTCGAAATATCTTTATTTTATTCTTTACTTTTTACCTCTTCGATGGTTATGTGTTTCATAAGGTTGCACACCAATATGTTTGCGTCGTTAGTAATGTTATAACAAATCTATCAATTAGATTTCTGATTTATCTTTCTGTGGTGAGACAACAATTAACATTTTCCTCAAGCTTGTTTTGATTCCAAACCCCCCCCCCGCAATGCTTCTGAAATTTAGGTTTTGTTCTCTGTCTTTGAAAGCCTATTTTCCGAGGCGTTTTGATGTAAGGCCTCGGTTCAGGCTTCCATCAAGTTTTTTATTTTTCCAAATGTTTCTGGGTTTCTGTCGTCCGTTTTGGGTTGCCTTACTAGATTATCTCCTTTTCTGACGTAATCTGTTTTGCATAAATCCAGTAACTCGTCTGTAATTCCCTCTGTATAGTCTTCGGCGCCGGTCAGTTTTGTATTATAAGTTGTAGGAAGTTGTTGCATCTTGTTTGCAGTGTTGCGAGTGCAACAGTGGCTGCCGGGTGTGGGAGNTATTCATATATACACACACCGTTGCTTCCACACATCAACCCCCCCCCTTCCCAGGGACCTGATAGATGAGTGGACAACGCTTTGTACTCGTAATCCTAAGGACGTTTGGGTTCGATCCCCGGTGATGGCAGAAACAAAATGGGCAGAGTTTATTTCACCTTGATGACCTAGTTACCGACCAGTAATAGGTACCTGGGAGTTAGACAGCTATTATGGACTGCTTCCTGGGATTGTGTGTGTGTGGAAATTTTTTTCAGTTAGTTCTGTAGATAGTAACAGTTGAGAGGCGAGCTGAAAGAGCAGAGTTCAACCCCCGCAAGCACAACTAGGTGAATACAACTAGGTGAATACACATGTTTTGGATGTTAAGTTTGAAGGTCTTTATTTTGTTGCTATTGATTTTTCTTGAAGGCGAGGTGGAGAATAGACAATGATGGGCAGGGAGGGCTGACAGGGTTAAGGTGGAAGCGGGTGGACAGGAGAACAGGCAGTGTTGGGGCGGGGGATGGTGGTGGGGTCCACTGGGTGGTGGTGGGGAGAAACTTAGTACCCCTCCCCATCAAGTAAGGGTTTGGGTGAAGGTTGACAGGGAGGGAGATGTGGGGGGGGGGTTAGAGGGGGGGGTTAGAGGGCGCGAGGTTTGAAGGGGGTAAGGGGAAGCAGAGGTTTGTAAGAGCAGGACTTAAACATGAGACACACATAAGCAACAGGATCTGGGTATGTGATGCCTCCCGTCGCCTCTGTTACCATCTCCAGTGTGGTGACAACAAGGAATCTGTTAATGGGTGCAATATGCCTACTCAAATGTTTCCTACAGAGCTGTTTGCAGCTGGCTCAATTGAGCTTGAACTTCTATATGAGACCAGTGTTCAACCCAAGACAGACAACAGACTAGATTGGCCAGACCACACACTAGAAGGTGAAGGGACGACGACGTTTCGGTCCGTCCTGCACCATTCTCAAGTCGATTGTGAGAATGGTCCAGGACTGACCGAAACGTCGTCGTCCCTTCACTTTCTAGTGTGTGGTCTGGTCAAACTACTTCAGCCACATTATTGTGACTCATAGCCTGCAACAGACTAGATAACCAGAACACCACAGAGGTGAACAAATCTGATACCAGAACACAGAGGCGGTGGTGGTGGAGTCCACGAGACATAATGCGATGTTGTCTCTCCGTGTGGAGACACTCCACAACCTGCTACATTACAATCAGTCACGGCTCTTTGATCGTTTGTTTATATCTGGGCCAGTGATCAATTCCAAGCTGCACCTTCTTTGTGCAGCAAATATATATGTAAATGCTGAATATATTTGTCTAAAAAATTTTCCCCTCAAAATGACTAGCGTAGCTTAATGTTCATTGATTCTAGAAAGATCCACAATAATTATGTTCGAGATCACAAAAAACGCGATTCGGTTATGTGTAATATCCGCTAGCAAAATTACACGAAAATTCCGAACTTTTTGTTTCGACAAGATGAGATCACTGATCTTATCTTTTGGAAGGGAGAGAATCATAGATCTCACTCTGTCTCACCGATAGAGTGAGATCAATGATTATAGCGCAAATCTTCTCTACTTACATTTTCCTTCACTGAAAAAGAAAGATGAAAAAAGAAGACTCTCCATAGTTAATTTTGAAGTTTTATTTGGCCTGACGATGAGATAAGTTTCGTTAACTCTTGTTAACATTGTCAAAGGCTGAGTTCTAATGATTACAATATATGTACCCGAGGATGAGGTGATGGTAAGGCATATAGGTCTATTCTATCTTATCAATCACCTGCCTTGCACGATGGCTGGGCGCATGTTGCATGTTCCGTCGTCTTCTGGAGGGCTGACAGTGTAATTTGGTGGTAGTTGGCTATTGATGCCTGGCTTGGTGCATACAGCCTCGCCATGTCCAGTCTTATATTCTTGACAACAGAACATTCAAGAAAAGACAATTATTTATGGCTTGGGAACCAGTCAAGCTTTCATAATATAATAAAATATATATATATATATATATATATATTATATATATATATTATATATATATCATATATATATATATATATATATATTACAGTATATTTTTTTTTTTTTTTTTTTTTTTTTTTTTTTTTAACCTAGAAGGGGTACCACCTCTGGTGCAAGTGTAGGGACCCATACCTCGGAGAAGAAAATAAAGAGTACTCAGAGAAGACCTTGTGGATCCTCACTGAACCTTTGATATTTTCTTCTCCTACCACCCCTATTCTTTTGGTATGTGTGTATATTTATCTAACTTTTTTGAAAATGTCATTACACAAAAAGTTACAGTATTGATTACATGCAGGGTACAAGGCTGCTTGTCACAAGTTGAAAGCTCCTCCAGCTCCTCAGATGGCGGGCAGGAAACCATGGATGCAGTGAGCATTTCCTCTCTGGATTGCCACACTGAGGCGCTGAAAAGAAAAACTGGCAGCTCTAGGGTCTCTAGTTGTTTCGATTAGCTTAGACCCCAACTCCTTCAAAAAGCTAGCAGCACTTTTACCCCAGGCACCAAGTGTCTCTGAGGCAATGGGGACAAAATTGTAGTGGTGCTCAAGGTCTCTGTATTTACGTGACTTGGCCGCTTCCCGGTGATTGGCAGCTCCTCCTGCTTGAGTAGCACTGAAGTCAACATAGGTATTGGCTAAAGTTGAGACGCAAGTGTAGTCCCACACCAACTGTCTACCATTCTTCCAGGGGTTCACCGTGATTCCATCTGGGCGACCGACAGGCTCATTAGAGTTGTGGGACATTAGGTACCGGGGCTCTCTCTCTGCTGGACAGCCGGCTGTGGTAAGGCTTCTCTTAATAATGTCATTGACCTCGCCGTGTCTTCATGCCATCCCTGTCCTTTGGCAGAGAAGGCCATGCCGCCGTACCTGTCGGCCTTATATATATATTATAATATATATATATATATATATATATATATATATATTATATATATATATATATATATGCAATTGACGATCACTAAACACTGATCATTTGTATGCGGAAAAACCACAAAGAATTGGAGAAAGGGGGGGGTGAACGTTTCGGCTTTTCAAGGCCTTTGTCAACACCAGACTGAGTCTGGTGTTGACAAAGGCCTGAGAAGCCGAAACGTTCACCCCCCTTTCTCCAATTCTTTGTGGTTTTTCCGCAAATATATAATATATTATATATATATATATATATATATATATATATATATATATATATATATATATATATATCAGAAGAATCTTGATCCCCTGAAGGATTTGAACCCCGGTTACCTTGGGCCTCCATGCCCCTTGGCGTGTCTAGTACCATTCTGCCACAGACTGTACACAAATATTGGGAAGTCGTCTGACTTTTAACCCCAATACCCGACAGCACTCGTGACCATTTTGGGCACAGATATTTCATCAAATCACTTCAGGATACTGGGGGATGCATGAGTATCATTTGAGCATCAAGATTGAATGGTCCCCAAGCCAACATGCATCAGGAAATTCTTGATTCCTGAAGGGTTCGAATCGGGTTCTAATCCTCCAGGGGGTCAAGAATTTTCTGACCATTCAAACTTCAAGCTTATTATATATAACCTTATATGTGAACAGATCGTCCGGCATCAGCTCACGGACCATTTGGGCCCGGTGCATAGATTGTTTAGCGGTGAATGGTAAGGCATATAGGTTTATCGTTTGGCAGCATGCGCACAGCGTCTGACAACAACGGATGGATCACTGCGGTGCACGGATCGTCTGGCAGCGGTGCACGGATCGTCTGGCAGCGGTGCACGGATCGTCTGGCAGCGGTGCACGGATCACTGGCAGCGGTGCACTAGTCGTCTGGCAGCGTTGCACTAGTCGTCGGGCAGCAGTGCACTAGTCGTCTGGCAGCGGTGCACTAGTCGTCGGGCAGCGGTGCACTAGTCGTCTGGCAGCGGTGCACTAGTCGTCGGGCAGCGGTGCACTAGTCGTCTGGCAGCGGTGCACGGGTCGTCTGGCAGCGGTGCACTAGTCGTCTGGCAGCGGTGCACTAGTCGTCGGGCAGCGGTGCACTAGTCGTCTGGCAGCGGTGAACGGGTCGTCTGGCAGCGGTGCACTAGTCGTCTGTCAGCGGTGAACGGGTCGTCTGGCAGGGGTGCACTAGTCGTCTGGCAGCGGTGAACGGGTCGTCTGGCAGCGGTGCACGGGTCGTCTGGCAGCGGTGCACTAGTCGTCTGGCAGCGGTGCACGGGTCGTCTGGCAGCGGTGCACTAGTCGTCGGGAAGCGGTGCACTAGTCGTCTGGCAGCGGTGAACGGGTCGTCTGGCAGCGGTGCACGGGTCGTCTGGCAGCGGTGAACGGGTCGTCTGGCAGCGGTGCACGGTCGTCTGGCAGCGATGAACGGGTCGTCTGGCAGCGGTGCACGGGTCGTCTGGCAGCGGTGCACTAGTCGTCTGGCAGCGGTGAACGGGTCGTCTGGCAGGGGTGCACTAGTCGTCTGGCAGCGGTGAACGGGTCGTCTGGCAGCGGTGCACTAGTCGTCTGGCAGCGGTGCACGGGTCGTCTGGCAGCGGTGCACTAGTCGTCGGAAGCGGTGCACTAGTCGTCTGGCAGCAGTGCACGGGTCGTCTGGCAGCGGTGCACGGATCGTCTGGCAGCGGTGCACTAGTCGTCTGGCAGCGGTGCACGGGTCGTCTGGCAGCGGTGCACTAGTCGTCGGGAAGCGGTGCACTAGTCGTCTGGCAGCGGTGCACTAGTCGTCTGGCAGCGGTGCTCGGGTCGTCTGGCAGCGGTGCACGGATCGTCTGGCAGCGGTGCACGGATCGTCTGGCAGCGGTGCACGGATCGTCTGGCAGTGGTGCACGGATCGTCTGGCAGCGGTGCACGGATCGTCTGGCAGCGGTGCACGGGTCGTCTGGCAGCGGTGCACGGATCGTCTGGCAGCGGTGCACGGATCGTCTGGCAGCGGTGCACGGATCGTCTGGCAGCGGTGCACGGGTCGTCTGGCAGCGGTGCACGGATCGTCTGGCAGCGGTGCACGGATCGTCTGGCAGCGGTGCACGGGTCTGGCAGTGGTGCACGGATCGTCTGGCAGCGGTGCACGGGTCGTCTGGCAGCGGTGCACTAGTCGTCGGGCAGCGGTGCACTAGTCGTCTGGCAGCGGTGCACTAGTCGTCGGGCAGCGGTGCACTAGTCGTCTGGCAGCGGTGCACGGGTCGTCTGGCAGCGGTGCACTAGTCGTCGGGCAGCGGTGCACTAGTCGTCGGGCAGCGGTGCACTAGTCGTCTGGCAGCGGTGCACTAGTCGTCGGGAAGCGGTGCACTAGTCGTCTGGCAGCGTTGCACTAGTCGTCTGGCAGCGGTGCACTAGTCGTCGGGAAGCGGTGCACTAGTCGTCTGACAGCGGTGCACGGGTCGTCTGGCAGCGGTGCACTAGTCGTCGGGCAGCAGCTGAGGACCCGCCTGGCGGCAATGCGGCATCCTGGCTCCACCCAGGACTCCTACTATTAGCCCGCCCGGGGACCTCTTACCTGGGGTTTATGGCGTGAAATATGACCTTTAGAGGATGCCCTTGGCTATGGGTGCTCACAGCCAGGCGACAAATACCTCTTACCTCCCCAGGCGCTGCCGACAGGGAACTATGGAGGGAAACCGCCAAGCCATTACCACTATCTAACACTTGGAAGGGATCAAGATTTGGGATGGGACGGGGGGAGGGGGGGGGGGAAATGGTGCCCAACCACTTGGACGGTCGGGGATTGAACGCCGACCTGCATGAAGCTAGACCGTAATACTTTAAAGTAAAACTTTATATTACCCTTGTAATATATTTATGTGACATTAACTGCTTATATTGCCCTTCAAGAAGGGCCTTTACAACGAGTTGTTAATGACTTTTCAGCTGAATAATTGATATAAATTAATATCGGCCTTTGCAATAAGAGTATTAGTAAGGCGTTCTTACTTACTAAGAACTAAGAGTTCTTCTTAATGTGAACTCTGTAAGGAGAGTATTTACCACCGTCATGTATACTTGTACCCCGACTGAGAGTATGTGAACAAAGTCAGATGATAATTGTACAGTGTGAGGCTAAGAATGGTCCCTACGAGGAGGGTGGATGGTCGAACCCCTGTTAGAATCAGACCCAACTATGGGATGGGTCAACCCAAGTATCACCTATATATCTTTTCTCAATCTTTGGCGACTTTGTTTACAATTATTGAACTGTTAATGAGCTCCGAAGCACCAGGAGGCTGTTTATAACAATAACAACAGTTGATTGGGAAGTTTTCATGCTTGTAAACTGTTTATAAATGTAACCAAAGCCGTCAAAGATTGATAAAAAGATGTACACGTGCGTAACTGCTTCGTGAATCTGGCGCTCTGCGTTTGTTTGACACATTTTAATGCAATATCAAATGGCTATACAAGTCCCTGCTTGCACTCTTCCGCTTGCTTTAAATTATTCTAATATTTCTCCTCTAACGATAGTTTTTAGAACTCTGTTCGACATTAGATTACATTCAACATTATTTGTATTTACTGCAAGCTTGGCAAATATATCTTTACAATGTTTTTGTAGATGCCACAATTTCTAGGGACCAGCTACCAGCCTGGGAAGCCCCCAGCGCCCACCCCGACCCTTAGCCAGGGGCGGAGCTCCAAAAATGGCGCCATGATCATGGCACGAGGGGAAACGAAGAACCAAAACAGGCCCTCATAGCCCCCAGTGTACTCACCTAGTTGTGCTTGCGAGGGTTGAGCTCTGGCTCTTTGGTCCCGCCTCTCAACTGTCACTCAACTGGTGTATAGGTTCCTGAGCCTACTGGGCTCTATCATATCTACATTTTAAACTGTGTATGGAGTCTGCCTCCACCACATCACTGCCTACCAATATGTAGATATAGGTGAGAACCTGCCTTATACTGAACGTTTTCTCTTTTAACAAAATGATGAACTCCCCGAGAATCTTGTATGTCGTTGCCATGTTTCCTCGATTCCGTCTCTTTTTTTTTCAAGTGTAGTGAGTTTCAGTTCTTTTAGCTTTTCTTCAAAGTTTAATCCTCGCAGTCTTGGATGCATATATGGATTTCTTTCAAGTTGGATTTTGTTTCCTTAATGAAACAGAGGTTCCAGGCTTGGGTGGCATGTTTCTGAATGGTCCTTACAGATGGGGTGTAAACTTGCTATGGAGGCCCCTTTCTCTAGGTTCTTAAATACTATTCTTATGATTGAAAACTTTGCATGTGATGATGATGATATCCTGTTTACGTGCGCCTCTGATACTAAGCTGTGAGATATATCAACTCCCACAGCCTTCTTTATGCTATTTCAGAAAGTTCATTTCATATTGTATAATAGATCTTCTTGCTCTTCCCTTATCTCATTACCTTGCATTTAAATGGGTAGAAGTTGAATAGTCATATATCTGAGCATCTCTGAAGCTTTTCCAAACAGTCCTGCATATTTTGTAATCCTTACGAGTCATGCCTCTCTTCATTAATTGTGTCTCATCCACAAACACTGATATGGATACCACCACTTCCTTATTTACACATTTCATGTATACCAGAAAAAGTATTGAAGCTAGTAATGAAGCGACCCGAAACGCTGCGCGTATTAGTGGCTTTACAAGATTGTAAATACCATGCTATGTATTCTCACAAACCCAATGTACCTTCTTGTATATAAATAAATAAATAAATAGTACTAATCCTTGTGATACTCTTGTGGACTAACTCTGTGGTTGGGTGTTTCCTTTTAGCCTTCTGTGTTCTCTCTGAGAGACACTCTCTAATCTAATTTAGCATTCTTCCTGTAACTTGTGCTTGATTCTAAAGTTTGTATGATAGTTTCTTTGTGGGACTGTAACAAATGCCTTTTAACACAGCCTGCTTTATCGCTACTGCCTTGTCATAAAACTCCAGCAGGGTCGTGAAACACGACTTGTTTGAATAGTTTGTTTGAATAGCCAAGTTTGAATAGATGAATCACTAATTTCCTCCAGATGATCCTCACTAGTACTTGGAAGTTGGAAGACAATGCATATGAGTGACAAGGATCTATTGCTTAGGGTCTACTGCCTGCCGCCTTTCTTGACTAGAAGAACAACCTAAGCTATCTTCCAATCCTTTGGGATTTATCCTTTATATATCGGGTGTTTTTTCGTATTTCATCGCATCTCTCACTACGGTAAGCTGTTAATGTGTGGGGGTGATTAAGGACTTGATCTAGAAGAGTTTCCCCATTCTTAGGGTATCAGGTACCGCTTCACCTACATTCTTGAGAGGTCTGAATGCTCCCAATCGGTTGAACAAAATAAGAATGATTTTGGCTTCTATGTCGGGTTTCTCACCTATACAAAAACATAAGAATTAAGGCACTTCCAGAAGGCCTATGAAGCAGCTCTTATTTATATCCACCCATATTCATCGATTATATATGTGTCTATATGTTTATATATGTGTTATGCTACATAAGAGCATAATGGAAGATAACCACACGAGAAAACTCATGGAGCTTAAGTAGCATTGACATGATAACTAGTGTTTCAAAGTTCTCATAATCCATCCCAACATTTTCCTGTCTTACACTGTGATTGCCTTGTGTTCTGTGAACTGTGTGTGTGTACTCACTGAGCTGTACTTGCGGAGGCTGAGCTTCAGCTTTCGGATCCCGCCTCTCGACCTTCAATCGATTAGTGTACAGGTTCCTGAACCCTTTCTATTACTTTATATCTATATGATAATATATGGAGTCCGGCTTCCACTACTTCATATCATTCGTGTGTGTACTCACCTAGCTGTGCTTGCTGGGTTGAGCTTCGGCTCTTTGGTCCCGCCTCTCAACTGTCAATCAACTGGTGTACAGATTCCTGAGCCTATTGGGCTCTATCATATCTACATTTGAAACTGTGTATGGAGTCAGCCTCCACCACATCACTGCCTAATGCAGTGAAGTTAACTACTATCTGTTAACTACTCTGACACTGAAAAGGTTCTTTCTAACGTCCCTGTGGCTCATTTGGGTACCCAGTCTCCACCTGTGTGTGTGTGTGTGTGTGTGTGTGTGTGTGTGTGTGTGTGTGTGTGTGTGTGTGTGTGTGTGTGTGTGTGTGTGTGTACTCACCTAGTTGTGTTTGCGGGGGTTGAGCTCTGGCTCTTTGGTCCCGCCTCTCAACCGTCAATCAACAGGTGTACAGATTCCTGAACCTATTGGGCTCTATCATATCTACACTTGAAACTGTGTATGGAGTCAGCCTCCACCACATCGCTTCCTAATGTATTCCATTTGTCAACCACTCTGACACTAAAAAAGTTCTTTCTAATATCTCTGTGGCTCATTTGTGCACTCAGTTTCCACCTGTGTCCCCTTGTGCGTGTGCTCCTTGTGTTAAACAGCCTGTCTTTATCTACCCTATCAATTCCCTTCAGAATCTTGAATGTGGTGATCATGTCCCCCCCTAACTCTTCTGTCTTCTGTGTGTGTGTGTGTGTGTGTGTGTGTGTGTGTGTGTGTGTGTGTGTGTGTGTGTGTTTGTGTGTTTGTGTGTGTGTGTGTGTGTGTGTGTGTGTGTGTGTGTGTGTGTATTCACCTAGTTGTGCTTCCGGGGGTTGAGCTCGGCTCTTTCAGCCCGCCTCTTAACTGTCAATCAATCAACGGTTACTAACTACTAATTTTTTCACACACACACTCACACCCAGGAAGCAGCCCGTAACAGCTAACTCCCAAGTACCTATTTACTGCTAAGTAACAGAGGCATGAGGGTGAAAGAAACTCTGCCCATTTTTGTTTCCGCTGGCGCCCGGAATCGAACCCTGGAACACAAGACTACGTATCCAGCGTACTGTCTACTCAGCCACCAGCGCCCACCAGTGTGTGTGCGCGCGCGCGTGAGGTTTCCCATTGTCCGGTAGAGGTGGTGTGTTAGGCTCGCCGAGGAGTTGCTAGGTTATCTGGAGGTTATCTTGAGATGATTTCGGGGCTTTAGTGTCCCCGCGGCCCGGTCCTCGACCAGGCCTCCACCCCCAGGAAGCAGCCCGTGACAGCTGACTAACACCCAGGTACCTACTTACTGCTAGGTAACATGGGCATCAGGGTGAAAGAAACTCTGCCCGTTGTTTCTCTCCGGCGCCCGGGATTGAACCCGGGACCACAGGATCACGCGTCCAGTGTTTTGTCGGCTCAGCCACCGGCTGAGGCCCTGTGCCAGCTACTGACCTTCCCCAGGGTGCCGCCCCCAGCGCTTGCCTGACTCCCGTGTGCCTATATTTACGGCTAGATGAACACAGGGGGTTACGGGCTCACCATAGCCCGTGCTACATGGACACTTCGTTCTGAATAGCTAAATCTGAAACAACAACAACAACAACAACACAGGGGGTTAAGTTCCTCAGGCCATTACCTGCCTCTGCAACATTTTCCACTGCCATAGCCGGTCGGCCGAGCGGACAGCATGCTGGAATTGTGATCCTGTGGTCCTGGGTTCGATCCCAGCCGCCGGCGAGAAACAATGGGCAGAGTTTCTTTCACCCTATGCCCCTGTTACCTAGCAGTAAAATAGGTACCTGGGTGTTAGTCAGCTGTCACGGGCTGCTTCCTGGGGGTGGAGGCCTGGTCGAGGACCGGGCCGCGGGGACACTAAAAAGCCCCGAAATCATCTCAAGATAACCAAGATAGCCATTCACAGGATGGTTATGGCGGCCACAATAAATGAACTAAACTTACAGGTATCAGATGTAAATTGAAATTGAAATAAGTTTATTGAGGTAAAATACAGACACAGGGATGAGGTAGCTCAAGCTATTCTCACCCCGTTCAGTACATCCTGTTAATACATACAGTGACACACATCACAAGCAATAAATGTATTACCAAACATTCTGAGAGATAAACATATACATTTCCTAACTTCAGGTGTAAGGAAGCGTGTAAACGTTCGTCTTGCCTGACAAGCAAATGAAAACGTTTATTTTTTGTTTTAAACTAATGAGCCTCGGTTTGTATAAGTGTAGACGTACAGTCAGGGACGAGACGCGGGTGGAAATGAAAGGGAAGAGGCAGAAGAGAGAGTGGAGAAGAACTGCGTAGAAGAGGAAGTAGAGGCGGCGTGTCGTCGTAATACAGGTTGGTTGCCCCAGGCGTAAGCCACCGTCCACGCACGCACACACGCACACGCATGCACACACGGACACACACACGCGCGCACACAGTCAAAACACCTCATCCGTATTTCACATTATTCCCTTATGTCCCACATTATATATTTTATGGATCTTTGTGTGCGGCTATCCACGCTACCTTACAATAAAACAGGGTTATATAAGACCTTTGTAACATCAGCTGTTTTCTACTTGTTCGCCGGCTTCGGACACGTTGCAGAGTTGCCAATCTCATGCCGTTCCTCCTCTTGACTATATAACCCTGGTGAGGAATGACTTACATACACTCCTGCCTGAATGTAAACTCAGTTAAAGCCATTCAGTCGCCTTTATTGTTTAGCTAAATGTTACATACAGGTCTCCAGTGGCTGCCTGAGTGTGTGTGAACACAGAGGGTAGAGAAAACCCCGATCAGGTACCTGGCGGCCCGGGTGAGGAGGCATGGTTGAGTGACTATTGTTAATTCTCTTGTTTGGCATTCTTTGCAGCAGAGCTGGAGGCGCATGCAATGTTATTGTCTTCATCAAGGCTTAGAGATAATATGTTCGTAATCCGGCTTCTTGCGTGCTTCGTACTGGTCACAAGAGATGCTGACTTCTTTTCTCGACTCACAATCGGGACTCGAGAGTTGTCCGCTTCCCGAGCGACGCTGAGGTGGTTGGGGGCCCGTTTCATTTTCACCTAACAGTGAATAGGTCCCCGATACTTAAGTCAACTGTTGTCGGGTTGCATAGTAGGGATGGTCAGTAGGTCCACCTTGGGAAAACCTCGATACAAGCATATATGTATATTATATATATATATATATATATATATATATATATATATATATATATATATATATATATATATGCAAACAAGCCTGAATGGTCCCCAGGACTAGATACAACTGAAAACTCACACCCCAGAAGTGACTCGAACCCATACTCCCAGGAGCAACGCAACTGGTATGTACAGGGACGCCTTAAACCACTTGACCATCACGACCGGACATAAAGAAGTGATAGCCGAGGCTATATGAACCACTTCCCCGCCGGCACTCGGATGGTAATCTTGGGCATAGCATTTTATCATATATTTAAATATGCTCCCAGGAGCATATTTTGCTCCTGGGAGTATGGGTTCGAGTCACTTCTGGGGTGTGAGTTTTCAGTTGTATCTAGTCCTGGGGACCATTCAGGCTTGTTTGCATTTGTGTTCCTCACGTGTTGCCCCCAAAAATGAGGTGATTTGATAAAATGCTATGCCCAAGATTACCATCCGAGTGCCGGCGGGGAAGTGGTTCATATAGCCTCGGCTATCACTTCTTTATGTCCGGTCGTGATGGTCAAGTGGTTTAAGGCGTCCCTGTACATACCAGTTGCGTTGCTCCTGGGAGTATGGGTTCGAGTCACTTCTGGGGTGTGAGTGTTCAGTTATATATATATATATATATATATATATATATATATATATATATATATATATATATATATATATATATAAAAGTTTGTGAGGGTACCACCTCTGGTGCCAATGTGGGGACCCATAGCCTCGGAGAAGAAAATAAAACGTATTCAGAGGAGACCTTGTGGTTTCTCACTGAACACTAATATTTTCTTCTCCTACCACCCCCATTCTTTTGTATGTACACATATATATTTGCTTTATTTGAACTGTGTTACAAAAAAGGAGTTACATATAGGTTACAAAGATGGTTATCATAGGTTGTCGAGTTCCTCCAGCTCCTCAGATGGCGGGCAGGAACCCTGGATGCAGTGCGCATTTCCCCTCTGTATCGCCACGCTGAGGCGCTGGAAAAGAAAGCTGGCAGCTCTAGGGTCCCTTGTTGTTTCAATGAGCCTAGAACCCAGTTCCTTCAAAAAACTGGTAGCACTTTTACCCCAGGCGCCGAGTGTCTCAGAAGCAATGGGGACAAAATTGTAGTGGTGATCAAGTTCTCTATACTTACGGGATTTGGCTGCTTCCCTGTGGGTGGCAGCGCCACCTGGTTGTGCAACACTGAGGTCAATGTAGGTGTTAGCCAGGGTTGATACGCACGTGTAGTCCCATACCAACTGCTTGCCATTCTTCCAGGGGTTCACTGTGATACCATCCGGGCGACCAATAAGAGCATCAGAGTTACGGGGCGTTAGGTAACGAGGCTCTCTCTCGGCTGGGCATCCAGCTGTGGTGAGGCTCCTCTTGATGATGTCGTTAACTTCACTGTGCCTCGAGTGCCATCCTCCCGTGCTTTGGCAGAGTAGGCCATGGTGGCCGTACCTGTCAGCCACCACCTCGCCGCAAATACACCTATATCTGGTGTGGATTGGGGCAGCAAGGCGGAGGGCCACAGCAATTCGGAGGGCGTGTGGTGTGAGACGCGTGCCAGTTGCCGACATTGGGGTTGCTAACAGGAAATCCCCTGCATGAGGGGCTGCTACTGCTGTGAGGCGAGCAATGTCGTGCTGTGTTGATGCAGCACCCAGGCACTCTGCAGCAACTTTGTCTACAATGGGGCCATCCCAGCTGGATTGCCTGTGGGCTTTTGGGGATGGTGGTTGAGGTGATGGGCCTGCACGAGAGGCCCACTCTGTGGCACAGCGTGTAAAATTGGGATCATGTACACCTGCCAGCTGATGTAAGTGGGCAGGTAGAATTTCCTTCACAAGGTCGTCGGATGCTGATAAGGAGGACAGGAAGGCTGGAACAGCGATTTGCGTTGCTGTTCGAACTCCGAGGCCCCCAAGTCTTACGGGAAGAGAGGCTTGTTTCCACTGCAGGTCATCAAAAGAGAGGTTAAGGGCTTTTTCTAGCATTGATTTCAGTAACCGGTCATACTCACTTAGTTTTTGGCTACTGTAAGATGGTGAACACCTCAGAAAGTAGGTTAACCTGGGGAGGGACAGACATCTGGTGATGAGGTAGAGTGCATCATGAGCATCAATATCCTCAATCCTCCCATCCATCCTCTTAAGGTCGGCGATTTTCTTATCAAGGACCTCATCGATGGCTTTCAACCCCAGGGGAGCTCCTAGGAGTGTGCTGTCTTCAGGTTTAGTTTTATGGATGTTTGGCAGAAGACCCTCTATTCTCTCTACGATGCCCTGGTTGGAACATATTATTTCACATTTAGAAGGGTTCAGGGTGAGGCCTAAAACTGCACCTTGCTCCTGGATTTTTCTGATGTCCTCCAGGAGGGAGTCTTGGGAACCAGCTAGGGTACCATCATCCAAGAACCAGATGTTAAGCTCGCTGGACAGGACCTCTGTGACTTGTTTGATGACTAAGCAGAAAAGGAGAGGAGCAAGGGGGTCACCCTGTTGGACGCCTTCCCGCGAGTCAATTTCATGTTCGCCAAAAAGTAGCTTAAGATCCATACTGTAGCATGAATGTACGAAAGGGTAGAGGGAAGGGAAATGACTATGAACCGCACGGAGTACAGCATCCCTCCGCACCAAATTGAAGGCATTTTTGAAATCTAGCTTGATAAGGGCCTTTTCGTCTGTGATGTTGGCGATGAAGGCTCGAGCTGCATGGGCTGCCGCCTCACACCCTTGTGGAATGCCAAACCCAAGCTGTTTTGGCTTCAGCATGTTGGCCGCTGCATCACTAACTGTTCTTGCGGCTGCCTTTGCGACGAGACGCCGGAGAGAATTGCCCACAGCTATTGGCCTGATCCCTCCATCCTTTTCTTTAGAGCACAGAGGGATGCTCCAAAAAAAATAGGTCTTATGGACGGTGGTATGTTGCCAGCTAGACATGTGTTGGTGAATCTGGTTAGTTCCACCAAGAGGTTCTTTGCAATGTCACCCAGTGCAGGGTTGAGCATTTGCTTGAGGTGGTTGGGTTTTAGTCCTGTGAACCCACCTGCTGATCCTGTTGGGAAGGACATGGCTGCTTTATGGACCACAGATTCAGCCACCCAGAGAGGTTCTGCTCCGGTAGCCCCCACTTGTACAATGTCGTCCTCACTCGGAGCCCTGGCAGGGTGTTTCTCCCTTAGGGCTTGAGCTGTTGCGGCATCTCTATCGGCAATTGAGTCCTCACTGGTGATGACTCTTATTGCGCCAATAGTGTTTCCTTCTTCTATTTTCCTTCTTCTATTTATAT
>WNGS01004946.1:24954345-24971353 GCA_020271785.1 Procambarus virginalis
AGAGTTTATTTCACCTTGATGACCTAGTTACCTAGCAGTAAATAGGTACTGGGAGTTAGACAGCTATTATGGACTGCTTCCTGGGATTGTGTTGTTGTGGAATTTTTTTTCAGTTAGTTCTGTAGTAGTAATAGTTGAGAGGCGAGCTGAAAGAGCAGAGTTCAACCCCCGCAAGCACAACTAGGTGAATACAACTAGGTGAATACACATGTTTTGGATGTTAAGTTTGAAGGTCTTTATTTTGTTGCTATTGATTTTTCTTATGAAGGCGAGGTGGAGAATAGACAATGATGGGCAGGGAGGGCTGACAGGGTTAGGTGGAAGCCGGGTGGACAGGAGAACAGGCAGTGTTGGGGCGGGGGAAGGTGGTGGGGTCCACTGGGTGGTGGTGGGGGAGCAAACTTAGTACCCCCTCCCCATCAAGTAAGGGTTGTGGGTGAAGGTTGACAGGGAGGGAGATGTGGGGGGGGGTGTAGAGGGCGTGGAGGGTTGAAGGGGGTAGAGGGGAAGCAGAGGTTGTAAGAGCCGGACTTAAACATGAGACACACATAAGCAACAGGATCTGGGTATGTGATGCCTCCCGTCGCCTCTGTTACCATCTCCAGTGTGGTGACAACAAGGAATCTGTTAATGGGTGCAATATGCCTACTCAAATGTTTCCTACAGAGCTGTTTGCAGCTGGCTCAATTGAGCTTGAACTTCTATATGAGACCAGTGTTCAACCCAAGACAGACAACAGACTAGATTGGCCAGACCACACACTAGAAGGTGAAGGGACGACGACGTTTCGGTCCGTCCTGCACCATTCTCAAGTCGATTGTGAGAATGGTCCAGGACTGACCGAAACGTCGTCGTCCCTTCACTTTCTAGTGTGTGGTCTGGTCAAACTACTTCAGCCACATTATGTGACTCATCGCCTGCAACAGACTAGATAACCAGAACACCACAGAGGCGAACAAATCTCTGATAACCAGAACACAGAGGTGGTGGTGGAGTCCACGAGACATAATGCGAGGTTGTCTCTCCGTGTGGAGATCACTCACACACCTGCTACATTACACATCAGTCACGGCTCTTTGATCGTTTGTTATATCTGGGCAGTGATCAATTCCAAGCTGCACCTTCTTTGTGCAGCAAATATATATGTAAATGCTTGAATATATTTGTCTAAAAAATTTTCCACTCAAAATGACTAGCGTAGCTTAATGTTCATTGATTCTAGAAAGATATCCACAATAATTATGTTCGAGATCACAAAAAACACGCGATTCGGTTATGTGTAAATATCCGCTAGCAAAATTACACGAAAATTCCGAACTTTTTGTTTCGACAAGATGAAATCACTGATCTTATCTTTTGGAAGGGAGAGAATCATAGATCTCACTCTGTCTCACCGATAGAGTGAGATCAATGATTATAGCGCAAATCTTCTCTACTTACATTTTCCTTCACTTGAAAAAGAAAGATGAAAAATGAACTCTCCATAGTTAATTTTGAAGTTTTATTTGGCCTGACGATGAGATAAGTTTCGTTAACTCTTGTTAACATTGTCAAAGGCTGAGTTCTAATGATTACAATATATGTACCCGAGGATGAGGTGATGGTAAGGCATATAGGTCTATTCTATCTTGTCAATCACCTGCTTGCACGATGGCTGGGGCAGCATGTTGCATGTTCCGTCGTCTTCTGGAGGTTGGAACAGTGTAATTTGGTGGTAGTTGGCTATTGATGCCTGGCTTGGTTTGCTTGGTGCATACAGCCTCGCCCATGTCCAGTCTTATATTCTTGACAACAGAACAGATTCAAGAAAAGACAATTTATTTATGGCTTGGGAACCAGTCAAGCTTTCATAATATATATATATATATATATATATATATATATATATATATATATATATATATATATATATATATATATATATATATATATATATATATATGCAATTGACGATCACTAAACACTGATCATTTGTATGCGGAAAAACCACAAAGAATTGGAGAAAGGGGGGTGAACGTTTCGGCTTTTCAAGGCCTTTGTCAACACCAGACTGAGTCTGGTGTTGACAAAGGCCTTGAGAAGCCGAAACGTTCACCCCCTTTCTCCAATTCTTTGTGGTTTTTCCGCATATATATATATATATATATATATATATATATATATATATATATATATATATATATATATATATATCAGAAGAATCTTGATCCCCTGAAGGATTTGAACCCCGGTTACCTTGGGCCTCCATGCCCCTTGGCGTGTCTAGTACCATTCTGCCACAGACTGTACACAAATATTGGGAAGTCGTCTGACTTTTAACCCCAATACCCGACAGCACTCGTGACCATTTTGGGCACAGATATTTCATCAAATCACTTCAGGATACTGGGGGATGCATGAGTATCATTTGAGCATCAAGATTGAATGGTCCCCAAGCCAACATGCATCAGGAAATTCTTGATTCCTGAAGGGTTCGAATCGGGTTCTAATCCTCCAGGGGGTCAAGAATTTTCTGACCATTCAAACTTCAAGCTTATATATATATATATAACCTTATATATGTGAACAGATCGTCCGGCATCAGCTCACGGACCATTTGGGCCCGGTGCATAGATTGTTTAGCGGTGAATGGTAAGGCATATAGGTTTATCGTTTGGCAGCGATGCGCACAGCGTCTGACAACAACGGATGGATCACTGCGGTGCACGGATCGTCTGGCAGCGGTGCACGGATCGTCTGGCAGCGGTGCACGGATCGTCTGGCAGCGGTGCACTAGTCGTCTGGCAGCGGTGCACTAGTCGTCGGGCAGCGGTGCACGGGTCGTCTGGCAGCGGTGCACGGATCGTCTGGCAGCGGTGCACGGGTCGTCTGGCAGCGGTGCACGGATCGTCTGGCAGCGGTGCACTAGTCGTCTGGCAGCGGTGCACTAGTCGTCGGGCAGCGGTGCACGGGTCGTCTGGCAGCGGTGCACGGATCGTCTGGCAGCGGTGCACGGGTCGTCTGGCAGCGGTGCACGGATCGTCTGGCAGCGGTGCACTAGTCGTCGGGCAGCGGTGCACGGGTCGTCGGGCAGCGGTGCACGGATCGTCTGGCAGCGGTGCACGGGTCGTCTGGCAGCGGTGCACGGATCGTCTGGCAGCGGTGCACGGATCGTCTGGCAGCGGTGCACGGGTCGTCTGGCAGCGGTGCACGGGTCGTCTGGCAGCGGTGCACGGGTCGTCTGGCAGCGGTGCACGGGTCGTCTGGCAGCGGTGCACGGATCGTCTGGCAGCGGTGCACTAGTCGTCTGGCAGCGGTGCACTAGTCGTCTGGCAGCGGTGCACGGATCGTCTGGCAGCGGTGCACGGGTCGTCTGGCAGCGGTGCACTAGTCGTCTGGCAGCGGTGCACGGATCGTCTGGCAGCGGTGCACGGATCGTCTGGCAGCGGTGCACGGGTCGTCTGGCAGCGGTGCACTAGTCGTCTGGCAGCGGTGCACGGATCGTCTGGCAGCGGTGCACGGATCGTCTGGCAGCGGTGCACTAGTCGTCTGGCAGCGGTGAACGGGTCGTCTGGCAGCGGTGCACGGGTCGTCTGGCAGCGGTGCACTAGTCGTCGGGCAACGGTGCACTAGTCGTCTGGCAGCGGTGCACGGTCGTCTGGCAGCGGTGCACGGATCGTCTGGCAGCGGTGCACGGTCGTCTGGCAGCGGTGCACGGTCGTCGGCAGCGGCGCACGGGTCGTCTGGCAGCGGTGCACTAGTCGTCTGGCAGCGGTGCACGGATCGTCTGGCAGCGGTGCACTAGTCGTCGGGCAGCGGTGCACTAGTCGTCGGGCAGCGGTGCACGGATCGTCTGGCAGCGGTGCACTAGTCGTCGGGCAGCGGTGCACTAGTCGTCGGGCAGCGGTGCACTAGTCGTCTGGCAGCGGTGCACTAGTCGTCGGGAAGCGGTGCACTAGTCGTCTGGCAGCGTTGCACTATCGTCTGGCAGCGGTGCACTAGTCGTCGGGAAGCGGTGCACTAGTCGTCTGGCAGCGGTGCACGGATCGTCGGGCAGCGGTGCACTAGTCGTCGGGCAGCAGCTGAGGACCCGCCTGGCGGCAATGCGGCATCCTGGCTCCACCCAGGACTCCTACTATTAGCCCGCCCGGGGGACCTCTTACCTGGGGTTTATGGCGTGAAATATGACCTTTAGAGGATGCCCTTGGCTATGGGTGCTCACAGCCAGGCGACAAATACCTCTTACCTCCCCAGGCGCTGCCGACAGGGAACTATGGAGGGAAACCGCCAAGCCATTACCACTATCTAACACTTGGAAGGGATCAAGATTTGGGATGGGACGGGGGGGAGGGGGGGGAATGGTGCCCAACCACTTGGACGGTCGGGGATTGAACGCCGACCTGCATGAAGCTAGACCGTAATACTTTAAAGTAAAACTTTATATTACCCTTGTAATATATTTATGTGACATTAACTGCTTATATTGCCCTTCAAGAAGGGCCTTTACAACGAGTTGTTAATGACTTTTCAGCTGAATAATTGATATAAATTAATATCGGCCTTTGCAATAAGAGTATTAGTAAGGCGTTCTTACTTACTAAGAACTAAGAGTTCTTCTTAATGTGAACTCTGTAAGGAGAGTATTTACCACCGTCATGTATACTTGTACCCCGACTGAGAGTATGTGAACAAAGTCAGATGATAATTGTACAGTGTGAGGCTAAGAATGGTCCCTACGAGGAGGGTGGATGGTCGAACCCCTGTTAGAATCAGACCCAACTATGGGATGGGTCAACCCAAGTATCACCTATATATCTTTTCTCAATCTTTGGCGACTTTGTTTACAATTATTGAACTGTTAATGAGCTCCGAAGCACCAGGAGGCTGTTTATAACAATAACAACAGTTGATTGGGAAGTTTTCATGCTTGTAAACTGTTTATAAATGTAACCAAAGCCGTCAAAGATTGATAAAAAGATGTACACGTGCGTAACTGCTTCGTGAATCTGGCGCTCTGCGTTTGTTTGACACATTTTAATGCAATATCAAATGGCTATACAAGTCCCTGCTTGCACTCTTCCGCTTGCTTTAAATTATTCTAATATTTCTCCTCTAACGATAGTTTTTAGAACTCTGTTCGACATTAGATTACATTCAACATTATTTGTATTTACTGCAAGCTTGGCAAATATATCTTTACAATGTTTTTGTAGATGCCACAATTTCTAGGGACCAGCTACCAGCCTGGGAAGCCCCCAGCGCCCACCCCGACCCTTAGCCAGGGGCGGAGCTCCAAAAATGGCGCCATGATCATGGCACGAGGGGAAACGAAGAACCAAAACAGGCCCTCATAGCCCCCAGTGTACTCACCTAGTTGTGCTTGCGAGGGTTGAGCTCTGGCTCTTTGGTCCCGCCTCTCAACTGTCACTCAACTGGTGTATAGGTTCCTGAGCCTACTGGGCTCTATCATATCTACATTTTAAACTGTGTATGGAGTCTGCCTCCACCACATCACTGCCTACCAATATGTAGATATAGGTGAGAACCTGCCTTATACTGAACGTTTTCTCTTTTAACAAAATGATGAACTCCCCGAGAATCTTGTATGTCGTTGCCATGTTTCCTCGATTCCGTCTCTTTTTTTTCAAGTGTAGTGAGTTTCAGTTCTTTTAGCTTTTCTTCAAAGTTTAATCCTCGCAGTCTTGGATGCATATAGGATTTCTTTCAAGTTGGATTTTGTTTCCTTAATGAAACAGAGGTTCCAGGCGGCTTGGGTGGCATGTTTCTGAATGGTCCTTACAGATGGGGTGTAAACTTGCTATGGAGGCCCCTTTCTCTAGGTTCTTAAATACTATTCTTATGATTGAAAACTTTGCATGTGATGATGATGATATCCTGTTTACGTGCGCCTCTGATACTAAGCTGTGAGATATATCAACTCCCACAGCCTTCTTATGCTATTTCAGAAAGTTCATTTCATATTGTATACTAGATCTTCTTGCTCTTCCCTTATCTCATTACCTTGCATTTAAATGGGTAGAAGTTGAATAGTCATATATCTGAGCATCTCTGAAGCTTTTCCAAACAGTCCTGCATATTTTGTAATCCTACGAGTCATGCCTCTCTTCATTAATTGTGTCTCATCCACAAACACTGATATGGATACCACCACTTCCTTATTTACACATTTCATTATACCAGAAAAAGTATTGAAGCTAGTAATGAAGCGACCCGAAACGCTGCGCGTATTAGTGGCTTTACAAGATTGTAAATACCATGCTATGTATTCTCACAACCCAATGTACCTTCTTGTATATAAATAAATAAATAAATAGTACTAATCCTTGTGATACTCTTGTGGACTAACTCTCTGTGGTTGGGTGTTTCCTTTTAGCCTTCTGTGTTCTCTCTGAGAGACACTCTCTAATCTAATTTAGCATTCTTCCTGTAACTTGTGCTTGATTCTAAAGTTTGTATGATAGTTTCTTTGTGGGACTGTAACAAATGCCTTTTAACACAGCCTGCTTTATCGCTACTGCCTTGTCATAAAACTCCAGCAGGGTCGTGAAACACGACTTGTTTGAATAGTTTGTTTGAATAGCCAAGTTTGAATAGATGAATCACTAATTTCCTCCAGATGATCCTCACTAGTACTTGGAAGTTGGAAGACAATGCATATGAGTGACAAGGATCTATTGCTTAGGGTCTACTGCCTGCCGCCTTTCTTGACTAGAAGAACAACGTAAGCTATCTTCCAATCCTTTGGGATTTATCCTTTATATATCGGGTGTTTTTTCGTATTTCATCGCATCTCTCANGCCTCCTGGTTGCTGGACTGATCAACCAGGCTGTTGGCGCGGCTGCTCGCAGCCTGACGTATGAGTCACAAGCCTGGTTGATCAGGTATCCTTTGGAGGTGCTTATCCAGTTCTCTCTTGAACACTGTGAGGGGTTTGCCATTTATGTCCCTTATGTGTAGTGGAAGCGTGTTGAACAGTCTCGGGCCTCTGATGTTGATAGAGTTCTCTCTCAGAGTACCAGTTGCACACTCTGCTTTTCAACGGGGGTATTCTGCACATCCTGCCATGTCTTCTGGTCTCATGTGGTGTTATTTTCTGTGTGCAGATTTGGGACCAGCCCCTCTAATATTTTCCACGTGTAAATTATTATGTATCTCTCCCGCCTTCGCTCAAGGGAATACAGATTTAGGCACTTTAGTCGGTCCCAATAGTTTAGATGTTTTACCGAGTGGATTCTAGCAGTAAAGGATCTCTGCACGCTCTCCAGGTCAGCAATTTCACCCGCAGTGAAAGGGGCTGTCATTGTGCAGCAGTACTCCACTCTAGAGAGCACAAGCGTTTTGAAAAGTGTCATCATCGGTATAGCATCTCTAGTGTGAAAAGTTCTTGTTATCCAACCTGTCATTTTCTTGCAGTTGTGACGGCTACTTTATTGTGTTCTTTAAAGGTAAGGTCTTCCGACATGAGTACACCCAGATCCTTTACATTGCCTTTTCGTTCTATGTTATGATTTGCCTGAGTTTTGTACGTGGTTTCAGTTTTTATATTTTCATTTTTTCCATAGCGCATGAGCTGGAACTTGTCTTCGTTGAACACCATATTATTTTCTGTAGTGGGAGATCATTTACATATATCAGAAACAGTATAGGTCCAAGGACTGAGTGTATTCACCTAGTTGTGTTTGCGGGTTGAGCGTGTTGAGCCTCTCAACTGTCAATTAACTGTTTGATAACTAATTTTTTTCCCACACCACACACACACACACACGAGGAAGCAGACTAACTCCCAGGTACCTATTTACTGCTAGGTAACAGGGGCATTCAGGGTGAAAGAATCTTTGCCCATTTGTTTCTGCCTCGTGCGGGAATCGAACCCGCGCCACAGAATTAAGAGTCCACCAGGCTACGAGGCCCTGTAAGTGTGTGCGTATTCCCGCGTTTAGCGGTACAATACAGCATCCAAATTTATCCTCCTTTCACTTTTTAAATCACAATTTCTTAAATAGAACGATGCTGTTATCTTGGAAGGCTCACAGAAGCAGCATCAGCGGTGCGTCCGAGATCTCTAAAAACCAACAGCCATACACCGAACAAATTCGCAGTTGTGCCCGGTTTCAGACGTCAGTTTGGATATTGCTCACGGATACTTGATAGATAAAACTAGATACTTCTTAACATGAGGGAGGAGGGTGAAAATATAAGAACGAGAGCATCGTCTCTCTCTCTCTCTCTAGGTGTAGCCAGACAATGCGTGGATATAAATCCAGTACAGGATAAAATACTAACGAGAGTAAGAACGGGAAAAGAGGGAAGAAGAGGAGGAGATAAAACGGGAATAAGGAGATAGGAAAAGCAGGTAAAGATGGAAGAGGAAATTGTCCCTTAAACTTATCATAATTCGACACCATGGCGGTCTCCCGCTGCCACTAGAGGGGAAGATGGGGCAGGCAAAAGGTTTTATTAATTTTGCTCTTAAATCTCCTTTTTCAAGTTCAAGAACGTTTATCGAGGCAATAACATACATCTGAAAAGAATTGAGTAGCTTAGGCTATTTCTACCCTCCTAAATGTCCTTCATGTCAGCTTTTATATCGTCTTGGATTTGCTTACACAAGAGATACAGGATACACCGACTACCACCACGGCTGTACAAACACACACACTACCACCACGGCTGTACAAACACACACACTACCATCACGGCTGTACAAACACACACACTACCACCACGGCTGTACAAACACACACACTACCATCACGGCTGTACAAACACACACTACCATCACGGCTGTACAAACACACACTACCATCACGGCTGTACAAACACACACACGACCATCACGGCTGTACAAACACACACACTACCATCACGGCTGTACAAACACACACACTACCATCACGTCTGTACAAACACACACTACCACCACGGCTGTACAAACACACACACTACCATCACGGCTGTACAAACACACACACTACCATCACGGCTGTACAAACACACACACGACCATCACGGCTGTATAAACACACACACGACCATCACGGCTGTACAAACACACACACTACCATCACGGCTGTACAAACACACACACTACCATCACGGCTGTACAAACACACACACGACCATCACGGCTGTACAAACACACACACTACCATCACGGCTGTATAAACACACACACTACCATCACGGCTGTACAAACACACACACGACCATCACGGCTGTACAAACACACACACTACCATCACGGCTGTACACACACACTACCATCACGGCTGTACAAACACACACTACCATCACGGCTGTACAAACACACACACTACCATCACGGCTGTACAAACACACACACTACCATCACGGCTGTACAAACACACACACTACCATCACGGCTGTACAAACACACACACTACCATCACGGCTGTACAAACACACACACGACCATCACGGCTGTACAAACACACACACGACACACACTACCATCACGTGAGCTTGTAAAAGCACCTTAATCACCTTCAGTGATTAAGTGCTTAATTGCACACTAGTTTCTTTATCAGCTATCTCACCCTGTCAGAGTAAATGAGACAAATGTATGTGAATGCATGTGTATGTGTATATGTATGTATATGTGTGTGTGTATGTATATGTATGGGTATAAAATATATATGGAAGCTGATCAGAATTACATTTCACCTTTGTAAATGTACATTAATGACACTATGTAAACAACCTGTCCTCTTAAAAAGAACGTCGCATTTGGCCGTTTGTCCGTATGGCTGAATTTGGACGTAATTTGAAAATGAAAAAATATGAAAATAAATTTAGGATTTTTTTTCACCAACAGTAAGTTAAGGGTCCTCTGATAGGTTAGATGGGCAGGAAATTCTCATAAAGTTTCAAAACGTTATGAAAAACGTTAATTTAAAGTGTCCTCTCATAACCTCTGCGCGTACGCCGGACGACTCAAATAGAAAACGGAACAGAACGTCACTTTTGTGAGTCGATTTCATTTCAAATTACGTCGAAATTTGGTCATATCGCGCATACGAGCGAAAAGTGACGTTCTTTTTAAGAGGACGGGTTGATGTAAAAGACACATCGAACACTTTATGTAGGGCATACGTAAATCTGTGTATCTATGTATTTACCTATGTAGGTTAGCTTAGCATTTTAAAAGCACCGACTCACCTTCTGTGGTTGATTGTTCAATAAACCCTTGAAATATATGTTTAACAGATCTCTAACCTTGTCCATGGAGGACAGAAGAAAATGTATATATGCTGGTTGGCATTGTAAATGTGTGGCCACGTCTGTGGTAGAAAACAATAAAAAAAAAATACCATCACGGCTGTACAAATACACACACAAGACACACTACTATCATGGCCGGTCGGCCGAGCGGACAGCACGCTGGACTTGTGATCCTGTGGTCCTGGGTTCGATCCCAGGCTCCGGCGAGAAACAATGGGCAGAGTTTCTTTCACCCTATGCCCCTGTTACCTAGCAGTAAAATAGGTACCTGGGTGTTAGTCAGCTGTCACGGGCTGCTTCCTGGGGGTGGAGGCCTGGTCGAGGACCGGGCCGCGGGGACACTAAAAAGCCCCGAAATCATCTCAAGATAGATGGCTGTACAACACACACACTACCATCACGGCTGTACAAACACACACACGACCATCACGGCTGTACAAACACACACACTACCATCACGGCTGTACAAACACACACACTACCATCACGGCTGTACAAACACACACACTACCATCACGGCTGTACAAACACACACACGACCATCACGGCTGTACAAACACACACACGACCATCACGGCTGTACAAACACACACACACGATAAGACATACAAACTACCAAAATGACTGTATGAACATATACAGAGATAGAGAGACACAAGTACATTACCAAGGACAGTGAGGTAGTGCCTGGAGGGCTAAAGTTGAGGCAAGTGTGCAGAAAAAAAAACATAAAAGACAAAACAGAAGGAATGACACCACACACTGAGGAGTGAGGAACACGCACCCGGAGGAGGAGGAGGAGGAGCGGTGCAGCAGTGAGGACACAACATCCAAGGCAGCTACTACAAAACCACATTAGGAGGAAGAGGTGAGTGAGTGAACAAGTGACCAGAACTATGCCACTTCAACGCAAGCAGAGCTAACTGCCATTGTTATGGCGTTAAGGTTTCTTGAACGGATCACTAATGGTGCAGTGATTTGCACCGATTCAAAAGCAGCACTGCAAAGCCTAATTAAAAATCGGGCAGAAAATCTTACAATAGTCGCTGAAATTAAGAGAGCTGTGAGAGTACTTACCAATCAGGGAAGAGTCATCAAGTTTCTGTGGATCCCCTCCCATGTTGGGATATGTGGGAATGAACGAGCAGATGTGCTGGCTGCTGAAGGCGCTGAAGGAGACCATATTGAATACTTCATACCCAAGACTACGTCAAATTAGAGGTATTGTCAGGCAACATCACCGTGACAAGGTAACTGAGGAAAGGAGGATAGAAGCACAAACCAGTGAATCTGTACAATGGTACAACATGGTTGCTGCTGGCAATCCAATCATTATGGCCGAAGAGGAGGACGAGGAGAGAATCAGTAATACCGAGAATCCGTCTTGGATACAAATATCCATGGAGATATGGAATGGAAACAACAGTTGATTAGCGAAGTTGCAGAATCTGTGGTGAGAGTGATGGACACCGCCTTGACCACTATCTACGTGAATGTGAACACCTGAGAGACATCAGAAGTATGTGTAGAATAATAAACCCCACATTGTTTGAGTTAGGAAAACACTATTTGTCAAATATTGATACTGTTCTTAAAAGATTCCCCCATTTTGCACCCGCAAGATAACGTAAGCTTTTAAGGGTTGTTAGATGTTAATCTTCTTGTTTGAGGAGCTGTTCACTTGAGACAGTTAAGCAAGTCCCAGCTGTGTCTGGGTACAAGTGACAGGATGAACAAGCCAGCGGGTTTTCTTCCTATTGGGGAGTGTTGTGCATGCTGCTATGGTGATGTGTCCGCTCACAAGATGAGTGGCGCTGCCCAATAAACTCCCCCCTCGGGGCAAAATTTAAATTTAAATTTAAGTGACCAGACTCACAAGTGTATACACAAGAGGACGCACACACACACACACACACACACACACACACACACACACACACACACACACACACACACACACACACAACGATAAGGAAGTCTGGAAAGTACTCGGTAAAAGTTTCAAGGAAGCACTGAAGATGAAACTAGATCTGCCTATTAAAATCTAAGAGTTCTACGAGAGTAAATACAATTAGGCAGTGGTGTGGTGGAGGCTGACTCTATACACTGTTTCAAATGTAGATATGCTAGAGCCCAGTAGGCTTGGGAATCTGTACACCAGTTGATTGAGTGTTGAGAGGCGGGACCAAAGAGCCGAAGCTCAACCCCCCGGAAGCACAACTAGGTGAACACAGACCTACGACGCGGCACGCTCGGCCTGGCCTCAGTGTGCGACGCAGGTTACTCCCGCCACTTTCCCTTCCTGTCATTATGTGGTGTTTGTGTAGAGTTGCTGTCCTGCCCTTGCTCCCCTGATGCTGGCCTCCCTGCTGCACCTTCCCGCTCCGGCCACATGGTAAGATTTCTGCCCACAAGATCACCTCGTCCACCACCGCCTTCTTAACCATCGCTTCCCTGGAAACACAAACCGAAACTGTCTCTATTTTCCGCTTGTTACAACTTGTAATAAAGTTGTTACATCTTGGCTTAACATGTTTATGACGTATTAGAATGTTGTTACAACTTGCTATATTGGTTGTTATAACTGGTTAGGTGTTAAAACTTGTTTGAACGTTGTACCAACGTCGTAGTTTCGGTGTGTGTTTGGCGGGTTGTCTATACTACTGACTTCTGACCTATTTTTATTATGTCATAACTGCTGTATATTTTTTCTCTCTCTCACACACACATACACACATGCGCGCACAAACACACAAGGCCAAGCGTGCCTCATCATAGGTGTGTGTATTTACTATTTGTGTCTGCTTTTAGCTCTTGAACCCCGCCTTTCTAACCAATCTATTTTCCTCTGTCTAACTCCCAGGTACCTATTTACTGCTAGGTGAACAGTCCCATCAGGGTGAAAGAAATTCTGCCCATTAATTTCCGCCTCCAACGGGAATCGAACCCTGGCCATTAGGACTACGACTCCCGAGGCGCTATCCACTCAGCCGCGAGGCCCTGATGTGTACTCATCTCGTTGTGTTTGCGGGGGTTGAGCTTTGGCTCTTTGGTCCCGCCTCTCAACTGTCAATTAGTCAGGAGCCTACTGGGCTCTATCATATCTACACTTGAAACTGTGAATGGAGTCAGCCTCCACCACATCACTGCCTAATGCATTCCATTTGTTAAGTACTCCGTGTGTGTACTCACCTAGTTGTGCTTGCGGGGGTTGAGCTATGGCTCTTTGGTCCCACCTCTCAACTGCCAATCAACTGGTTTGGTCAATATAATACAGGAATTTCCTTAAGTATTTTCGTATTTAATAATACATCTTAAGAAGGAAGGATTTACAGCGATTGATTGATAAAGATTAAGCCACCTAAAAGGTGGCACGGGCATGAATAGCCCGTAAGTAGTGGCCCTTTTGAGCCATTACCAGTATCAAGAGATGATACTGGAGGTCTGTGGAGGCACGACTGCACCCTGCGTGACGGGAGATGTCTCCTGGACCAAATGGTGACCAAATGGCCGATTTACAGTTTGCTGTTATAGATTCAGCTACTCGGAACAAATTCCAAGTAGCACGGGCTATGGTGAGCCCGTAACTTACCTGGCACAGGAGCGGGGCAAGAAGCACAGGCTATGGTTAGCCTCGTGGACGGGAGATGTCTCCCGTGGATTTACAGTGATTGATTGATGAAGATTAAGCCATCCAAAAGGTGGCACGGGCATGAATAGCCCGTAAGTGGTGGCCCTTTTGAGCCATATCCAGTATCAGTAGATGATACTGGAGATCTGTGGAGGTGCGACTGCACCCTGCGTGACACGAGATGTCTCCCGTGTTGATTTACAGATTGATTGATTGATGAAGATTAAGCCACCCAAAAGGTGGCACGGGCATGAATAGCCCGTAAGTGGTGGCCCTTTTGAGCCATTACCAGTATCAATAGATGATACTGGAGATCTGTGGAGGTGCAACTGCACCCTTCGTGACGGGAGATGTCTCCCGTGGATTTACAGTTCAGTAGGTGTGGATATATAGGCAGGATAGAGGTGAGGTACAATGTCTTTAATGAGAATATGGGTTATTAATAAGGTAATTAGTGAGATGTGTATTAATGATCCCTTATTAATACCCTATATTATCCCCTTTCACCCAAGGCCGGCTTCCTTCATGACCCAGCAGTAGGAAGAGTAATAATTATTAATTATATTATTATAATAACATTTATAATTGTTGTAATTAATAATTACTATTATTAATCCTTTAATTAATTAAAACTTTCTGCCTTCATAAAGAGGTCAAAGAGGTAAAATAATTATAATTATTATATAATTATTATACCAATAACTATAATAATAATAATTGTTATTAGATTAACTCTATTAAAGACGGCCTCGGGTGAAAGAGAGCTGTGACGATCTGTCTGGAACTATGAACTCCATTTATAATTTCAAAAATAGATATAATAGATATAATAGAGAGAGAGAGAGAGAGAGAGAGAGAGAGAGAGAGAGAGAGAGAGAGAGAGAGAGAGAGAGAGAGAGAGAGAGAGAGAGAGAGAGAGAGGTAGGTTGGGAGTCATTGCATTAAACAAATTCCGTTTTTTGTTTTGTTAGGGGACATGCAGCCTGTGTACTCACCTAATTGTGTTTGGGGGGGGTTGAGCTCTGGCTCTTTGGTGCCGCCTCTCAACTGTCAATCAACAGATAGTGTGTGTGTGTGTGTGTGTGTGTGTGTGTGTGTGTGTGTGTGTGTGTGTGTGTGTGTGTGTGTGTGTGTGTGTGTGTGTGTGTGTGTGAGAGACTGGTATTGGTGTCCACCCCCCACCCCCCCTTCCCCCTAAGGTTGAACCACTGACCCTCCCCAGGAGGCAACCCCCATAACAGCTAACTAACTCCCGGGTCCCCCATTTACTGCACCCCCATCCTCCTGATAAGATAGTAACTTGTTACTATGGAGACCATCCTACAAATATCGACGTGACGGACAAAGATAAAATATAATTGGGGTACTTTTAATTTTAAAGTCCGGAAAAACTAACTAAAAGCCGAACTTAAATATTCCTAGGGGCCAAGTATAGCATATATACATGTACCATATAAGGCCTTATAGCGTGTATTACGCCTAAGATGGTTAGGTTTCGTTTGTTAGATTTCATTTGCAATAATATAAATCTTTTCCGGTTTGTCCAAATTGATAATGCAAAGGTCTATTTTTCTATTGATCCATCACGTCCATATTCGAACGATCGAATACATCGTTACTCTTAAGTACCTTCATTTTAGCAGTATGGGCTGGTTCACTGCTCTAGGTGCCCAACCACTTGGGCTGGACGGTAGAGTGACGGTCTCGCTTCATGCGGGTCGGCGTTCAATCCCCCGACTGTCCGAATGGTTGGGCACCATTCCTTCCACCCCCATCCCATCCCAAATCCTTATTCTGACCCATTCCATGTGCTATATAGTCGTAATGGCTTGGCGTTTTCTCCACCTGACCATTACCTTCACTGCTCTAGGTGAACACAGGGATAACTTGAAGGGAAACAAATGAACAAAATTTCGATTAGCTCAGTCGATTTAAGGCAACGTTTGGGATGATCTCGGACGTAGGTTCGAATCCTCGTCATGGTCTTGTGGATTTGTTCATTGATGCATCACGCTATTGTAATTTCTGTGTCTATTGAAGGGAAACGAGGCCAACCATTTCCCTCCCGCACGGGATTCCAATTCTCAGTCTGATAATCGACTCCTCTTTCCCCGACAGAGAATCGAGAACGTCGGTAATCCTCTTCCTCCAAATGGTGACATGAAAAGCGGGGTTCAAGAGCTCAAGTTCGATCATGTAGACACACATAGGGATCATTAAAAACAGGCGAGTATACACAGGGAATCGAGCGCGCACGTAACACATCTAATGGATATAGAGCAATTAGGCTCCCCAGACGCTTGTTACATGGTCGAGGGGGGGGCGCTCTTGGTGGGGGGGGGGGGGAGGAGCTCTCTTGGTGGGGGGAGGGGAAGGAGCGCTTTTGGTGGTGGGGAGGGGGAGGAGCTCTCTTGTGGGGGGGGGGGAGGAGCTCTCTTGGTGGTGGGAGGGGGAGGAGCTCTCTTGGTGGGGGGAGGGGAAGGAGCGCTCTTGGTGGGGGAGAGGGGAGGAGCTCTCTTGGTGGGGGGAGGGGGAGGAGCTCTCTTGGTGGGGGGAGGGGAAGGAGCGCTTTTGGTGGTGGGGAGGGAGGGGGAGGAGCGCTCTTGGTGGGTGGAGGGAGGGACGAGAAGGATTTTTTTTAGTAAAGAAAGGAACAGGTGAAAGGAAGTATAGAAGTGGGAAATACAGTGAGAGGTATGACATTGGCGGACTGTCCGCCTTGCTGACACGATGTGTGGGTGTTGGCAGCTAAGCTAAGCTGGCTCCCTCTTGTCAGGGAGCTGTGAGTGTGTGAGAGGTTCTTCACATGTGTTTCACCATATATGGATGTCTATAGATGAATACTGTGTAGCATTCATATAACACACACCGTTGCTTCCACACATCAACCCCCCCCCCCCTTCCCAGGGACCTGATAGATGAGTGGACAACGCTTTGTACTCGTAATCCTAAGGACGGTTTGGGTTCGATCCCCGGTGATGGCAGAAACAAAATGGGCAGAGTTTATTTCACCTTGATGACCTAGTTACCTAGCAGTAAATAGGTACCTGGGAGTTAGACAGCTATTATGGACTGCTTCCTGGGATTGTGTGTGTGTGGAAATTTTTTTCAGTTAGTACTGTAGTTAGTAATAG
>WNGS01004946.1:24981230-24995228 GCA_020271785.1 Procambarus virginalis
TTGAGAGGCGAGCCTGAAAAAGCAGAGTTCAACCCCCGCAAAGCACAACTAGGTGTACAGCCTCTAGGAAGCGAACTATTTTTGTGTCCTCTTATTGCTCATTTTTTGTATACAATCAGATAGTAACTGTATAACCTGCTTAATAGTGTACCCATAAAAAAGGGGGGTGGTAGGAGAAGCGAACACCCTCATGTATTCAGAGTTAAATGGCAAGTTTTTCCCTGAATGCTCTGTGTTCCCTTCTCTGAGGCTGTGGGTCCTATAATTGCACCAGAGGTGGTACCCCTATATATATATATATATATATTATATATATATATATATATATATATATATATATATATATATATATATATATATATATATATTATTAAATATGACGGAAAAAGTAACATTAATAATTCTAACACGAATTTCTCGATCTTCCTTATGTTTCTTTTTACTGTTGATGGTAAATGAAAATCAATTCTCCAAAATTCATTTTTATTTCTACTCTGACGTGACACTTGAGCGCGTTTCGTAAAACTTATTACATTTTCAAAGACTTTAGTTTACATATACACAACTCTAACTGAACAGCTTTGGCTCTTTTATACCTGCATTTGGGTGAGGTGATGTAATACAATAGTTTTGGATGAGGTGAAAACAAACTTTCAACAAAACACAGAACACGAAACAATGGGTATAAGCTAAAGGGAAGAATAGATCTGTAACTGCAGACGGCCTATTGGCCCATATTTCTTGATGCTTCTATATTGGAGCGGAGTCTTGAAGTGGGTAGAATATAGTTGTGCATTAATTGGCTGTTGATTGCTGGTGTTGACTTCTTGATGTGTAGTGCCTCGCAGATGTCAAGCCGCCTGCTGTCGCTGTATCTATCAATGATTTCTTTGTTGTTTGCTAAGATTTCTCTGGTGATGGTTTGGTTGTGGGAAGAGATTATATGTTCCTTAATGGAGCCCTGTTGCTTATGTATCGTTAAACGCCTGGAAAGAGATGTTGTTGTCTTGCCTATATACTGAGTTTTTTGAGGCTTACAGTCCCCAAGAGGGCATTTGAAGGCATAGACGACGTTGGTCTCTTTTAGAGCGTTATGCTCAGTGTCTGGAGAGTTTCTCATGAGTAGGCTGGCCGTTTTCTTGGTTTTATAGTAAATCGTCAGTTGTATCTTCTGATTTTTGTCTGTAGGGATAACATTTCTATTAACAATATCTTTCAGGACCCTTTCCTCCGTTTTATGAGCTGTGGAAAAGAAGTTCCTGTAAAATAGTCTAATAGGGGGTATAGGTGTTGTATTAGTTGTCTCTTCAGAGGTTGCATGGCGTTTCACTTTCCTTCTTATGATGTCTTCAACGAAACCATTGGAGAAGCCGTTGTTGACTAGGACCTGCCTTACCCTACAGAGTTCTTGTCGACTTGCTTCCATTCTGAGCTGTGGCTGAGAGCACGGTCGACATAAGCGTTAACAACACTCATCTTGTACCTGTCTGGGCAGTCACTGTTGGCATTTAGGCACATTCCTATGTTTGTTTCCTTAGTGTAGACTGCAGTGTGGAAACCTCCGCTCCTTTCCATGACTGTTACATCTAGAAAGGGCAGCTTCCCATCCTTCTCCATCTCGTAAGTGAAACGCAACACAGAATTCTGCTCAAATGCCTCCTTCAGCTCCTGCAGATGTCTGACATCAGGTACCTGTGTAAAAATGTCGTCAGCATACCTGCAGTATATGGCCGTTTCAAGTTCATATCGACTAATACTTTTTTCTCGATGTACCTATGTAGAAGTTCGCAAACAGGACACCTAGGGGAGAACCCATGGCGACCCCATCTACTTGCTTATACATGTGCCCATCCGGGCTCAAGAAGGGTGCCTCTTTAGTACAAGCTTGGAGTAGTTTCCTCAGGAAACTACTCCAAGCTTGGAGTAGGAAACTACTCTTGGAGTAGGAAACTACTCCAAGCTTGGAGTATAAATATGTGTAATACATTCTATAGTAATTCACTTTTTTCTTCACCTTGAAATAACGAAAATGAGTTTTGGAGAACTCCTCTTTTAGCTAAGCCCTGATGCTAGGAAAATAGTTAAGAGGGATAGAAGCCCTAAATCAGAAGATAGTAAATACAGAATATGCGGTCATATTCAATGAGACATGTTTAAAAGAAAACCTGCTGCCAGTGTACACCAATATATATATATATTATATATATATATATATATATATATATATATATATATATATATATATATATGTTGTACCTAGTAGCCAGAACGCAGTATTCGGCCTACTATGCAAGGTCTGATTTGCCTAATAAACCAAGTTTTCCTGAATTAAGCATATTTCTAATTTTTTTCTTATGAAATGATAAAGCTATCCATTTCATTATGCATGAGTCCATTTTGTTTAATTTGAGTTAAAACTAACGTAGATAGATATATGACCGAACCTAACCAACCCTACCTAACTTATCTTAAAGTATCCTAAACTAATATATCTAAGTCAATAAATTATGTTCCTAGTATAATATAATAATAATAATTCAAATAAATCAATTGGAAACTATTTAGGGAAAATAAAGAATATTTTTCGGCCTATTAGGCAAATCGGGCCTTGCATAGTAGGCTGAGAAGAGCGTTCTGGCTACTAGGTACATGTATATATATATATATATATATATATATATATATATATATATATATATATATATATATATATATATATATATATATATATATATATATAAAAAGTATATTTGTAGGTTGGTCAGAGAGATTGACAGGTCTTATGCCCAAGACCAAAACCAAAAACTGTGCGTTCGATTCTGTATCATTTCCCCGTTAGCTGTCATGAAATTATTTAAGTCTTTTCTGAAATGGAATTATATAAGAATACTCGACACTAAAACAAAACAAAACAAAAACAGCTGAACACGTGAGAGTGGAAACAAGACTTGTTGCCGGAAGTCGCCAGAGGTGCTGGAACTCTCCAGGGTGTGGGAGACCGTGGGAGGTGCTCCCCAGTCAACACCACGCTCGTTCATTTAGTGGTGCATCTGAGACGTATATTGCGTCAATTGGTTGTCTGGAAAATAACGAACGGTTGTTAAACAGGTGTGGTGAGGAGAGCCGATGAAGACGATCATGTGTGTGCAGCAGTAGAGGTGGTGTGTGGTGCTGGAGGTGGGGAACATGTGGCGGCAACATCCAGTGCTCGCGCCGCCTCTAACTGCATAACTGCGCACTTCTCCACCCATTGTGGTTTACGTGCGCCACCAGGCAGCACCCACCCATCCCACCTTCCCCGCCAGGCAGCACCCACCCATCCCACCTTCCCCGCCAAGCCCCACCTCAATGATCTTCACCCATCCCGCCAAGCCCCAACCTCCACGATCTTCACCACAGCCCTTCCTCTCTTCCCCTTTGGGAGCCGGTCGGCCGAGCGGACAGCACGCTGGACTTGTGATCCTGTGGTCCTGGGTTCGATCCCAGGCGCCGGCGAGAAACAATGGGCAGAGTTTCTTTCACCCTATGCCCCTGTTACCTAGCAGTAAAATAGGTATCTGGGTGTTAGTCAGCTGTCACGGGCTGCTTCCTGGGGGTGGAGGCCTGGTCGAGGACCGGGCCGCGGGGACACTAAAAAGCCCCGAAATCATCTCAAGATAACCTCCCCACCTTGTAGGCTTCGGCTAATCCCGCCTCCAAGTTGGTCACCGTAAATATATGACTCCCCCCTGCAGGGAGGCTTGCGGCGGGCCGTGAGTGGTGCAGTTAGGCCAGGTATGCGTTCGCTGCACATGCGACATGTGCGCTTTCTTCGCGTGGTATCAATAGAGGCATGTAGGCGAAGTCACACTTAAATCAAGTCATTTGTGTGAGGTTACACTTGCCCCAACAGAGGCATGTGAGCGGGACCCACCACCAGTCATTCAGTATGTTAAGGCTGAATGTGTCTTGTTGACGTTGGAGCTCTGTTCGCGCTCAACAACGAGGTTATTAAAGATTCAAGCAGGGGTCAGGTGCAGCCACTCAGTGTAAAGTAAGCATGAGCACTCGTAGCACCACACACGCAGATTGGAAGTCAAAAGTTAAAGCCAAGAATTGGTCTCTGAAAGATGAAACGATGTGTTGTGTATTCTCCTCTATGGTGTCCCCACCACTGCTCTTCACAGTGGGTGTTGCACCCACCCGTGTCTATACCTGCAGGCGGTCTTGCACAAGATTCGTCAAGAATATTGGATGGGTTTAAGGTCTCTTTTAAGCCCAGTGCTAGAAACTGCTAAGTTCTTCAGCTTGCTCCACATTTTTATAATTAAGTTATTAAGGGCCCCTGTACCCACGATGAATGGCAGTGAGTGGTCAGGTGCGAGTGGCACTCCCTAGTTTTGAGAGTTCGATTCCCGCAAACCACCTGAGGGGACAGTCTTTTTTTTCGCTGATATATTTATCGATACTGTTGCTTGTAGCGACCCGCATGTCTACATCTCTATTACAACCTGGATGATCCAGCACTTCCTGGATCTTGTCCAACTCTCATTTGATATATTTCAATTTTTGATTCGGCGATATATTTTTTTTTTTGGGGGGGGGAAACCCATCCACTTTGGCTGGTCAGTAGAGCGCGATGGCCTCGCTTCTTGCATGGTCGGCGTTCGATTCCCTATAGTCCAAGTGTCATACCTCATATACCAGCTACTTATCCTCATATCCCTTCCAAGTGGTATATAGTCATACTGCCTTAACACTTTCTTCTGATAATTTGACCTTACCTTATACCTGTGGAATGATGTTGCGAAGCCGTTGGCCTGTAATGTCACACAGCTTCCAGACTGTGCCTATGGCACCTCTACCCTTCACTGGGAATACATAGTAGGGATCTGACCTTAGAGTACCTTGATGTATACATCATATCTCTCTCTCGTCTCTTGTCAAGGTGATCATTTCGAGCAGTCAGTCTGAGAAGGTCCCGGAATTTTTGGTATATTACTGTGCCTATGGTGCAGTATAGATTATCTGCAGATTTCTTTTCCAGAGATCTGTCTTACCTACCTTAAAAGGAAAGGTGAGCGTCGAGGAGCAGTCCAGCCAAGAATGCACAAGTTGTTTGAAACGTAGAAGAATTGTGGTGAAATCCCTGGGATTGAAAGTTCTCATAATCCTTCCTATAATTTATTTTGACTGATGCGGCTTGCTTTATTTTGCTCACTAAACGTCACGCTGTCCCTACTTTCTTTACGTGTCGTTTCCGTCCTATGGGAAGATCTGATTGCGCGTTATATTTTGTGTCAATTTATGAGTAGGTGGAATTTATATTTTTTTCTTCTTCAAACTGTTCTTCGCTTCCCAATGAATACCTGATTTCCATAAGTAGTTTTTAGTTTCTTCTACGGAAGGAATTGTCATGCTGACTTTTTTATCGTGTAAAAAGAATGGAAATAAACTGTGATTTGTATTTATGTCTATGATGTAAGGACGAGAGAGTGCGTGGGTCAAACTCGCACTGCGGAGACCTTTTGAATATAATTTTGCAATGTTGCAGCTTGCAGAGCCAGAGCCGGCGTGTGTGGGTCCTGTGTGACGAAAATCGTGCGAGATGGGGTGTGTAGGAGCTACCTCTTGATACTGGAAACACACAACCCTTCGTATAGTGTAAGGAAGCTGCATATATGACCAGGATTACAAGCCTGTTAAGACCATTCCGATCTGATCACTGGTTTGGTTTGGCGTTGTGCCCGAGGCCTATCAACCTCTGGAGGGTTATTGAGACAACCACAATATATTTGCTGACCAACCAGCAAGTATATTTTCGTCTTGAACGTAGTCCAGGACCAAAGTGAACTCTCAAGAACACTATATCTTGGATTGTAGTAAAATTGAGCCATTTACAGATAAATCTAAACTCACGTTGTATGATATGACAACCTATCTTATTACTGAAGTATAAAATATCTGAAATCCTTGCAATGTATTCATATTTCGCTCCCAGTAGATAAACGACATATGAGATTAAGAAACAAGTAGTGTGTTGTGAAGACTAATAATAAACAGCAGCTCCCTTATGACTGTAATATCTCCATTGGTCAAACAATTATGTATTAGCAATAAGACCTACCTTTAATGTATAATGACTTAATATATAGCTCTTGAAATAGAACATTCTCTGTACTAGCTGACATTGTAATTATAAGGTGTGAAGGCTAGACGAAATTGTTTATGTAATAATCTCCGTTGAGGTCTGATAAAGACCTTTTGTGCCCTCTGTAATTCTTTTTGCGCTACCGCTCACAGGATGAGTATGGGGTGCACAATAAACTAGCCGCCTCTGGCGGCAACAATCAATCTCAAGATAAGCCTAAGAGGGAAATTGCCAACTACTTGTTTGAAACCTCATACATGTTGGTACCTTTACCAGACTACACCAGTCAATCACAAACATTTTAAATATAACCCATTTTTTAAATAAATATATTTTAAATAGACTTGACTACCTGCCTGTGACTTCAATAACTTTATGACACTTGACTACCTGGCAGACACGAGACTACCTGCCAGACACGTGACTACCTGGCAGACACGTGACTACCTGCCAGACTTGTGACTACCTGCAGACACGTGACTACCTGCCAGACACGTGACTACCTGTCAGACACGTGACTACCTGCCAGACACGTGACTACCTGGCAGACACGTGACTACCTGCCAGACACGTGACTACCTGCCAGACACGTGACTACCTGTCAGACACGTGACTACCTGTCAGACACGTGACTACCTGCCAGACACGAGACTACCTGCCAGACACGTGACTACCTGCCAGACACGTGACTACCTGCCAGACACGTGACTACCTGCCAGACACGTGAGACTACCTGCCAGACACGTGACTACCTGCCAGACACGTGACTACCTGCCAGACACGTGACTACCTGGCAGACACGTGACTACCTGGCAGACACGTGACTACCTGCCAGACACGTGACTACCTGCCAGACACGAGACTACCTGCAAGACACGTGACTACCTGGCAGACACGTGACTACCTGCCAGACACGAGACTACCTGCAGACACGTGACTACCTGCCAGACACGTGACTACCTGCCAGACACGTGACTACCTGGCAGACACGTGACTACCTGCCAGACACGAGACTACCTGCCAGACACGTGACTACCTGCCAGACACGTGACTACCTGCCAGACACGTGAGACTACCTGCCAGACACGTGACTACCTGCCAGACACGTGACTACCTGCATGAGATTTTTAATTCCCTCACACTTGACTACCCGAGTCCAGTTATAACTTGTTATTGACGCTGCAAACTGGAGACATTTAAACTTAAGATTTTTTTTTACTTTTGACCATTATGGTCACAAACCTGTTTTAATCTTTTTAGTTTACACGGATCTAAATATCATAGCTTCGTGTCAGCAGCATGAAACTTGATGCTTTTGAACTTCAGACAAATGTCACTCATTGTTAAACATTATTTACACCAGAGGGAAGGACATCAACACCAGGGGAAGGACATCAACACTAGGGGACGACATCACACCATGGTAGGACATCACACCATGGGAGGACATCACCAAGGGAGGACAACACCATACCCTCCGGACAGTGAAACAGGAGGAACAATCCCTCCATCCAGTCATGTAACCCGAGCGCCTAATTTTCTCATGAATAAATTAAACAGGACTTTGGGGAGGGAGGGGGGTAAGGGAGAAATGAAAGGACAATATCATTTATTACAGCGTGGCTGGACGTTCCGTCCGAGCGGCGGGCACACGCACACCCTCCCGCCCTGCCTGCCGACGGCACACTGACAACACCTGTCTGACTGTCTCCCGCCGCGCGCCTCCCCCGCGGACCCGCTGACTTTCCTCGCCGGGGTTTAAATATAAAACAAAAAACCGTCGTTCCAACGACCCTCGCTCACAACCATCTCTTGTAAAATAATTTCATCGCATTGTTAGTAATATTTTGGGGATGGTTTTGATAATGAATAACTTGCAATAAATATTTGAAAAAAGTTGCTGAAGCGTAGATTCTTTCTCCTCTCCTCTCTCCCCCGTCAACCAGGGTGTCTTCTCTCTCTCCCCCGTCAACCAGGGTGTCTTCCCTCCTCCCCCCCGCCCCCGTCAACAAGGGTATCTCCCCCCCCCCTCCGTCAACCATGGGTGCCTTCAGCAAGCATGCTACAAGGTCAAGTATGGCCTAGCACATCCCCCCAGCCCGCCGACCCCCCTTCTACCGCTGTATCACAAGGGTCGTATTACCCCTGCTCGTAGCCCTTGGCTCCCCTAACATACGACTCTCGACTCTCTCTTCCCCCGCCATAGAGCCCACAGAGGCTCGTCCCCCGCACGCTCTCGTGTTTATTATTAACCAAAAGCAGTTATAGAGCTCGTGTGATTTAATCATTTTCTGCCGCCCGCCGCGCCAGGTTCTAGCCTCTGCGTCCCGTTGCGACAGGGGCGAGAGTCGCCTGCAGCGCCTCGCTCTACCTTTTATCTCCGCTTGGATACCCTCCACACTATTTTTCATATAGTTTTGTGCCTTATTTTTAGATATTTCTTATCGGTTTTACATCGGTATACTTTTATATTGTATGATATTTCCAACGAATGGCTCTGTTAAAGGGTGAAAAATAAACAGGTTTAAGTGTGGTTGTTATAACACTATACAAACTACAGATAAGGCATTCGACAACGGGTCGACTTAGTTTCGCTTCGGCATCACTGGCCAATCAGAAGCTGGTTCATGCATTGGTTAAATTCTAATTAGAGGGCAAAGCAGCGTCCAGTGGAGCAAGCTGAGTGCCCAGCTGCAGATGTGTGTGTGTGTGTGTGTGTGTGTGTGTGTGTGTGTGTGTGTGTGTGTGTGTGTGTGTGTGTGTGTGTGTGTGTGTGTGTGTGTGTGTGTATTTACTCAGAGTTGTGCTTGCGGGGGTTGAGCTCTGGCTCTTTCGACCCGCCTCTCAACTGTCAATCAACTATTACTAACTACTAACCAATTATTATTTTTATTTTTTTCCACACACACCCAGGAAGCAGCCCCGTAACAGCTGTCTAACTCCCAGGTACCTATTTACTGCTAGGTAACAGGGGCATCAGGGCGAAAGAAACTCTGCCCATTTGTTTCTGTCGGCCCCGGGAATCGAACCCCGGTCCACATGACTACGTATCAAGGGTGCTGTCCACTCAGCCACCGGCCCTCCCCCCCACCCCCCACCCCCACAAAAAAGTGCGCGCGCGCGTGCGTACGTGTTTACCTATTTATAGTTACTTATTTGTACCTGCAGGACTGAGCTGTTAGCTCTTGGACCCCGCCTTTCTAAATTTCGGTTGTTTAATGTACTGACTCCCGAAATATTTTTCTATCATATTTTTGCTATAACCTGTATATATTTCTCTCACGCGCGCACAAATTCACAGGATGCAGGCCGCAACCGCTCTCAAGTATCTATTTACTGCTAGGTAAACAGCGGCATCAGGTGAAAGAAAAATCTGCCAAATTGTTTCTATCTCGCCCGGAGATCGAATTCGAGTCCTTTCATGTGTATTTACTCACATATTTGTGTCCACAGGATCGAGCTTAAGTTCTTGGACCCTACCTTTCCAGACATTGGTTGTTTCATGCAATGACACCCAATGTATTTTTATATATTATCTACTTTTGACATGAGCGTAGTTCCCTTCTACAACCTTGCCGATTAGTTTATCAGTTTTGCTACAACTTCAACGCTAAAAATCTGTATTTATGGCTCACTTCATTTTCAAGCTTTCATCCTTTCCTCTTGTTCTATTGGTATTCATATTGAACATCTAATCTTTTTACTCCCTTTCAATCACTCTAAATAATTTGTATGTCTTTACCATGTCTCTTCTATTCTCTCCTCTCTTGTTTCAGCGACGTTAGGTTCAGCTCTTCCAGTCTTTCTTCATACCCCATCCCTCGCAATTTTGGAACAAGCTTTGTTGTAAACCTCTCTAACTTTTCAAGTTTCCTTGCGAGCTATTTTGGGGTGGAGGTCCATGATGGGCCACACACACACACTAGCACCGGTCTCGTGCAACTAAATCATGAAAGATCAAAATAAAAGTATACAATTTAAACATCCACGGTGATATATCATTTGATCCAATAGCTATATTTTCGTCTAGTGATGCTAGCTGTTACCTCAATATATCTCTCTCTCTCTCGTCTAACGTTACCTCCTCTTCTCTGTGTACTCACCTAACTGTACTCACCTATTTGTGCTTGCGGGGGTTGAGCTCTGGCTCTTTGGTCCCGCCTCTCAACCGTCAATCAACTGGTGTACAGATTCCTGAGCCTACTGGGCTCTATCATATCTACATTTGAAACTGTGTATGAAGTCAGCCTCCACCACATCACTGCCGAATGCATTCCACCTGTTAACTACTCTGACACCGAAAAAGTTCTTTCTAACGAATGGCTCATTTTGGTACTCAGTTTTCATCTGTGTCCCCTTGTTCGCGTACCACCCGTGTTAAACAGTGGTGGTCATTTTAGCACTTTAACAGTCACTTTATCTACCCTGTCAATTCCTCTGAGAATTTTGAAGGTAGTGATCATGTCTCCCCGAGCTCTCTTGTCTTGCAGCGACGTGAGGTGCATTTCACGCAGCCTTTACTCGTAATTCATGCCTCTTTGTTCTAGGACTAGCCTAGTGGCATACCTCTGATTATTTTCCATCTTCGTCTTGTGCTTGACAAGGTACGGGCTCCATGCTGGGGCCGCATACTCCAAGATTGATTTTACATATGTGGTATACAAGGTTCTGAAGAATTCCTTACCCAGGTTCCTGAAGGCAGTCCTGATGTTAGCCAGGCTTGTATACGCCGCTGATGTTATTCTTTAGGTGTGAGCTTCAGGAGACAGGTTTGGTATGATATCAACTCCTAGATCTTTTTCTCTGTTTCATGAAGGACTTCATCTACCATTCGGTATCCTGTTTCCACCGCCTAGTTTCATTACCTTGCATTTGCTTGGGTTAAACTTTAGTAGCCATTTGTTGGACCATTCACTCAGTCTGTCTAGGTCATCTTGTAGCCTCATACTATCATCCTCTGTTTCAATCCTCCTCATAATTTTTGTGCACATCAGCACAACAAGTGAGAGAACGAGTCTATTCCCTCTGGGATACCTTGATGATACCTTGAGGTGCTTCCGGGCTTATCGTCCCCGCGGCCCGGTCATCGACCAGGCCTCCTGGTTGCTGGACTGATCAACCAGCTGTTGGACGCGGCTGCTCGCAGCCTGACGTATGAGTCGCCTGGTTGATCAGGTATCCTTTGGAGGTGCTTATCCAGTCTCTCTTGAACACTGTGAGGGGTTTGCCATTATGTCCCTTATGTGTAGTGGAAGCGTGTTGAACAGTCTCGGGCCTCTGATGTTGATAGAGTTCTCTCTCAGAGTACCAGTTGCACCTCTGCTTTTCAACGGGGGTATTCTGCACATCCTGCCATGTCTTCTGCTCATGTGGTGTTATTTCTGTGTGCAGGTTTGGGACCAGCCCTCTAATATTTTCCACGTGTAAATTATTATGTATCTCTCCCGCCTTCGCTCAAGGAATACAGATTTAGGCTCTTTAGTCGGTCCCAATAGTTTAGATGTTTTACCGAGTGGATTCTAGAGTAAAGGATCTCTGCACGCTCTCCAGGTCAGCAATTTCACCAGCAGTGAAAGGGGCTGTCATTGTGCAGCAGTACTCCACTCTAGAGAGCACAAGCGTTTTGAAAAGTGTCATCATCGTATAGCATCTCTAGTGTGAAAAGTCTTGTTATCCAACCTGTCATTTTTCTTGCAGTTGTGACGGCTACTTTATTGTGTTCTTTAAAGGTAAGGGTCTTCCGACATGAGTACACCCAGATCCTTTACATTGCCTTTTCGTTCTATGTTATGATTTGCCTGAGTTTGTACGTGTTTCCGTTTTATATTTTCATTTTTTCCATAGCGCATGAGCTGGACTTGTCTTCGTTGAACCCACCATATTATTTTCTGTAGTGGGAGATCATTTACATATATCAGAAACAGTATAGGTCCAAGGACTGAGTGTATTCACCTAGTTGTGTTTGCGGGTTGAGCGTGTTGGCCCTCAACTGTCAATTAACTGTTGATAACTAATTTTTTTCCCACACCACACACACACACACAACGAGGAAGCAGACTAACTCCCAGGTACCTATTTACTGCTAGGTAACAGGGGCATTCAGGGTGAAAGAAACTTTGCCCATTTGTTTCTGCCTCGTGCGGGAATCGAACCCGCGCCACAGAATTAAGAGTCCACCAGGCTACGAGGCCCTGTAAGTGTGTGCGTATTCCCGCGTTTAGCGGTACAATACAGCATCCAAATTTATCCTCCTTTCACTTTTTAAATCACAATTTCTTAAATAGAACGATGCTGTTATCTTGGAAGGCTCACAGAAGCAACCATCAGCGGTGCGTCCGAGATCTCTTCTACAAACCTAACAGCCCATACCACGAACAAATTTTCAGTTGTGCCCTGTTTCAGACTCAAGTTTGGATATTGCTCACGGATACATTGATACAGATAAAACTAGTATACTTCTTAACATGAGGGAGGAGGGCTGAAAATATAAGACACGAGAGCCTCGTCTCTCTCTCTCTCCTAGGTGTAGCCATACAATGCGTGGATATAAATCCAGTACAGGATAAAATACATACGAGAGTAAGAAGGGAAAAGAGGGCAGATAGAGGAGGAGATAAAACGGGAAATAAGCAGATAGAAAAGCAGGTTAAAGATGGAAGAGGAATTATCCCTTAAACTTATCATAATTCGACACATGGCGGTCTCCCGCTGGCCACTTAGAGGGGAAGATGGGGCAGGCAAAGTGTTTTATAATTTTTGCTCATTAATCTCCCTTTTTCAAGTTCAAGAACGTTTATCGAGGCAATAACATACACTTGAAAGAATTGAGTACTTAGGCTATTTCTACAACCTACTAATGTTTCCTTCATGTCCAGCTTTCTATATCTAGGGTCTTGTTTGCTTACACAAGAGATAACATGATACACCGACTACCACCATCAAACGGCTGTACAAACACACACACTACCACACGTGCTGTACAACACCACACCTACCATCACGCTTGCAAACACACACACCTACCACCTACGGCTGTACAAACACACACACTACCATACGGCTGTACAAACACACACTACCATCACGCTCGTACAAACACACACAGACCATCACCGGCTGTACAAACACACACACGACCATACGGCTGTACAAACACACAACACTACCATCACGGCTGTACAAACACACACACACTACCATCACGTCCCTGTCAAACACACACTACCACCACGGCTGTACAAACACAGCACACTACCATCACGGCCTGTCACAACACAACACACTACCATCACGGCTGTAACAAACACACCACGACCATCAGCTCGTATAAACACACACACGACACCATCACGGCTGTACAAACACACACACTACCATCACGGCTGTACAAAACACACACACTACCATCACGGCTGTACAAACACACACACGACCATCACGGCTGTACAAACACACACACTACCATCACGGCTGTATAACACAACACATACAACTAACCATCCCGGCTGTACAAACACACACACGACCATCCGGCTGTACAAACACACACACTACCATCAAGGCTAAGTCACACACACACTACCTCACGGCTGTACAAACTCACACTATACCATCACGGCTGTACAAACCACACACCTACCAATCACGTGTACAAACACACACACTACCATCACGGCTGTACACAACACACACACTACCTCAACGTGCTTGTACAAACACACACACTACCATACGCTGTGACAAACACTACACAGCGACCATCACGGCTGTCATAACACACACATCGAACACACACTACCATTAACGTGAGCTTGTAAAACACACTTATCACCTTCAGTGATTAAGTGATTAATTGCACACTAGTTCTT
>WNGS01004946.1:25005149-25010149 GCA_020271785.1 Procambarus virginalis
CTAGCAAGTCTTTCTTTACGGGAAAGCCTTCACAAGGAAGATTCAGAAGCAAACGAACTGCTGCCCACACTGGACTCTTCGACTTTCCCTAGCTGCATACTTAAGCACTGAGCTGTGTGAGAATACGAGGCTGATATCGAGGACCCCCCCAAGTCGAACTACTGAACTTTTCCAAGGATGCAATCTCACAATAGGTTGTGTTACCTACTTACTGCTTGGTAAATAAAGGCATCCCGGTGAAAGGAAACATGTCAACCATTTGTGTGTGGTGTGGTGAGTGTGAAGGTGGTATTTTGTGTTATCGATGCCTCACAGAGTGGGCTGGGTGGAAAGGAGCGGGATAACAGTGATTCTTCAGACTCGTATATCGAACCTCAACCTCGTTTACTCGGACAGTGGAACCTGGCAAGCCCGGGAGGAAGCGACCACCTCAGTGTGCTACTACCAACTCAAGCCGCTCATCGCCAAAATAATAAAAGTCTCATGATAAGGTTAAAGTTATAGTGTGGGGAGCCCCGCAGCCAGCAACCTTCTGCGACATTTACTTTAACCTTTCATGCGTCTGCGGGGAACTGGCTGCAGTGTGAACATCTGCCGGCAAGATGCCTAACTGCACCCTGTAAAATAACGCCTCCGCACCCGAACCCACAGTGAAGACAACCTCAAAATGTCTAGGATAATCATTAAAAATAAACTTCAGAAGTTATCCCTCCAGAAGAGTCTTGTGTCCGCTGGTTGCCAGGTTGGGTGTCTCCTTCACCCTCTCCACACTCCCTCCCGCCGTCAACCTCCCCAACTCCCAGTCCCCTCTCCCCCTAGCCTCAACACCCCTCCCCACGGTCCCCGAGCATACCAACCTACACCCAATCACCCCTGTTCGTAAACTCTGTAACTCACCTGACATCACCGGTGACACACAACCACACACACACCACACACACACACCACACACACACCCACACACAACACACACACACAACACACACACATCACCCAGATGGAAACTTGAGTACCCAGGGAGCCACAGAGGATATTAGAAGACTTTTCACAGTGTCAGAGTGGTTGCACAATGGAATGCGATTAGGAAGTGAATGGCGAGGATGCGCTGAACTCCATCACACAGTATATGCACATTGGTAGATATGATAGAGCCCAATATGCTCAGGACCCTGTCGACTGATTGATTGACGTATGAGAGAGCGGGGCGCCAAAGAGCCAGAGCTCAAACCCCCGCCAAGCACAATTAGGGGAGTACAATTAGGTGAGTACACACCTATGAGTGTTGATGATGCAAAAGTGATGAGGAGTAAGACACAAGAAGATAGTATGATGCTACAAGATGACCTTGACAAACTGAAGGAATGGTCCAACAAATGGCTTACTACAGTTCATCCCAAGTAAACATAAGGTGATGAAACTAGGCGAGGAGAAAATAGGAGGCAAGTCACTGGATACCGAATGATGGGAGATGAACTCCTTCACGAAACGGACAGAAAGATCTAGGAGGTTGATATCACGCCAACCCTGTCTCCTGAATCCAACATCACAAGCATAACTTCAGCGGCGGTTTGCCGGCTAACATCAGAACTGTCTTGAGAAACCTGTGTAAGGAAACTTCAGAACCGTGTATACCATATATGTAAAGCCAATCCTAGAGTATGCGGCCCCAGCATGGAATGCACACGCACCTGTCAAGCACAAGACCAATCTGGAAACAGTTTAGAGGTATGCCATTAGGCTAGTCCCAGAATTAAGAGCCATGAGTTATGAGAAAAGGGCTCCTGCGAAGAACTGCACCTCACGGACCGCCTGGGAGCACAGAAGAGCTCGGGGAGACATGCATGATCACAACCTACAAAATTCTCGGAAAAAATATTCCCTCCGCCTAGTTGTCATTACCTTCCATTTACAAAATTAATTGAGAAGTTGTAATCCTTACCCCCCCGTCCCCATCCCAAATCCTTATCCTGAATCCCTTCCAAGTGCTATACAGCTGGCAGTATGGCTTTGCGATTTCCCCGGATAATTCCCTATCCTGTGGTTGTGTGTGTTGTGTGTGTACCTCACATATGTGCTTGCGGGGGTGAGCTCTAGCTCTTTCGGTTCCGCTTCTCAACTAGTGTACAGATTCCAGAGCCTGTTGGTCTCTATCATATCTACCATTTGAAACTATATATGGACGTCAGCCTCCACCACATCACTTCCACTAGTGCATTCCATTTACTAACTACTCATACACTGAAAAGTTCTTTCGAATATCGCTGTGGCTCATCTTGGGTACTAAGTTTCCACCTGTGTACCCCTTGTGCGTGTGCCATCCCGTGGTTAAATAATCCATCTTTGTCCACGCTGTCAATTCTGAGGAATTTGTATGTGGTGATCCATGGTCCTCCCCTAGCTACGTCTGGCTTGCCAGCGACGTGAGGATGCAAGTTCACGTAGTTGGGGTTGGTAGTATGAAGGTGAGGCGGTAATGTCAGGGACGTTAGACAGTGCAGGTGTGGTACTCATGATACTTGAGGGGTGGAGGTGTTGTGCTGGTACAGGGAGGTGTGTCATTCGACGAGGGGGCAGGAGGGGATGGTCTGCAGTACGGAGGACGGCTGTTGCTAGCGAACGAGTTATCCCCCACCCCCATCACCTGGTGTCTGGTTCTCCACCCCCATCCTTCTCTCCCCCCCTCACACAGTGTGCTGGTTCCTCCACCGCCTCCCGTCTCTCTCCCATCACACAGTTTCTGGGTCTCCACCCACCTCCCTTCCTCTGCCCCCCCACACAGCTGTCTGGTTCTCCACCCCCTCCTTCTCTCCCCCCCAACACAGTGTCTGGTTCTCCACCCCCTCCTCACCTCCACACACACTACCCACAGTGAGAGAGATGAAATAACTGTACTGTGACAGCTACATGGGTCAGGCAGCCTGCAGCTTCTACCCATCCAGCTGTGTGTGTTGTGGGTGTCTCTATCGTCTCCACCTCTCTCTATCTCTCTCATCCTCTCTCTCTATATATCTTTCTCTATCGCTCTCTCTCTAGTCTCCTCTCTCTATCTTCTATCTATAGTATCTCGGTCCTATACTCTCTGTCTCTCTCTCTCGGTCTCTCTCTACTCTTGTCTCTCTCTCTCGCTCTCATTCTCCTCCTGCGTCTCCTCTCTCTCTCTCTGTCTCCCGGTCTCTCTCTCTCTCATTCTCTCTCTCTCTCTTATCACCTCTCCACCTCCTCTCCCGCTGGCGCTACCTCTCTCTCCTCTCTCTCTACTCTCTCTCTACTCGTTTCTCTCTCTCTAGCTCTCTCTCTCTATCTCCTTCGCGTTGCTCTATACTCCTCTCTCTCTCTGGCTCTCTCTCTCTCTCGGTCTCTCATATCTCTGTCTCTCTCTCTCTCTCTCTCTCTACTCTCTTTTTCTCTCTCTCTCTCTCTCTCCTCTCTCTCTTCTCTCTCTCTCTCTCCTCTACTGTCTTCTCTCTGTTCCCTTATGTACCTCTATCTACCTTTCCCTGTCCAGTGTAGTACAATTGGGTGTGGGGGGGGGGGGGCTCGATATAAGCCTAACTGGTCTTGTGTTGGTAATATAATAATATTTATATTTATTTCTATACCTGAATATTTATATTAGTTTCCATGCCTTATTCGTTCTACCGTTCCCTTTCGTCGTGATCTGTTCCATCTATCCAGGAGGCGGGGAATCATTCTTGGGTATTACCACAAGGCGCTCTTAATAACATTACCTACAGATTAAAATAAACAACTGGAAACTAAGGCTAATTGCTCTTAAAGTGAAGAATAATCGTCCCTCGAGATCAAGAGTTAATAGACGACTAACAAAGCTACACATGTGGTTATTCTTACAGCTACAAAGCTATAAGAATAGTACACATACACAATTAACAAAAAGGATTAAAGAACTGGAGCAATTCATTCAAAACATCTCCACTTCAAGTTTTGCAAAAATGGTTCTCTTTCATTCTTGATAAAAAAAAAATAATCGATTTAGGGGGTTTGTGCCAACTCAATTTCTGAGACATTGTCTTCAATGTCAATGGTACAAAATCTGTTCACACAAAGGTAGGCTGTTGCAAAAAGCTGCAGATTTCTTGTCGCATGCACATTTTGTAAGTCTTTGTAGTTTTTGACATTCAAGAAGATATCTCTATCTTGTTCTGAAATCTCATTGTGACTTCATTGTTGGAGCGAAGTTCTAGAAGTGCCTCTGCCATTCCTGCAGGTTCTTCAGGTAAACATCAGGCGGACATTGGATCGATTATAAAACCAGTTGAGGCTACACGAATCCTGTACATGGTAATAATTCAGAAAACACCTTTGTTTGTCAGATGCTTTTTAACTTGACTCCTTGGTGTCACAAAAGATGAGATCTTCACGAGCTTCGAAAACGCAACGGCTGTCTGAAGGTGCAGTCTAGGTTTTGTTCCATTTTTGGTTCCTGTACAGAAACTTTGATCCAAAAGCTGAAATCTTTGTATTTTGCCGAAAGGAGATCTGAGTTTCTTGAGTTGATTTCGGGGATTTTTAGAGTCCCCGCGGCCGGTCCTCGCCAGGCTCCAGCCCCAGGAAGCAGACGTGACAGCTGGAGTAACACCCAGGTACCTATTTATGCTAGGTAAAAGGGGAATCGGTGTGAAAGAAACTCTGCCCATGTTCTTTCCGGCGCACGGATGAACCGGCGGAACACAAGGATCACAAGTCCATGTGCTGTCCCCTCGCCGACCGGAGATTGATGTTTTTCAGTTGCAATTCCTTCTTCACTGAATTCACATGCCCAAAGATGTCAACTAAATATGAGAGACGTGCAAACAAAGTGGATAGGATCTCGAGGTTATTCTGCAAGGGCTATGGTTAGAATACACCAGAAAGATTGCTAATTGATTCCTGCACGTTTCACGTGATTCAGAACATATCCTCGTGAAAGCCACGTTACGCCTTCCCATCCTCACCTCACATAATCAGGAAGTAGTCACGTGTTAAGGGCACGCCCTTTGGCA
>WNGS01004946.1:25015149-25039201 GCA_020271785.1 Procambarus virginalis
GGAGTGGGAGGGGTGGAGCATGTGGTGGGGTGACAGGGGTGGAACAATTGGTATTTAGAAGGAATGACTGTTGAGGCTGAATAATTGCAGCAGAGCCTTATTTAAACAGTAGAAAGTATATCAACGTCAAGACACTGTCGTACTAGAGTGCCTTACCCTAACCTATCAGAGGACCCACCAACAGAAAACGAGACATTGTCAATTGCGGGAGCCGCCACCATTTTCTTGAACAACAGTTTTTCGGCCTAAGGTGATATACGTCAAGAGAGGGAGAGTGATTACGTCAAAATGCGACGTTCTATTAGGAGAACGGGTTGATTCCTGACATTGTGGATGCCTTTGTTGCTAAGCGGTGCTCATTACCGTTGACTGTCTGGGTGGCGTCAGGAGAGAAGAGAGAGAGCGAGAGAGAGAGAGAGAGAGAGAGAGGAGAGAGAGAGAGAGAGAGAGAGAGAGAGAGTGAGAGAGAGTGAGAGTGAGAGTGAGAGAGAGAGTGAATGAATGTGTGTGTGTCTGTGTATTACATTCACCTAGTTGTGCTTGCCGGGGTTGAGATCTGTTCTTTCGGCCCGTCTCTCAACTGTCAACCAACTTTTTCTCACACACACACACACACACACACACACACACACACACACACACACACACACACACACACACACACACACACACACAATGGTGATGGTAAATCAATGTGATGGTAAATCGTGCCTCACAGGGTTAATAGAATTTTATGACCAGGCAACAAAAATTAGGCAGGAAAGAGAAGGGTGGGCCGACTGCATTTTCCTGGATTGCCAAAAAGCCTTTGACACAGTACCCCATAAAAGGCTCTTAAAATTGAAATTGAAATTGAAATAAGTTTATTGATGTAAAATACACACAAAGGGATGAGGTAGCTCAAGCTATTCTCACCCCGTTCAGTACATCGTGTTAATACATACATAGACACACATCACAAACAATAATCATATTACCAAACATTCTGAGAGATAAACATATACATTTCCTATGCTCTTAAAAAAGTTGGAGCAACAGGCAGGAGTAAAAGGGAAGGTGCTCCAGTGGATAAGGGAGTACTTAAGCAACAGGAAACAGCGAGTAACGGTGAGGGAGGAGACATCAGAGTGGCGAGATGTCACCAGCGGAGCCCCACAGGGCTCAGTACTTGGACCCATCCTGTTTCTAATATATGTGAACGATCTTCAGGAGGGTATAGACTCATTCCTCTCAATGTTTGCTGATGATGCAAAAATTATGAGAAGAATCAAGACGGATGAAGATAGACAGAGACTACAGGATGACCTGGATAAACTGGAGGAATGGTGTAGAAAATGGCTGCTAAAGTTCAACTCGGGAAAGTGTAAGGTGATGAAATTAGGTGAAGGGAGCAGGAGGCTGAACACAAGGTATCATCTGGGAGGTGAAATCCTGCAAGAGTCAAATCGAGAGAAAGATCTGGGGGTTGATATCACACCGAACCTGTCCCCAGAGGCCCACATCAAAAGAATATCATCAGCGGCATATGCTAGACTGGCCAACATAAGAACTGCCTTTAGAAACTTGTGTAAGGAATCTTTCAGAACCCTGTATACCACTTATGTAAGACCAATCCTGGAGTATGCAGCTCCAGCCTGGAGTCCATACCTAGTTAAACACAAGACAAAGTTAGAGAAGATTCAGCGGTATGCCACCAGGCTCGTCCCGGAACTGAGAGGTTTGAGCTACGAGGAAAGGCTAAAGGAACTGAACCTCACATCCCTGGAAAACAGAAGAGTAAGGGGAGACATGATAACCACCTACAAAATTCTCAGGGGAATTGACAGGGTGGACAAAGACAAACTCTTCAGCACGGGTGGGACACGAACAAGGGGACACAGGTGGAAACTTAGTACCCAGATGAGCCACAGAGACGTTAGAAAGAATTTTTTCAGTGTCAGAGTAGTTAATAAATGGAATGCACTAGGAAGTGATGTGGTGGAGGCTGACTCCATACACAGTTTCAAATATAGATATGATAGAGCCCAGTAGGCTCAGGAATCTGTACACCAGTTGATTGACAGTTGAGAGGCGGGACCAAAGAGCCAAAGCTCAACCCCCGCAAGCACAATTAAGTGAGTACAATTAGGTGAGTACACACACACACACACACAGGAAGCAGCCAGGTACCTATTTATTGCTAGGTGAACATGGACATCAGGGAGAAAGAAACTTTGCCCATTTAACACACGCCATGTTTTCCCCCATCGCCAAGGATCGAATTAGGATCCTAGGATTACGAGTCTCAAGCGCTGTCCACTCAGCCATAGCCCCTCCCATGTGTGTACTTACCTAATTGTGCTTGCGGGGGTTGAGCTTTGGCTCTTTGGTCCCGCCTCTCAACTGTCAATCAACTGGTGTACAGATTCCTGAGCCTATTGGGCTCTATCATATCTATATTTGAAACTGTGTATGGAGTCAGCCTCCACCACATCACTTCCTAGTGCATTCCATTTGTCAACTACTCTGACACTGAAAAAATTCTTTCTAACGTCCCTGTGGCTCATCTGGGTACTAAGTTTCCACCTGTGTCCCCTTGTTCGTGTCCCACCCGTGCTGAAGAGTTTGTCTTTGTTCGCTGAAGAGTTTGTCTTTGGCTCCAAGGGGAGCCGGTCGGCCGAGCGGACAGCACACTGGACTTGTGATCCTGTGGTCCTGGGTTCGATCCCAGGTGCCGGCGAGAAACAATGGGCAGAGTTTCTTTCACCCTATGCCCCTGTTACCTAGCAGTAAAATAGGTACCTGGGTGTTAGTCAGCTATCACGGGCTGCTTCCTGGGGGTGGAGGCCTGGTCGAGGACCGGGCCGCGGGGACACTAAAAAGCCCCGAAATCATCTCAAGATAACCTCAAGAAGATAACCCTGTCAATTCCCCTGAGAATTTTGTAGGTGGTTATCGTGTGTGTGTGTGTGTGTGTGTGTGTGTGTGTGTGTGTGTGTGTGTGTGTGTGTGTGTGTGTACTCACCTAGTTGTACTCACCTAGTTGTGCTTGCGGGGGTTGAGCTCTGGCTCTTTGGTCCCGCCTCTCAACCGTCAATCAACAGGTGTACAGGTTCCTGAGCCTACTGGGCTCTATCATATCTACACTTGAAACTGTGTATGGAGTCAGCCTCCACCACATCGCTTCCTAATGCATTCCATTTGTCAACCACTCTGACACTAAAAAAGTTCTTTCTAATATCTCTGTGGCTCATTTGGGCACTCAGTTTCCACCTGTGTCCCCTAGTGCGTGTGCCCCTTGTGTTAAACAGCCTGTCTTTATCAACCCTGTCGATTCCCCTGAGAATCTTGAATGTGGTGATCATGTCCCCCCTAACTCTTCTGTCTTCCAACGAAGTGAGGTTTAATTCCTGCAGTCGCTCCTCGTAGCTCATACCTCTCAGCTCGGGTACTAGTCTGGTGGCAAACCTTTGAACCTTTTCCAGTTTAGTCTTATGCTTGACTAGATAGGGACTCCATGCTGGAGCCGCATACTCCAGGATTGGTCTGACATATGTGGTATATAATATTCTGAAAGATTCCTTACACAAGTTTCTAAAGGCCGTTCTTATGTTAGCCAACCTGGCATATGCTGCTGATGTTATCCTCTTGATATGAGCTTCAGGGGACAGGTCTGGCGTGATATCAACCCCCAGGTCTTTCTCTCTCTGTGACTCTTGAAGTATTTCATCTCCCAAATGATACCTTGTATCTGGTCTCCTGCTTCCTACCCCTATCTTCATTACATTACATTTGCTTGGGTTAAACTCTAACAGCCATTTGTTCGACCATTCCTGCAGCTTGTCCAGGTCTTCTTGAAGTCTCAAGCTGTCCTCCTCTGTCTTAATCCTTCTCATAATTTTGGCGTCGTCAGCCAAAATGTGTGTACTCACCTATTTGTACTAACCTATTTGTGCTTGCGGGGGTTGAGCTTTGGCTCTTTGGTCCCGCCTCTCAACTGTCAATCAACTGGTGTACAGATTCCTGAGCCTACTGGGCTCTATCATATCTACACTTGAAACTGTGTATGGAGTCAGCCTCCACCACATCACTGCCTAATGCATTCCATCCGTTAACTACTCTGACACTGAAAAAGTTCCTTCTAACGTCTCTGTGGCTCATGTGGGTACTCAGTTTCCACCTGTGTCCCCTTGTTCGCGTCCCCCCAGTGTTGAATAGTTTGTGCTTGTGTACCCGGTCAATTCCTCTGAGGATTTTGTAGGTTGTGATCATATCTCCCCTTACTCTTCTGTCTTCCAGTGTCGTAAGGTGCATTTCCCGCAGCCTTTCCTCGTAACTCATGCCTCTTAGTTCTGGGACTAGTCTAGTGGCATACCTTTGGACTTTTTCCAGCTTCGTCTTGTGCTTGACAAGGTACGGGCTCCAGACGAAGCTGGAAAAAGTCCAGCTGTGTGTGTGTGTGTGTGTGTGTGTGTGTGTGTGGTGTGTGTGTGTGTGTGTGTGTGTGTGTGTGTATGTGTGCGTGCGTGTGTGTTCGCGTGCGTGCGTGCTTATGTACTCACCTAGGTGTGCTTGCGGGGGTTGAGCTTTGGCTTTTGGTTCCGCTTCTTAACTGTCAATCAGTTTGTGTGTGTGTGTGTGTGGGGGGGGGGGGAGAGGGGATGTTACGGTGTGCAAGGCCGTTCTGCATGACAGTTCCTTCAACATGGCACAATTATTTCTGCATTGCGGCATGGTTTATTGCATCATTGGTGCTGCATCATGGTACTATTGATTTGCGTTGTTCCGTCAACAGCATTTGTCTTTATCGAGATGCTGTTGATAGCTGAACTTCTCAGTTTCTGAGTGTAGCCTCGCACTTCTTAAAGTATATTCTCTTAACTAGTATTAACTTATTAAGGCGCGTCTGGGATCCTCTCGGACGTAAGTTCGAACCCTCGTCACGGCCCTTGTGGGTCTTTTGGAGCAACTTGAGCCCTTGTTAACACCCGGGCAGCTCACCTCGCTCACAGTATATAACTTGAGGGAGGATACCATTGTAAATTACTTATTAAATAAATAAATTACCATGTTATTAATTACTTCTCGTGGATTAACAATGATAACTCTCAAATTATCTAGTCACTTCTCAGTAATGAAATCAGAACCAGCACTGGACTTAAACTCTTTTCAATACCACTCTATATTACAACAAGCCGGGTATGAACTTCTCTCTTTTAAACTGATGAGTTAGCCAAAACGTTTGCTGGGAAAGAGGGAGTTGATTACCATCTTGGTAATCAACTACCTACCTTTGACTACCTACCTACAAAGACTACCTTTGAGCAGCCTGAGGGCAGCAATATTCCGGGAACATCAACACATTCTAGTAGACTTGAGGCAAAGTGAAATTCACACCAGTTCCTCCATCTATCATCATTCTATTATGCAGAAAGAACCGCACATCGGCAGCCTCGGGTGTGGATAACATGGGCAGCCTCGGGTGTGGATAACATGGGCAGCCTCGGGTGTGGATAACATGGGCAGCCTCGGGTGTGGATAACATCGGCAGCCTCGGGTGTGGATAACATGGGCAGCCTCGGGTGTGGATAACATGGGCAGCCTCGGGTGTGGATAACATGGGCAGCCTCGGGTGTGGATAACATGGGCAGCCTCCCAAGCCAAGTCTCTGGCCTGCCATCCCTGTGCTAATTATCTAATCTCTTGCATCCTCTAGCTCCCGTCCGCTTCCATTCTTCACCAGCGTCCCTATGGCCTCCTGCTGCCTTCACCAGCGTCCCTATGGCCTCCTGCTGCCTTCACCAGCGTCCCTATGGCCTCCTGCTGCCTTCACCAGCGTCCCTATGGCCTCCTGCTGCCTTCATCAGCGTTCCTATGGCCTCCTGCTGCCTTCACCAGCGTCCCTATGGCCTCCTGCTGCCTTCACCAGCGTCCCTATGGCCTCCTGCTGCCTTCACCAGCGTCCCTATGGCCTCTTGCTGCCTTCACCAGCGTCCCTATGGCCTCCTGCTGCCTTCACCAGCGTCCCTATGGCCTCCTGCTGCCTTCACCAGCGTCCCTATGGCCTCCTGCTGCCTTCACCAGCGTCCCTATGGCCTGCTGCCTTCACCAGCGTCCCTATGGCCTCCTGCTGCCTTCACCAGCGTCCCTATGGCCTCCTGTTGCCTTCACCAGCGTCCCTATGGCCTCCTGCTGCCTTCACCAGCGTCCCTATGGCCTCCTGCTGCCTTCACCAGCGTCCCTATGGCCTTCTGCTGCCTTCACCAGTGTCCCTATGGCCTCCTGCTGCCTTCACCAGCGTCCCTATGGCCTGCTGCCTTCACCAGCGTCCCTATGGCCTCCTGCTGCCTTCACCAGCGTCCCTATGGCCTCCTGCTGCCTTCACCAGCGTCCCTATGGCCTGCTGCCTTCACCAGCGTCCCTATGGCCTCCTGCTGCCTTCACCAGCGTCCCTATGGCCTCCTGCCTTCACCAGCGTCCCTATGGCCTCCTGCCTTCACCAGCGTCCCTATGGCCTCCTGCTGCCTTCACCAGCGTTCCTATGGCCTCCTGCTGCCTTCACCAGCGTCCCTATGGCCTCCTGCTGCCTTCACCAGCGTCCCTATGGCCTCCTGCTGCCTTCACCAGCGTCCCTGTGGCCTCCTGCTGTCTTCACCAGCGTCCCTATGGCCTCCTGCTGCCTTCACCAGCGTCCCTATGGCCTGCTGCCTTCACCAGCGTCCCTATGGCCTCCTGCTGCCTTCACCAGCGTCCCTATGGCCTCCTGCTGCCTTCACCAGCGTCCCTATGGCCTCCTGCTGCCTTCACCAGCGTCCCTATGGCCTCCTGCTGCCTTCACCAGCGTCCCTATGGCCTCCTGCTGCCTTCACCAGCGTCCTATGGCCTCCTGCTGTCTTCACCAGCGTCCCTATGGCCTCCTGCTGCCTTCACCAGCGTCCCTATGGCCTCCTGCCTTCACCAGCGTCCCTATGGCCTCCTGCCTTCACCAGCGTCCCTATGGCCTCCTGCTGCCTTCACCAGCGTTCCTATGGCCTCCTGCTGCCTTCACCAGCGTCCCTATGGCCTCCTGCTGCCTTCACCAGCGTCCCTATGGCCTCCTGCTGCCTTCACCAGCGTCCCTGTGGCCTCCTGCTGCCTTCACCAGCGTCCCTATGGCCTCCTGCTGCCTTCACCAGCGTCCCTATGGCCTCCTGCTGCCTTCACCAGCGTCCCTATGGCCTCCTGCTGCCTTCACCAGCGTCCCTATGGCCTCCTGCTGCCTTCACCAGCGTCCCTATGGCCTCCTGCTGCCTTCACCAGCGTCCCTATGGCCTCCTGCTGCCTTCACCAGCGTCCCTATGGCCTCCTGCTGCCTTCACCAGCGTCCCTATGGCCTCCTGCTGTCTTCACCAGCGTCCCTATGGCCTCCTGCTGCCTTCACCAGCGTCCCTATGGCCTGCTGCCTTCACCAGCGTCCCTGTGGCCTCCTGCTGTCTTCACCAGCGTCCCTATGGCCTCCTGCTGCCTTCACCAGCGTCCCTATGGCCTCCTGCCTTCACCAGCGTCCCTATGGCCTCCTGCCTTCACCAGCGTCCCTATGGCCTCCTGCCTTCACCAGCGTCCCTATGGCCTCCTGCCTTCACCAGCGTCCTATGGCCTCCTGCTGCCTTCACCAGCGTCCCTATGGCCTCCTGCTGCCTTCACCAGCGTCCCTGTGGCCTCCTGCTGCCTTCACCAGCGTCCCTGTGGCCTCCTGCTGCCTTCACCAGCGTCCCTATGGCCTCCTGCTGCCTTCACCAGCGTCCCTGTGGCCTGCTGCTGCCTTCACCAGCGTCCCTATGGCCTCCTGCTGCCTTCACCAGCGTCCCTATGGCCTCCTGCTGCCTTCACCAGCGTCCCTGTGGCCTCCTGCTGCCTTCACCAGCGTCCCTGTGGCCTCCTGCTGCCTTCACCAGCGTCCCTATGGCCTCCTGCTGCCTTCACCAGCGTCCCTGTGGCCTCCTGCTGCCTTCACCAGCGTCCCTATGGCCTCCTGCTGCCTTCACCAGCGTCCCTATGGCCTCCTGCTGCCTTCACCAGCGTCCCTATGGCCTCCTGCTGCCTTCACCAGCGTCCCTATGGCCTCCTGCTGCCTTCACCAGCGTCCCTATGGCCTCCTGCTGCCTTCACCAGCGTCCCTATGGCCTCCTGCTGCCTTCACCAGCGTCCCTATGGCCTCCTGCTGCCTTCACCAGCGTCCCTGTGGCCTCCTGCTGCCTTCACCAGCGTCCCTATGGCCTCCTGCTGCCTTCACCAGCGTCCCTATGGCCTCCTGCTGCCTTCACCAGCGTCCCTATGGCTCCTGCTGCCTTCACCAGCGTCCCTATGGCCTCCTGCTGCCTTCACCAGCGTCCCTATGGCCTCCTGCTGCCTTCACCAGCGTCCCTATGGCCTCCTGCTGCCTTCACCAGCGTCCCTATGGCCTCCTGCTGCCTTCACCAGCGTCCCTATGGCCTCCTGCTGCCTTCACCAGCGTCCCTATGGCCTCCTGCTGCCTTCACCAGCGTTCCTATGGCCTCCTGCCTTCATCAGCGTCCCTATGGCCTCCTGCCTTCACCACCGTTCCTATGGCCTCCTGCTGCCTTCACCAGCGTCCCTATGGCCTCCTGCCTTCACCAGCGTTCCTATGGCCTCCTGCTGCCTTCACCAGCGTCCCTATGGCCTCCTGCTGCCTTCACCAGCGTCCCTGTGGCCTCCTGCTGCCTTCACCAGCGTCCCTGTGGCCTCCTGCTGCCTTCACCTGTTTCTGCGTTATTGTAACCTACATACTTGACTTAAATCTATCGACTCCCAGCAAAACTTTTATTCACTCTTATACATTCTCACCTGAATCACCTACTATATTGCTTCACCCCAGGCGTCCCCTACATACCTGCTACCCCTCAAGCCCTCCAGCACACACCTGAAACTCTCCACCACACACCTGATGACTTTCCATCCCGCCAAATATGGAGCGCTATTGTTGCTTTAGAACAATAAAACACTAGAACATTTTTGAACATTCTTGTCTCGTTGAGTGTGGTACAGGACACCAGGTGTGGAGTGTCATGTGTGTAGGAAGGCCACACAAATGCCACTACTGATGGTCACATTAAGTATTGTAAGAGGAAAGCATAAGGAGGGTATAGGGAGGACCTACTCTTGAGATGGTAAGGAGAGACTAGTGAGGGGGGGCAGTCATTGATCTCTGGTTTGGTCTCTGGTCATTTGGTTCAAAGTGATGCGCTGTTTAGACTAGACCTATGCTTGTCAGTGGGCAGAGGCCTAAGGTTTTTTGTAAACCGGTTTGTGAGTGGTTGTTGGATTTAGGAAAGGAGTCTAAAAAAAACGTGTCACTCAGAGTGTGCCGTTAAAGGACGATCAGGTACTGATTGTCCTTTCAAAGGTCCCTTTGAAAAGATAGTCTTTTCAAAGGGAGTGATTGTGGTACCACAAAGGAGGTGTGGTACCTGGCTTTGAGACAAGATATCTTATATTTTGAGAAAAGATAATCTTTTAGAATTTGGATAATTTAAGAGTTGCAGTTTATTATTAGTGGAGGATTTCCCAAGGTGCTGGGAACAAAGCAAGTGGTCTTGTTCCCGTGATACATTTCATTGCCATATTAAATTGGCTGTGGCGGGAATTCTAACTGTTAATATGTCACAATCTAATTGGTTTGTAAATCCACAGTTGTGAATTGAAATTAGTCTTTGTCTTCTTATATTTTACCTTTGAATTCAGGGTGTCAATCATATCAATGCCAAGCTATTTGTAATTAATAATAGTCTGCCATCCCTGCGGTATCAGTCATTGCCCTCCCTTTGTATATACTGTATATAGCCAAGCTGCTAGTATTGAAAGTATATTTGTTTAACGAGTTTTCGGTAATAATCAGTTGCTTAACGAACCCATTAATGTCCAATACCCCTCCTCCACGGCCCGTTCCAGTGCCTCTTTTTCATGGCCGGTTCCAAAGCCTCTCCTTTATGGCCCGCTCCAGTGCCTATCCTCCACGACCCGTCCTCCATGCGCAGGGTTAGAGATCTGTTGAACATATTGTTCAGTGAACAATCAATTCATTGATTGTTCAAGCACACCTGTGGGTGATTGTTCAGTAGAACAATCATCCACATAAGGTATGCGTGCCAGCATACACTGGCGGGGGCAGAGAAGTACATTGTGACTATCATGGCCTCAGACCCTCCAGTTCGGCCAATCACCTTCTGTGGTTGAGTGATGAATAACCCTCGGCACTATATGTAGGAGAACAGATCTCTTTGTAATACAGACGAGAATGCATGCAGGCTGGTTAGCATTGTAATTGCGCTGCAGTCACCTATGTCTGAGTATATATATATATATATATATATATATATATATATATATATATATATATATATATATATATATATATATACCACCCCTATTCTTTTGGTATGTGTGTATATTTATCTAAGTTTATTTGAAAATGTCATTACACAAAACAAGTTACAATATTGATTACATGCAGGGTACAAGGCTGCTTGTCACAATTTGAATAGCTCCTCCAGCTCCTCAGATGGCGGGCAGGAACCATGGATGCAGTGAGCATTTCCTCTCTGGATTACCACACTAAGGCGCTGAAAAAGAAAACTGGCAGCTCTAGGGTCTCTAGTTGTTTCGATTAGCTTAGACACCAACTCCTTCAAAAAGCTAGCAGCACTTTTACCCCAGGCACCAAGTGTCTCTGAGGCAATGGGGACAAAATTGTAATGGTGCTCAAGGTCTCTGTATTTACGTGACTTGGCCACTTCCCAGTGAATGGCAGCTCCTCCTGCTTGCGCAGCACTGAAGTCAACATAGGTATTGGCTAAAGTTGAAACGCAAGTGTAGCCCCACACCAACTGTCTACCATTCTTCCAGGGGTTCACCGTGATTCCGTCTGGGCGACCGAGAGGCTCATCAGAGTTGCGGGACATTAGGTAACGGGGCTCTCTCTCTGCTGGACAACCGGCTGTGGTAAGGCTTCTCTTAATAATGTCCTTGACCTCGCCGTGTCTTGCATGCCATCCTCCTGTCCTTTGGCAGAGAAGGCCATGCCGTCCGTACCTGTCGGCCTCTGCCTCGCCGCAAATACACATGTATTCGGTGTGGATTGGGGCAGCGAGGCGGAGAGCCACGGCAATTCGGAGGGCCTGGGTATGAGACGGGTGCCGGTTGCTGACATTGGGGTTACTAATAGGAAATCACCTGCATGGGGAGCTGCTACAGCTGTAAGTCGGGCAGTGTCATGTGGTGTTGTCGCAGCTTCTAGCAAAGTTGCAGCTTCTTGGTCGGCAATGGGGCGATCCCAGCTGGATTGCTTATGGGCTTCAGAAGGCGGTGGTTGGGGTGCTGGTCCTGCGAGAGAGACCCATTTGGTTGTGCAGTCTGTGAAGCTGGGATCATGTACCCCTGCCTGTTGAACTAGGTGCTCAGGTAGGATTTTCTTCACCAAGTTGTCAGACCCCACTGAAGAGGACAGGAACGCTGGTACAGCAATTTGTGTTGCTGTGCGCACGCCAAGCCCCCGAGTCTGACAGGAAGGGAGGCCTGTTTCCACTGTGAGTCGCTGAGGGAAAGATTGAGGGCTTTTGTAGTGTTGATTTCAGCAAGCTGTCGTACTCTTCTAATTTAATATTGTTAAAAATGGCGAACATCTAAGAAAGTAGGTCAGCCTGGGGAGGGACAAGCATCTGGTGATGAGGTAAAGTGCATCATGAGCATCGATGTCTTCAATCCTCTCGTTCATTCTCTTCAGGTCAGTGATCTTCTTACCAAGGACCTCGTCGATGGCATTCCTTCCAAGAGGAGCACCTAGGAGTGTGCTGTCCTCAGGGTTGGTTGTATGAATGTCAGGCAAAACAACCTTTATTTGCTCTATTATGTGCTGGTTGGTCGAGGTTATTTCGCACTTGGACGGGTTTCAGGGTGAGGCCTAGGCTTGCTCCTTGCTCCTGAATTATTCTTATGTCGTCCAAGAGTGAGGCTGGGGAGCCGGCTAGAGTACCATCGTCCAAAACCCAAATATATATATATATATATATATATATATATATATATATATATATATATATATATATATATATATATGCGAACAAGCCTGAATGGTCCCCAGGCATATATACAACTGACCATTCAGTTGGCCCTCAGACATGCCTGGGGACCATTCAGGCTTGTTTGCATTTGTGTTCCTCACGTGTGCCCCAAAGAATGAGGTGATTTGATAAAATACTATGCCCAAGATTACCATCAGAGTGCCGGCGGGATGATGGGGAATTAGCCTCGGCTACCATAATCTTTTGTCCGGTCGTGATGGTAGAGTGGTTAAGGTGTCCTGTACACCAGTTGCAGAGTGCTCCTGGCAGTATGGGTTCGAGTCACTTCTGGGGTGTGAGTTTTCAGTTATATATATATATATATATATATATATATATATATATATATATATATATATATATATATATATATATGTCGTACCTAGTAGCCAGAACGCACTTCTCAGCCTACTATGCAAGGCCAGATTTGCCTAATAGGCCAAGTTTTCATGAATTAATTGTTTTTCGACTACCTAACCTACCTAACCTAACCTAACATAACTTTTTCGGCTACCTAACCTAACCTAACCTATAAAGATTGGTTAGGTTAGGTTAGGTAGGGTTGGTTAGGTTTGGTCATATATCTACGTTAATTTTAACTAGAATTAAAAAAAAATAGCTCATACATAATGAAATGAATAGGTTTATCATTTCATAAGAAAAAAATGAGAAAAATATTGAAATTCTGGAAAACTTGGCTTATTAGGCAAATCGGGCCTTGCATAGTAGGCCAAGAACTGCGTTCTGGCTACTAAGTACAACATTATATATATATATATATATATATATATATATATATATATATATATATATATATATATGTCGTACCTAGTAGCCAGAACACACTTCTCAGCCTACTATGCAAGGCCCGATTTGCCTAATAAGCCAAGTTTTCATGAATTAATTGTTTTCGACTACCTAACCTACCTAACCTAACTTTTTCGGCTACCTAACCTATCCTAACCTATAAAGATAGGTTAGGTTAGGTTAGGTAGGGTTGGTTAGGTTTGGTCACATAACTATGTTAATTTTATCTCCAATAAAAAAATTGACCTCATACATAATGAAATGGGTAGCTTTATCATTTCATAAGAAAAAAATTAGAGAAAATACATTAATTAATGAAAACTTGCCTTATTAGGCAAATCGGGCCTTGCATAGTAGGCTGAGAAGTGCGTTCTGGCTACTAGGTACGACATATATATATATATATATATATATATATATATATATATATATATTATATATATATATATATATATATATATATATATATATAATATGAACATGTTGTACTGAACGGGGTGAGAATAGCTTGAGCTGCCTCATCCTTTTGTGTGTATTTATACCTCAATAAACTTATTTCAGCTTTAATGCTGACAGTCCAGCGTCCCCTTATGGAATACCATTAACATCGAAAACACTGAAACATAACACTGGTAACCCCACTGCCCTCCCAAGGCGGCTCAGTCTCTGTGTCAGATGTCTTACTGTGTGACTTGTCTAATGTTTGCAGACTTAGAAATGCTTTCTAAATTCTCATCATATTAGTAGACATAGACATCCCTTCCCCCAACACAGCTAGCGGGCTTAGAGCTGTGTCTTCATACTGCTCATCTTGATAGCAAACATAGAACACTCTTACGGCTCATCTGAAACCTTACCGTTTTAAGGTTCGGAGCCCAGTCGACCCTCGTTGCTTAGGGTTCGAACCCTGGCCTGATATCGCTGTCCCGGGTTGTTTTATCAACATTTGAAATACAAGTAAAAATATTATAAATGAAGACAAAGTTTATTTTAGGAAAAAATATGTGGCTAAGACGGGAAGTTCCACAAGCCTCCAGTTTAGATATTTGCAAATGTAAATACTAAAGCTAGGACATTACCATTTTATCAAATGTTATATAAAAATCTGCTGTCGTTTCTTTATAAACCATTAACGTATTCATAATTAACAAAAAGGAATATTTAAAAACGTTCATTATATACAAAACTCCATCTTGTGCGTACGTAGAACGACGCACGTCCTCCCCCAGCAACAGCTGAGGGGCCACTGGCGGCCGAGGTGAGCCGGACGAGCGGCAGCATTCTTGGTACTTGCTCTGACGAATGTTGGCGCCTCAACAAAAATTAACTTATCGATATAATCCAGTTCTTTTTTTATAACTATATTCTCGTCATGTTTGCTAAATATTTAGCATATAAAATATAAGTAGCTAGGACAATATCGTTATTGTAGAATAAGCAGGAATAATATATCGTTTGATTATCATGCTCTGGCAACCGAGCCGCTTAGCAGTATTACCGCTTGCCATCTTAGAAGTAAATGTTGTGTTGCCATCTTAGACATTTGACTTTGTAATTTAGTTCATATATTATGTAAACCATACACATCACGTGAAGGGTAGTGGAAAAGAAAACAGCGGCACATAATGGACTTAGCTAAGCAAATTTTGGGATTCAGTTCCTAAGTAAGTCAGAGGATTGATGAGGCATTTGCAGAGTTTCTTGACAGATGCATCAAGAATATATTCAGTTTATCAGTCTAAGGTCACCGTTGCCCCCAAGAGGTCCCAACACGAGTGAGAGTTTGTTAGCTTCATTATTATGGACCCAATACCCATCCTGTGGGCGAGTGCCAAAAAAGGCTTCAGTGCCACATAATGGGTTCAGGCGCTGGGCCACAATGGTCTTGAACCTCACCACTTTGTGGTGAGCTTGTTATAAGTGTGGTGTAGTGAGTAAGGTAGTAGCTATGCGAGGGGTGTATGGAGCGCCTAGATGTCTGGGTTCGAACCCTTCGCTAGGATAAGTTTTCTAATTATGTTTATTTATTTACTTATTTATTTATTTATATTGTGACTGATATAGTCTTCTCCTGGATGCTGACATTAATTAACATAAATATAAGATAAAAGCGTATTTAATAAAGTATGTACATAGGAACGTCGCAATTTCTGCAGACGCCCTAGATCTTAAGGGATCACTTAATATGGGTGTTAAGTTCCCTGCTGTAGGGGGAAGTGTTGGCACTGTGCCTGCATGTAAGGGTCAAGGATGTCACAGATGGCAGCACCTGTTGTCCATCCATCGCTGATTGTGGTGGCGGGGGGGGGGGGGTGATTGGTTTGAACTGGGTAAGGCAGTTCTTGAAGGACAGGAAGCAAAGAGAGAGAGAGATCCTCACTGTTAGAGAGGATATGTCAAGCAGGAGAAATGTGACAAGTGGAGATCCCAATGGCTCGGTCTTCGGTCCATTGGTATTCCTAATTTATGTGAATGACCTTCCCGAAGGAGTGAGCTCGTACATTTCAATCTATGTAGATGTCGCAAAGCTGATGAAAAATGTATAAAACAGGTGGGACTATAATCAAGAAGAAGAGGACTTTGTCAAATACCTGGAGTGGCCAGACAAATGGCTGCCAGAATCCATTCCCTGCGAGTGTAAACTAATGAAGATGGGAAAGGGAGAAAGGCGATCAGGAGATATCAACACCATATGGAGATATCTCCTGTAACTGCAGGAGTCAGAGAAAGAAAAAAGAATGTGTAATATAATTCAACAAAAAACACCAGAGGCACACGCACATGGAGAGTAACATCGGAAGCATATGCGACGCTGGCACACAGAGCGTCATATTAATTAAAAATTTAAATAAGGACACCTTTAAGTCAATCTATAAAGCCTATTATCAAATAAACTGGATTTTGCAGTACTAGCCTGGAATTCGCACCTTGTGAAGTTCAGAAGGAAAATTGTAAAGATGCAAAGATTTACGTATACGTAAAGGGAAAAAGAAATGAACAGCCTCTCTAAATTGAGAGAAAGTAAAGCAAGAGGAAAAAGGTGAAACTGGAAACGCAAATGCGTCTACAAATACTCTTACGCAGTACGGGTGGTCAACAAGTGGCTTGTGTTGAAAGAAGTTGTGGAAGCCACCTTCATCCACAACTTTAAGGCCAGATTAAAAAAAGACAGTTGAACTATAACGCAATAGATACAACAAGGCTAGTAGGCGGGGCATAAAGAGCTTGATGTTGGTGGAGTGAGGTGGTGGTGGTGGCGATGCTATTGGGGCATTAGTGGTGATGATGCTGGTGACGTGTAGGTGGTGGTGGTGGTGGTGGTGTAGTTGGGGCGTTGGTGGTGGTGGAGTATTGGTGATGATAAGGAATGACGGAGCTGGTGCAGTTTTAGTGGCGGAGGCTGAGGGTGACTCCGCGAGCAGCGGTCACCTCCCCACAAACGGATGAGACATGAATGAGGTAGCCTGAGGCAGACAGAACGCTCCTCTGGCACGGCCAGAATATATAATAATAATAATAGAAATAATGTTTATTCAAGTGAAAGTACTTACAAAATGAGTTGAAAACAGACTGTTGTGGCTTTCTTGGTAGAGCTAGTGTTGTTTCGGGCAAATCCCAGACTCGGTTGTAGCAGGTTTTTTAACAGTTGTAGAGATGAAGGCAACATATATATATATATATATATATATATATATATATATATATATATATATATATATATATATATATATATATATATATATATATATATATATATGTGAGAAAGCTGCATGAACGCGCAAGCCATATATCACTAAGAACTCTTTGACCCGGCCAGGATTCGAACCCATGCCGTCCAGGATCACCCCTAAACGTACACAGTACCGTGACCACCGCACCAATGATCGTCTATAAGGATTGGTCAGTCTTGGTGCTTATTAACTAAGCTCCCAGACTGATCAACCCCCGACGACACTCATGGATCCATTTGGGTACAGTTTTTCATCAAATTCTGGCGCATGCACGGGCCGCACTGAGTCTAACATGTGTGAGAAAGCTGCATGAACGCGCAAGCCATATATCACTAAGAACTCTTTGACCCGGCCAGGATTCGAACCCATGCCGTCCAGGATCACCCCTAAACGTACACAGTACCGTGACCACCGCACCAATGATCGTCTATAAGGATTGGTCAGTCTTGGTGCTTATTAACTAAGCTCCCAGACTGATCAACCCCCGACGACACTCATGGATCCATTTGGGTACAGTTTTTCATCAAATTCTGGCGCATGCACGGGCCGCACTGAGTCTAACATGTGTGAGAAAGCTGCATGAACGCGCAAGCCATATATCACTAAGAACTCTTTGACCCGGCCAGGATTCGAACCCATGCCGTCCAGGATCACCCCTAAACGTACACAGTACCGTGACCACCGCACCAATGATCGTCTATAAGGATTGGTCAGTCTTGGTGCTTATTAACTAAGCTCCCAGACTGATCAACCCCCGACGACACTCATGGATCCATTTGGGTACAGTTTTTCATCAAATTCTGGCGCATGCACGGGCCGCACTGAGTCTAACATGTGTGAGAAAGCTGCATGAACGCGCAAGCCATATATCACTAAGAACTCTTTGACCCGGCCAGGATTCGAACCCATGCCGTCCAGGATCACCCCTAAACGTACACAGTACCGTGACCACCGCACCAATGATCGTCTATAAGGATTGGTCAGTCTTGGTGCTTATTAACTAAGCTCCCAGACTGATCAACCCCCGACGACACTCATGGATCCATTTGGGTACAGTTTTTCATCAAATTCTGGCGCATGCACGGGCCGCACTGAGTCTAACATGTGTGAGAAAGCTGCATGAACGCGCAAGCCATATATCACTAAGAACTCTTTGACCCGGCCAGGATTCGAACCCATGCCGTCCAGGATCACCCCTAAACGTACACAGTACCGTGACCACCGCACCAATGATCGTCTATAAGGATTGGTCAGTCTTGGTGCTTATTAACTAAGCTCCCAGACTGATCAACCCCCGACGACACTCATGGATCCATTTGGGTACAGTTTTTCATCAAATTCTGGCGCATGCACGGGCCGCACTGAGTCTAACATGTGTGAGAAAGCTGCATGAACGCGCAAGCCATATATCACTAAGAACTCTTTGACCCGGCCAGGATTCGAACCCATGCCGTCCAGGATCACCCCTAAACGTACACAGTACCGTGACCACCGCACCAATGATCGTCTATAAGGATTGGTCAGTCTTGGTGCTTATTAACTAAGCTCCCAGACTGATCAACCCCCGACGACACTCATGGATCCATTTGGGTACAGTTTTTCATCAAATTCTGGCGCATGGCGACCCAAATGGATCCATGAGTGTCGTCGGGGGTTGATCAGTCTGGGAGCTTAGTTAATAAGCACCAAGACTGACCAATCCTTATAGACGATCATTGTGCGGTGGTCACGGTACTGTGTACGTTTAGGGGTGATCCTGGACGGCATGGGTTCGAATCCTGGCCGGGTCAAAGAGTTCTTAGTGATATATGGCTTGCGCGTTCATGCAGCTTTCTCACACATGTTAGACTCAGTGCGGCCCGTGCATGCGCCAGAATTTGATGAAAAACTGTACCCAAATGGATCCATGAGTGTCGTCGGGGGTTGATCAGTCTGGGAGCTTAGTTAATAAGCACCAAGACTGACCAATCCTTATAGACGATCATTGGTGCGGTGGTCACGGTACTGTGTACGTTTAGGGGTGATCCTGGACGGCATGGGTTCGAATCCTGGCCGGGTCAAAGAGTTCTTAGTGATATATATATATATATATATATATATATATATATATATATATATATATATAGTTTGTGAGGGGTACCACCTCTGGTGCCAATGTGGGGACCCATAGCCTCGGAGAAGAAAATAAAAAGTATTCAGAGGAGACCTTGTGGTTTCTCACTGAACACTAATATTATCTTCTCCTACCACCCCCAATCTTTTGTATGTACACATATATATTTGTTTTATTTGAACTTTGTTACAAAATATGAGTTACATATAAGGTACAAAGATGGTTATCATAGGTTGTCGAGTTCCTCCAGCTCCTCAGATGGCGGGCAGGAACCCTGAATGCAGTGCACATTTCCCCTCTGTATCGCCACGCTGAGGCGCTGGAAAAGAAAGCTGGCAGCTCTAGGGTCCCTTGTTGTTTCAATGAGTCTAGAACCCAGTTCCTTAAAAAAACTGGTAGCACTTTTACCCCAGGCGCCGAGTGTCTCAGAAGCAATGGGGACAAAATTGTAGTGGTGATCCAGTTCTCTGTACTTACGGGATTTGGCAGCTTCCCTGTGGGTGGCAGCGCCACCTGGTTGTGCAATACTGAGGTCAATGGAGGTGTTAGCCAGGGTTGATACGCACGTGTAGTCCCATACCAACTGCTTACCATTCTTCCAGGGGTTCACTGTGATACCATCCGGGCGACCAATAAGAGCATCAGAGTTACGGGGCGTTAGGTAACGGGGCTCTCTTTCAGCTGGGCATCCAGCTGTGGTGAGGCTCCTCTTGATGATGTCGTTAACTTCACTGTGCCTCGAGTGCCATCCTCCTGTACTTTGGTAGAGTAGGCCATGGTGACCGTATCTGTCAGCCACCACTCGTCGCAAATACACCTATATCTGGTGTGGATTGGGGCAGCAAGGCGGAGGGCCACAGCAATTCGGAGGGCGTGTGGTGTGAGACGCGTGCCAGTTGCCGACATTGGGGTTGCTAACAGGAAATCCCCTGCATGTGGGGCTGCTACTGCTGTGAGGCGAGCAATGTCGTGTTGTGTTGTTGCAGCACCCAGGCACTCTGCAGCTACTGGGTCTACAATGGGGCCATCCCAGCTGGATTGCTTGTGGGCTTTCGGGGATGGTGGTTGTAGTGATGGGCCTGCACAGAGGCCCACTCTGTGGCAATATATATATATATATATATATATATATATATATATAATATATATATATATATATATCTATATATATATATATATATATAATATATATATATTTATATGAATGAAAACTCACACCCCAGAAGTGACTCGAACCCATACTCCCAGGAGCAACGCAACTGGTATTTACAAGACGCCTTAAAACCACTTGACCATCACGACCGGATATAATGAGGTGATAGCCGAAGCTATTTGAACCACCTCACCGCCGGCACTCGGATGGTTATCTTGGGCATAGCATTTTAACAAATCACCTCATTCTTTGGGGCACACGTGAGGAACACAATGTCATCATTATGTCCGGTCGTGATGGTCAAGTGGTTTAAGGCGTCTTGTACATACCAGTTGCGTTGCTCCTGGGAGTATGGGTTCGAGTCACTTGGGGTGGGTGTGTTGAGTTTTCATTCGCATATAGTCCTGGGGACCATTCAGGCTTTTTCGCATTTGTGTTCCTCACGTGTGCCCCAAAGAATGAGGTGATTTGGTAAAATGCTATGCCCAAGATAACCATCCGAGTGCCGGCGGTGAGGTGGTTCAAATAGCTTCGGCTATCACCTCATTATGTCCGTCGTGATGGTCAAGTGGTTTAAGGCGTCTTGTACATACCAGTTGCGTTGCTCCTGGGAGTATGGGTTTCGAGCACTTCTGGGGTGTGAGTTTTCATTCGCATATAGTCCTGGGGACCATTCAGGCTTGTTCGCATTTGTGTTCCTCACGTGTGCCCCAAAGAATGAGGTGATTTGTAAAATGCTATGCCCAAGATAACCATCCGAGTGCCGGCGGTGAGGTGGTTCAAATAGCTTCGGCTATCACCTCATTATGTCCGGTCGTGATGGTCAAGTGGTTTAGGCGTCTTGTACATACCAGTTGCGTTGCTCCTGGGAGTATGGTTTCGAGTCACTTCTGGGGTGTGAGTTTTCATTCGCATATAGTCCTGGGGACCATTCAGGCTTGTTTCGCATTTGTGTTCCTCACGTGTGCCCCAAAGAATGAGGTGATTTGGTAAAATGCTATGCCCAAGATAACCATCCGAGTGCCGGCGGTGAGGTGGTTCAAATAGCTTCGGCTATCACCTCATTATGTCCGGTCGTGATGGTCAAGTGGTTTAAGGCGTCTTGTACATACCAGTTGCGTTGCTCCTGGGAGTATGGGTTCGAGTCACTTCTGGGGTGTGAGTTTTCATTCATATATATATATATATATGGTGGTTTTGTGTGTGTGTGTGTGTGTGTGTGTGTTGCGTGTGTGTGTGTGTGTGTGCGTGTGTGCGTGTGTGTGTGTGTGTGTGTGTGTGTGTGTGTGTGTGTGTGTGTGTGTGTACTCACCTAGTTGTACTCACCTAGTTGTGCTTGCGGGGGTTGAGCTCTGGCTCTTTGGTCCCGCCTCTCAACCGTCAATCAACAGGTGTACAGTTTCCTGAGCCTAATGGGCTCTGTGTGTGTGTGTGTGTGTGTATGGAGAGAGAGAGAGGTAGTGTCTCATCCCGAGGGTTAAACACTTCTCTACACTTGCCCCAACACAGTCACAGGGTCTGACGACCCACCCCTCCTGACCTCGACATTTAACATAAGATACTTAAGGAATTTTATGCCAGCTTGGAAGCAAGGTCGTTATATTGGGTTACCGGCAGATCGGGAAGATCTGGTCACGTGGTATCTAGCTTCCAGTTGCCAGGTCTCGCCACCGCCGCCAAAGAACTATTCTCGTCTTGAAAAAATATATAAATTTACTATAAGGAATAAACATTTTGATCCAGATATACTTGTAGAGGAGAAACCCGTTGAAGTAAATAAGTGTTAGCGACAATCATTTGGGGAATTATGAACAAGACTACCATTTGGTGTTAAGAAGAAGAGCTATTGTAGTGCCTTAAACCATCCTATCCTCCTGTTGTGGTAGTACTTGCAGTAACGACGAGGGGCCAGATTCACGAAGCAGTTACGCAAGCACTTACGGACGTGTACATCTTTTCTCAATCTTTGGCGGCTTTATTTACAATTATTAAACAGTCAATGAGCTCCGAAGCACCAGGAGGCTGTTTATAACAATAACAACATTTGATTGGGAAGTTTTCAGGCTTGTAAACTGTTTAATAAATGTAACCAAAGCCATCAGAGTTTGAGGAAAGATGTACACGTTCGTAAGTGCTTGCGTAACTGCTTCGTGAATCTGGCCCGAGGACCATAGTATATACCGACGTACAATGAAAGTAGAAATCTGAACTATTGAGTTGGACAAACCGGAAAACAATTTTTTACTTGTGTTGCTTTGACAAACTAAACTAACCAAACCTCCCTAGGCCTAATACACGATATCCGAGGATTAATATGATACATATGTGGACTATACTAGGCCTGGGAATATTTAAGTTTGTTTTTTAGCTTCATTTATTTAAAAAAAAATTCTTACTAGTCAGTATACTACTATCTAAAAGCTAAAAGTACTTACGAATTCTGACTATTGACGATCGTCACAATAGGTACTTTCTAAACAGGAGGATGGGTTGCTTAAACCGTCTCATTCTCTTAAAACAACTAGTGGAAATTAACTTATATTTACAAAAATACGATAAAATGTCATAATATTAGTAATGATAAGTATATGGCAACTTGTGAGAGCAGTTTGTGGCAAGTATGCCGCAGTTGCCAAGTGTTGCCACCAGTCTCCGGCCTCCCTCGAGGGCACTCATTATCACGCCAAAATATTTGTTTTCCTTCATGCTTCAAAACTACACCAATATACCTTGACTTCACATATTAATATACTCATAAGGACAAGAAATAGATTGTTGATCACTTGTATAAAGGTATTTTGCTGACCTCTTACAGTAATCATCCAGGGAAAGAAGGATATACGAGCAAAAAAGTTTTTTTTTATATACAGTTGAGACGTGATTGGATTGGAAATGGAAAGGAAAAAGGGGCGCGGTTAAATATGAATATTATTTAGTTTTGTCCCGAAGGCAAGTCTATGGGGGAGTGTCAGTTGTCACCGGGTATGTAAGTAATATACTCGTAGGCAGTGCAAGCTTAATACATTATGTAATCCAGTATCTAAAGGAAGGAAGTTATTATCAAAAGAAAGCACTTAGCCGCGGAAACGAGGCAAACTTAAGATACTCAACGGGGTTATGTTATCCCGGTTTAAATATTGGGACATTTCTTGAATATTAGTGATAAGAGTTATCGCTAAATTCTTCGATTTTTGTTTCGTAATTGCATGATATGTGAATATATTGGTATTGTCTGTGGTTTACACTTGGTGGTCACCTGTCTGCAGGTAGGAGGTCAAGCTCCTTGTGCCCAGCCCCGTTAATCAACATCAGTAAACTGAATTATTACCGCTTATCACCAACCCGGTCTCGTCAACCAACCTGTCTTCAGGCTTAAAGCATCTGCCATCCATGAAAAACGCGTTCATTATTTTAACGTATTGTGTATTCAGTATCAGTATTTTCTGTGTGTATTCAGTATCAGTATTTTCAGTACATAATATTATTTATTATTAGTTATTATTATTTTTATTATATATTAGAATTTGGTGCATAGCCAGGCCTAAATTTGGTTAGGCTAGGTGTTAGGTTCTGTTCGCAATTATTTGTATTTGTAATACGTGGGTGAATCGTTTGGGGTGTGATTCGAACAGAAATCGTCAGTAATGTACTGTTCAAGAAATGTTCGAATGTCGTCAGTTGAGAGTCGTGTGTAAAACGTTTTTCATTCATTAACAGGGGTTTGGCCGCTGGATTGACGAGCATTTGAGTTTTATTGATGAGGACGGGGCATCCCCTGCTCCAAGTAGAGTGCGAACATCCCTGATTAATTCCAGGCGCACAACTTCTTGTGTTATGAATAAAAAAAAACGTCAGTCCACACCACTGAGGGCATTGTTATGCTAGCTTTTCTCAAGCATTGCGTCGGTTCCTATTCTTCTAATGACCGAAATAACACTAATCTGGATCCAAGTAGCACAATTACTTATTACCCCTCAGCCGCCACACATACCCCACCTAACTCATACTACACCCACTAGTACTGCGCTAGGCTCAACTTCGTCTCATTCACTCTAGCTTCTGACCTCGGTCTTTCCCCACGCAATCTAACTTAGTCCTACCGCGCACTCACACCCACCTACTCTCGCAATACACCCAATTACCTACGTACCTC
>WNGS01004946.1:25063499-25079013 GCA_020271785.1 Procambarus virginalis
GTCCCATACCCCAGACCAATACCCCTGCAAAGTTGAATAAGGCTACCCTTACACGTCTGACCCACCAACCTTAGACAAACAGACATTCTCTATTATAAATATACATAAAATCTTATTCAGTCCTAAAATATGCCTCATTTTTTTTAGCAAAACAATGATCATAAAAGGTTCGGGGACTACCTCGGGATTACCGGAGCGTACAGTCTCCAAGCCGCCCTCAGTCAGCTCAATACGAACACATCGTGCATCGCCCTAACTCCCTTTCCGTGCGTATTCCAGCCGGCCCGTCAGCCTCACCTGGCAGGGAGGCCGGCCGTCCTCACGCCACACCAGCATCGTCGCCGACCAATACATCAACACCGTCCACTCCGCACACAATCAAGTCAATGCACTTGCTTCCAGACGGGTTCACTTCCTGGTAATGACAATACACCAACACGAGCACACGGCATTAGCTTAATATGAGACATCCACCAATAGTGGATGTCTATAATAGTGATATATATATATATATATATATATATATATATATAGATATATATATATATATAAATATAGATATATAAATATATATATATATAAATATATATATATATATATATATATATATATATATATATATATATAACTATAGAACACTTTCCCACCAGGAGACTCGAACCCTAGCCAGCACAGAAGCCTTCCAGCCTTCAACAGGGACTTGATGAAAAAACGTAAATTTGACCCCTCACTAGCTCTGGTGCTCTTGGGAGGTGGTGATCTTTGGAGTGTTGAAATGCCCCAGAATTACCATCTCTTTTAAGGGTCTGAGCGTGGTGTAGTGGGTTAAGGCGTTACCTGCCATGCCTGTGGCTGGAAGGCTTCTGTGCTGGCTAGGGTTCGAGGCTCCTGGTGGGAAAGTGTTCTATAGTTGAATAACTACTCTCGCGTGTTTAGGCGAGTTGGGCATTAAGCATAGACACAGTGTATTCCCATATTCAACAGGGACTTGATGAAAAACGTAAATTTGACCCCTCACTAGCTCTGGTGCTCTTGGGAGGTGGTGATCTTTGGAGTGTTGAAATGCCCCAGAATTACTATCTCTTTTAAGGGTCCTGAGCGTGGTGTAGTGGGTTAAGGCATTACCTGCCATGCCTGTGGCTGGAAGGGCTTCTGTGCTGGCTAGGGTTCGAGTCTCCTGGTGGGAAAGTGTTCTATAGTTGAATAATTACTCTCGCGTGTTTAGGCGAGTTGGGCAATATATATATATATATATATATTATATATATATATATATATATATATATATATCTATATATATATATATATGCAAACAAGCCTGAATGGTCCCCAGGAACTAGATACAACTGAAAACTCAACACCCCAGAAGTGACTCGAACCCATACTGCCATGGAGCAACGCAACTGGTATGTACAGGGACGCCTTAAACCACTTGACCATCACGACCGGACATAAGGAAGTGAGTAGCCGAGGCTATATGAACCACTTCCCTGCCGGCACTGCGATGGTAATCTTGGTGCATAGCATTTTATCAAATCACCCTCATTTCTTGGGGCAACCACGTGAGGAACACAAATGCAAAACAAGTTTGCATTTGTGTTCCTCACAAATGCAAAAAAAACCCTCTACCCTCAAAAAAAACCCTTACCCTCACAAACTATATATATATATATATATATATATATATAATATATATATATATATATATATAATATATATATATATATATATATATATGCGAACAAGCCTGAATGGTCCCCAGGACTGATACGAACTGAAAACTCACACCCCATGAAGTGACTCAACCCATAACTACCCAGTAGCAACGCAACGTGGTGCTACTTACCATACACCGCATAGATGTGCCGGTAATGAACTCCCTGCCGGAGGTATCTGGCAAGTTTTATAATTCGAGTCCCTCATCTTGGGACGGTGAGGACATATGACAAGCTGATGGTCCAGACATACAAGTCCTGGGGACCATTCAGGCTTGTTCACATTTGTGTTCCTCACGTGTGCCCCAAAAGAATGAGGTGATTTGGTAAAATGCTATGCCCAAGATAACCATCCGAGTGCCGGCGGTGAGTGGTTCAAATAGCTTCGGCTATCACCTCATTTTGTCCGGTCGTGATGGTCAAGTGGTTTAAGGCGTCTTGTACATACCAGTTGCGTTGCTCCTGGGAGTATGGGTTCGAGTCACTTCTGGGGTGTGAGTTTTCATTCATATATATATATATATATATATATATATATATATATATATATATATATATATATATATTATAATATGCGAACAAGCCTGAATGGTCCCCAGGACTATATGCGAATGAAAACTCACACCCCAGAAGTGACCTCGAACCCATACTCCCAGGAGCAACGCAACTGGTACTTTTACCAGTTGCGTTGCTCCTGGGAGTATGGGTTCGAGTCACTTCTGGGGTGTGAGTTTTTCATTCGCATATAGGTCCTGGGGACCATTCAGGCTTGTTCACATTTGTGTTCCTCACGTGTGCCCCAAAGAATGAGGTGATTTGGTAAAATGCTATGCACCAAGATAACCATCCGAGTGCCGGCGGTGAAGTGGTTCAAATAGCTTCGGCTATCACCTCATTTTGTCCGGTCGTGATGGTCAAGTGGTTTAAGGCGTCTTGTACATACCAGTTGCGTTGCTCCTGGGAGTATGGGTTCGAGTCACTTCTGGGGTGTGAGTTTTCATTCTATATATATACTTATATATATAATATATATATATATAATATATATATATATATATATATATATATATATATATATATATATATATATATATATATATATATATATTTCAGGCTTGTTCGCATATATATATATATATATATATATATATATATATATATATATATATATATATATATATATATATATATATATATGGGTGCAAAGTGGAATAAAGGAGAGGCTATAGAGGTACAGGTGAAGAAAAGAAATGTTAGATTTGGACGTGAGGGTAGAGTGCGAGAGAGGTGTGTAGGCGGGGATTACTTTGAGAGAGGGTAGGGGAGAGTAAATGAAAAGGAATGGAATGGGAGAGAAAGTATAAGGGAATTGAGAGGAATGGGAGGGAAGGGAGAGAGAGAGAGATGTTTCTAGGTAGACCAATGTTCACGCCCACATCCTAGCATCCGCTACTACATCCAACGAGATACTATGTATCATCTCATGGTACCATGTAGCACATTTCCTGCTCTCCTCTTTTCGTGTCCACTCAAAACACCCCTTTATATAAAGCAACCTTACCCCATACACGTAGTAATAATAATAACTATATAACACGAAAAAAATCCCCATAATGCCAGATGTTACAGCGGAACGTCCGAACACGTTGTCACTGGCGTTGCCACTGCGTCTCCAGCTAGCTGTCCGTATTCATATTGCCCACCCGGGACCCAGGAATGTATAAATTTGGTCCCTGGAAGGTGTATAAACAACAGCTATGAAAGTAGCAAGCTGTTAAATGTGTTAATTTTAAAATCAGCCTGCGGTTGGGGTGTGGGGGAGAGGGAGGTGTTGGGGTGGATCTTGGTAACACTGTCAGGTGTCCTCGTTTGTTGTGATTAATGTATCCGGATCTCTTCTCCTGACTCTGGCTTCGCCTTCCCTATTTTTACTAGGCTTGTTTTAATAGAAATAGAAATAGTGAAATGCCACGAAAAATATAAATTGAAGCTGGAGTCTATGGCGTGTGAATTTATGACTTCGAAAACGCAGACTAGAGCTCCATATGTAAATCTGGTCATCAGAAACCAATACGGCGGGACCAAATGAGGACGAAATTTGATGCGGCCGAGATTACAACAACATTTAGTTTTTCCTCAATATTTTTGCAGTTGCTGCGTTAGAACGGTTTTTTATAGAGACTCGCTTAAAAGATGGAGCAAGGTTAATGGTATATATCTTATCTAATCTAAGCATTTTTCCAGACCATATGCCGGCATTACATAGACATTCATTGTGTGGCAATATGAAGGTGTCATGAGTATTTATTTGCTACTGAGCCACCTTGCAGATCTCAGCATAGGGCCCGGAAGGTTTACCCCAATTCTCGGCCGCCAGTGCATACACACACAGTTTACTTCAGTCCTGCATCCTGTGAGTAGTGGTTTATTGTGCACTCACACTCATCCTGTGAGCGGTGGTTTGTTGTGCACTCACACTCATCCTGTGAGCGATGGTTTATTGTGCACTCACACTCATCCTGTGAGCGGTGGTTTATTGTGCACTCACACTCATCCTGTGAGCGGTGGTTTATTGTGCACTCACACTCATCCTGTGAGTTAGTTTAGTTTAGTTAATTTATTATGCACCCCATACCCATCTTGTGGGCGGTAGTGGAAAGGGTTACAGAGGCACATAATGGGCTCAGGGACTGAACCCCACAATTCATTTAGCTAAGTAAGTTACAATCTTGATGAGCAAAATTCAGTATAAATCGTCACATCAACAATGGGTTCGAGATCGACCACAAGCACAGGTTCTAAATTAAGCAACTGACAAATGTGGAGAGCTAGTGTCAAAATTGATAAGTTTGTCCTGCACACCGCCCCCCATCCAGTGGGCAGCGGTGGATAGGTTACAATCACTTAGTTACTACCTACAGTTAGCAAACTGGGAATATTTGGCTAAAATTTTTGGTAGCAGATAATTTTGAATTAAATATTTACACATCGTTGAAACATTGGTTATAGAATTGTCTCTAAATTCACTATCTTTTCGCACTCCATCACATAGTGACGGAGGGTGTGAGAATAATTTTGTTGACAGTTTACGTTTGGTCAGGTCTACATCGGCAGATAATGAGAATTCCCAGAGATTCTTGTAACCGAGTCTAAGCCGAGCAGTAGTAACATCTAGAAGTCTGCTGGTTTTATTGGATGAACCATAGATGTGTGGCTCCTCTTGCATGATAGTATGATAGATGGAATTACTGGTGTAATTTCCTTTGCCTCAGATCTACAAGATCTTGAAGTTCTCGGTGTACTGCTGCTCTCAGATTGCTCATTGACAATCCAAGGTTACACTAAGCGGCTCCTTTAAAGGCAGATTCTTTGGCTAACTTATCAGCTTTATCATGCATTCGGAGGCCAACATGAGATGGAGACCACATGAAATGGACTCTGTTACCATCCTTAATAATTTTGTTGTATTTGTGTCTAGCCGCGGACACGAGCATGTTACAGTTATGTCTTAAAGAGTTGAGAGCAATTAAGGATGATAAGGAGTCACTTACAATTAATGTATCAAGTTTGGAGACTTGTACTCATTTCAGTGCAAGGAGCAAGGCAAATAGTTCGGCCAGTAGAGGTGGGTAGAGGCCCAGTTGTTTATACGGACTCCCCACTCAAAATATAAGCCATCGCCCATTGTCAGGACAACTGCACTTCCAGGTGCACCCGTGGTGCGGTGTAGGGAACCAACAGTGTATATGATTTGAGAGAGAGAATGCTCTGTTGACAGAGCATCAATATCACCCTGTGAGCGGTGGTTTATTGTGCACTCTACTCATCCTGTGTTAGTTTATTGTAAACTCCATACTTATCCTGTGAGCAGTAGTTTATTGTGCATTCCACATTCATTCAGTGAACGGTAATGCAAAAAGGATTACAGAGGACACAAATGCCCATAAAAGACCCCAATGGATGTTGCTTGATATTAATTTATCTGTGCACCTTATATCCATACATTATGTATAAAACAGAATGCCTGTTTGTTTGTCTTAGGTTAGACAGACGCTAGACTCATTAAACTTTACATGGTGACTGGTAGCTGTGGGAGAGGGTGGGGACTGTCACAGCCAAATTCTATATGTGATGTTATCTGTGCCTGCATGACTATGCGGTGTTATCTGTGCCTGCATGACTATGCGGTGTTACTTGTGCCTGTATGTGGTGTTACCATTGCCTGTATGACTGCACGCGGTGTTACCTGTGTCAGTATATCTGCATGCGCTGTTACTATTACCAGTTGTTTATAAAAATTCAATTTTTGACGGCCTGTGTCTCCCAATTCTGCCAGGCTGAGGAAATTGCAAACTATATATAAAACAGATTACCTTAGAAATGTATTACTGCCTAATGTCACATTTTGCCCAAACTCCCTCCCCCCCCCCTTCAGTTTTCAAAATATCGGAAATCTCGCATATCTGATTCATGAACGTTATTTAGGAGCTGAATTCTGACTCACTGCACATATTTGCAGTTTGAAGCCTGCACTCTTGATTCTCTAGTTCTCACAGCCGTCTTGATTTAAATATGTTAGCTGTGCTGCCCGCTCCTGGATCCGATATACACAACCTATTACAATGTTTCTAATAAGCACTATTCACAAGTCTGCAAATCAGTCACAAGTTAGTAACATTTAACAGCCACTGGCCATGAAGGTGAAAGTGACATCTTAAAGCTGATAGCCTGAACACATTTAAACGTTAATTTCTCTTCTCTCTGCGGGGTGGGCTAACTCAAGAACATTGGTAAATATAAAATATATTACAGAGTATGCTGGTTACATAAATTCACACATATCATAATGAACATGCAAATGCTAGACCATGTAATTCTGCAATAATCCGTAGATAAAGAATGACTTGCCGAGTCACTGATTAATTATGATGCATGCCTTTAAGTTGAACAGCACACATTAATCAACTTCATTACTGCAGAAAGTAATATACAGCACTTTAACTCAATTTGCTCAACATCGTCTAATAATCAAGGTAAGTTAGGCAATATAAAATATAATAAATTAATCTCTATACTTGGCCTAGGCTGACCACCTATAGCAATTAATAATTAAAGTTATGACGAGGCTATCTCCTCGTTCATAACAGTTACCTGTGTCTGTATGACTGTATGTGGTGTTACCTGTGTCTGTATGACTGTATGTGGTGTTACCTGTGTCTGTATGACTGTATGTGGTGTTACCTGTGTCTGTATGACTGTATGTGGTGTTACCTGTGTCTGTATGACTGTATGTGGTGTTACCTGTGTCTGTATGACTGTATGTGGTGTTACCTGTGTCTGTATGACTGTATGTGGTGTTACCTGTGTCTGTATGACTGTATGTGGTGTTACCTGTGTCTGTATGACTGTATGTGGTGTTACCTGTGTCTGTATGACTGTATGTGGTGTTACCTGTGTCTGTATGTGGTGTTACCTGTGACTGTATGTGGTGTTACCTGTGACTGTATGTGGTGTTACCTGTGTCTGTATGTGGTGTTACCTGTGTCTGTATGTGGTGTTACCTGTGTCTGTATGTGGTGTTACCTGTGACTGTATGTGGTGTTACCTGTGTCTGTATGTGGTGTTACCTGTGTCTGTATGTGGTGTTACCTGTGTCTGTATGTGGTGTTACCTGTGACTGTATGTGGTGTTACCTGTGACTGTATGTGGTGTTACCTGTGACTGTATGTGGTGTTACCTGTGTCTGTATGTGGTGTTACCTGTGTCTGTATGTGGTGTTACCTGTGTCTGTATGTGGTGTTACCTGTGACTGTATGTGGTGTTACCTGTGACTGTATGTGGTGTTACCTGTGACTGTATGTGGTGTTACCTGTGACTGTATGTGGTGTTACCTGTGACTGTATGTGGTGTTACCTGTGTCTGTATGTGGTGTTACCTGTGTCTGTATGTGGTGTTACCTGTGACTGTATGTGGTGTAACCTGTGTCTGTATGACTGTATGTGGTGTTAACTGTGACTGTATGACTGTATGTGGTGTTAACTGTGACTGTATGACTGTATGTGGTGTTATCTGTGTCTGTATGACTGTATGTGGTGTTACCTGTGTCTGTATGACTGTATGTGGTGTTAACTGTGTCTGTATGACTGTATGTGGTGTTACCTATGTCGGTATGACTGTATGTGGTGTTACCTGTGTCTGTATGTGGTGTTACCTGTGACTGTATGACTGTATGTGGTGTAACCTGTGCCTGTATGACTGTATGTGGTGTTATCTGTGCCTGTATGTCTGTATGTGGTGTATCTGTGCCTGTATGACTGTATGTGGTGTTACCCGTGACTGTATGTCTGTATGTGGTGTTATCTGTGCCTGTATGACTGTATGTGGTGTAACCTGTGCCTGTATGACTGTATATGGTGTTACCCGTGCCTGTATGTCTGTATGTGGTGTTATCTGTGCCTGTATGACTGTATGTGGTGTAACCTGTGCCTGTATGACTGTATGTGGTGTTACCTGTGACTGTATGACTGTATGTGGTGTTATCTGTGCCTGTATGTCTGTATGTGGTGTTATCTGTGCCTGTATGTCTGTATGTGGTGTTACCTGTGACTGTATGTGGTGTAACCTGTGTCTGTATGACTGTATGTGGTGTAACCTGTGACTGTATGTGGTGTTACCTGTGCCTGTATGACTGTATGTGGTGTTATCTGTGCCTGTATGACTGTATGTGGTGTTATCTGTGCCTGTATGTCTGTATGTGGTGTTATCTGTGTCTGTATGACTGTATGTGGTGTTACCTGTGTCTGTGTGACTGTATGTTGTGTTATCTGTGCCTGTATGACTATACTGTATGTGGTGTTATCTGTGTCTGTGTGACTGTATGTGGTGTTATCTGTGCCTGTATGACTGTATGTGGTGTTATCTGTGTCTGTGTGACTGTATGTGGTGCTATCTGTGCCTGTATGACTGTATGTGGTGTTATCTGTGTCTGTGTGACTGTATGTGGTGTTATCTGTGCCTGTATGACTGTATGTGGTGTAATCTGTGTCTGTATGACTGTATGTGGTGTTATCTGTGTCTGTATGACTGTATGTGGTGTTACCTGTGTCTGTATGACTGTATGTGGTGTTATCTGTGTCTGTATGACTGTATGTGGTGTTACCTGTGTCTGTATGTGGTGTTATCTGTGTCTGTATGACTATATGTGGTGTTACCTGTGTCTGTATGTGGTGTTACCTGTGTCTGTATGACTGTATGTGGTGTTACTGTGTCTGTATGACTGTATGTGGTGTTACTGTGTCTGTATGACTATATGTGGTGTTACCTGTGTCTGTATGAGGTGTTACCTGTGTCTGTATGACTGTATGTGGTGTTACCTGTGCCTGTATGACTGTATGTGGTGTTACCTGTGTCTGTATGACTGTATGTGGTGTTACCTGTGACTGTATGACTGTATGTGGTGTTACCTGTGTCTGTATGACTGTATGTGGTGTTACCTGTGTCTGTATGACTGTATGTGGTGTTACCTGTGTCTGTATGACTGTATGTGGTGTTACCTGTGACTGTATGACTGTATGTGGTGTTACCTGTGTCTGTATGACTGTATGTGGTGTTACCTGTGTCTGTATGACTGTATGTGGTGTTACCTGTGCCTGTATGACTGTATGTGGTGTTACCTGTGCCTGTATGACTGTATGTGGTGTTACCTGTGCCTGTATGACTGTATGTGGTGTTACCTGTGACTGTATGACTGTATGTGGTGTTACCTGTGCCTGTATGACTGTATGTGGTGTTACCTGTGACTGTATGTGGTGTTACCTGTGACTGTATGACTGTATGCGGTGTTACCTGTGACTGTATGACTGTATGTGGTGTTACCTGTGTCTGTATGACTGTATGTGGTGTTACCTGTGTCTGTATGACTGTATGTGGTGTTACCTGTGTCTGTATGACTGTATGTGGTGTTACCTGTGTCTGTATGACTGTATGTGGTGTTACCTGTGTCTGTATGACTGTATGTGGTGTTACCTGTGTCTGTATGACTGTATGTGGTGTTACCTGTGTCTGTATGACTGTATGTGGTGTTACCTGTGTCTGTATGACTGTATGTGGTGTTACCTGTGTCTGTATGACTGTGTGTGTTAATAGGATGAACAGATCCATGAAAATATTACATTCAGTGATGATTTATTGAATTTTATAATAATATAAAATTTTATATTTTAATAGTTCATAACATAATCTACATTATAAATTAAGCTACATATGCCATTAAAATTACTTTATTTGCATAATGCATTAGCATCACTTATGGGTTTAGTATATATATATATATATATATATATATATATATATATATATATATATATATATATATATATACAGCAAGAATCTAACTCTGCTCTTTGGGGAACATGAAATCGAATCACAAGAAGGTGTCCAACAGGGTGACCCCCTTGCTCCTTTTCTTTTCTGCCTAGTCATCAAGGAAGTCACCGATAACCTGTCCAGTGAGCTCAACATTTGGTTCTTAGACGATGGTACTCTAGCCGGCTCCCCAGACGCACTCTTGGACGACATAAGAATAATTCAGGAGCAAGGAGCAAGTCTAGGCCTCACCCTGAACCCTTCCAAGTGTGAAATAACCTCCACCAACCAGCACATAATAGAGCAAATAAAGGTTGTTTTGCCTGACATTCATACAACCAACCCTGAGGACAGCACACTCCTAGGTGCTCCTCTTGGAAGGAATGCCATCGACGAGGTCCTTGGTAAGAAGATCACTGACCTGAAGAGAATGAACGAGAGGATTGAAGACATCGATGCTCATGATGCACTTTACCTCATCACCAGATGCTTGTCCCTCCCCAGGCTGACCTACTTTCTAAGATGTTCGCCATCTTTCAACAATATTAAATTAGAAGAGTACGACAGCTTGCTGAAATCAACACTAGAAAAAGCCCTCAATCTTTCCCTCAGCAACTCGCAGTGGAAACAGGCCTCCCTTCCTGTCAGACTCGGGGGCCTTGGCGTGCGCACAGCAACACAAATTGCTGTACCAGCGTTCCTGTCCTCTTCAGTGGGGTCTGACAACTTGGTGAAGGAAATCCTACCTGAGCACCTAGTTCAACAGGCAGGGGTACATGATCCCAGCTTCACAGACTGCACAACCAAATGGGTCTCTCTCGCAGGACCAGCACCCCAACCACTGCCTTCTGAAGCCCATAAGCAATCCAGCTGGGATCGCCCCATTGCCGACCAAGAAGCTGCGACTTTGCTAGAAGCTGCGACAACACCACATGACACTGCCCGACTTAGAGCAGTAGCAGCTCCCCATGCAGGTGATTTCCTATTAGCAATCCCAATGTCAGCAACCGGCACTCGTCTCACACCGCAGGCCCTTCGAATTGCCGTGGCTCTCCGTCTCGCTGCCCCAATCCACACCGAATACAGGTGTATTTGCGGCGAGGCAGAGGCCGACAGGTACGGACGGCATGGCCTTCTCTGCCAAAGGACAGGAGGATGGCATGCAAGACACGGCGAGGTCAATGACATTATTAAGAGAAGCCTTACCACAGCCGGCTGTCCAGCAGAGAGAGAGCCCCGGTACCTAATGTCCCACAACTCTAATGAGCCTGTCGGTCGCCCAGATGGAATCACGGTGAACCCCTGGAAGAATGGTAGACAGTTGGTGTGGGACTACACTTGCGTCTCAACTTTAGCCAATACCTATGTTGACTTCAGTGCTACTCAAGCAGGAGGAGCTGCCAATCACCGGGAAGCGGCCAAGTCACGTAAATACAGAGACCTTGAGCACCACTACAATTTTGTCCCCATTGCCTCAGAGACACTTGGTGCCTGGGGTAAAAGTGCTGCTAGCTTTTTGAAGGAGTTGGGGTCTAAGCTAATCGAAACAACTAGAGACCCTAGAGCTGCCAGTTTTCTTTTTCAGCGCCTCAGTGTGGCAATCCAGAGAGGAAATGCTCACTGCATCCATGGTTCCTGCCCGCCATCTGAGGAGCTGGAGGAGCTTTTCAACTTGTGACAAGCAGCCTTGTACCCTGCATGTAATCAATACTGTAACTTTTTTGTGTAATGACATTTTCAAATAAAGTTAGATAAATATACACACATACCAAAAGAATAGGGGTGGTAGGAGAAGAAAATATCAAAGTGTTCAGTGAGGATCCACAAGGTCTTCTCTGAGTACTCTTTATTTTCTTCTCCGAGGCTATGGGTCCCTACACTTGCACCAGAGGTGGTACCCCTTCTAGGTTAAAAAAAAAAAAAAAAAAAAAAAAAAAAAAAAAAAAAAATAATATATATATATATATATATATATATATATATATATATATATATATATATATACTGTTTACATGTTAAGAGCTGACAGACTTTACCAGGGATATACACCACTAGTATCAACAGGTTACAACGCGTATATTAATTTATATGATAATTTAACGTATGGTAATTACGTATCCAAGTAGCAAGTAGAGGATAACAGTCAGATATAAGAGCATAATTTTGCTGATGTGTCGTGCCGTGAATTGGGTAGAGCCAGCTGATTGTCACAATCTTCTTATATTTGTTTATTTAAGGAGAGAAATTTTGCAAAATATATCTAAACTTTTATCTATTTGTTTTTCTTCGATTTGTTATTAAGTAAAAAAGAGAGTACACACGAAGTGAATTGTGAAAAACCAATGTGGCGAACATTTGTGGTTCTTAATGTTAGGGGTTGAATGTGATTTTTTTTGTTAGTGTTGTTTAACAGGACGAACGCCCAGCCTTCACTGGCAAAAATGTTGATGTCATTGATAGTGCGTGATATTTTCACTCGCAAAGTCCCCACAGCATGCGATTATATCTGTGTACACACGCTTGTGGTATATGTACACACTGAGGGTGTGTATGTGCTTGTCGTGCGTACACACACACACACACACACACACACACACACACACACACACACCACACACACACACACACACACACACACACACACACACACACACACACACACACACACACCACACACACACACACACACACACACAGCGTTGGACAGAACCTAAAGATAATTATTTTTGTCCCTTAAGGAGTTAGATATTCTGGTACCGAATGAATAGTCGACTTAGTTTACAGTACTCCATACCCTTGCTGTGGGTGGTGGCAGCACTCCATACCCTTCTTGAGGTAGTGGGTAGTGGGCCTTGCTGTGTACCCTTAAGGTAGTACAAGGTAAGGTATCAAAATATGGGTTTAGGAACAAGGTAAGGTATCAAATATGGGTTTAGGAACTGGAACCAAATGTTTTTTTCAGTTAAAGCAGTTTATTTTTCTGATGAATTAGTTACATATAAACTCAGATTGACCCATGGTGCACGCCACAGCCACGTAGTGGGCGGCGGGGATCACTACCCACCGTCTCCATACTTTAGATCTAAAGTTGATAATAATAATAATAATAATTCAGAGTCGAGTCATATAGTATTGTGAGATTTCTAGGGGAGAGTGCCAGCGTTTTCTTGGCACCAATCCCCACCCACCCATGTTCTGCACGTGCCCAACAGTTACTGGGAAAACTGGGTGAAGCTGGTCCCCAACCATCTGGCCTCCAACCTTCGACAGACACACTTTTCCATTTATATATATAGATGTTCTTCACATGGGAAGGAAATTGAAAAATAACTCTCCAAAGGTTACCTGACGCGCGTTACTCAAGGACGAGGTTCCCTGAGGCCGTCTTCAACGTCTAGGGGGGAGGAGAGGGCAGTGGGCGCCCCCTTCCACCGGAGAGAGAGAGCTTCCTTATTATTATTAACATCTTTTTGACAAAATAATTGCAATTTTGCCTAATCTGAGGATTTTGATAAAGTCTTATTAAAGTGAGGATAATGCTGATATTCACTGTCACGCAGGAGAGAGAGTCATACATAAGACAATAGGTCTAAACTGTAGGCTGAAGCACATATATATCATGGTTACAATCAATGTTTTAATGTATGGATATGTGAAAACAACTTTCTATTGTGCACTGCCACACAAGGGCAGGGATGGGTTCATAAGTGATGCAGCTCAGAAGTAATATAAATATAAATTGTTCTTCATTCTTTAAAATGGACAAGCAAATTTTGGATAAATTGTTAGGATGTCGTCCAGAACACCTGAGTCAATAAAATAGTTACACAGTTGGTGGTACAAGAGGCCAGGAGGTCTAAAGTCCTTTACGGTTTCACAGAGTTTATAATCAGAGTATTCTGGTAGTGGCTCAGCCTCACTAACCTGCCAGATGTGTCTATAGCCAAGGCGAATTCGCGCAATGACTACATCACACTGCCTGGTTCGGTTGCTGTGCTAACCATACAAATACCTATTATTACAAAACTTGTCATAACTTTTAATACTGCAGCTTCCAGGTCTCTGGGCATTTCTTAGTTCTTCTAAATTTGAATTAATTTCTTTAATTTGTATGTTTCTAATAATTGCATTAGATAGTTCAAAGTCATAATCAATGTTTTCTTTCCTGCAAGCCTCATTGGCCAATTGATCTACAAAGTCATGTTTTCCAACTCCAACATGGGATGGGATCCACACGAATTTTATACAAGAGTTATTATCATTGGCAAAAATTACATTCCATTTAATATTACAAGCTACTTCCGACATATATTGTGATGGGTTATTTAAGGACTGCAGAGCACTTTTAGAGTCACAGAAAATAACTCCACCACCATTGAGCTTAAGGTATTCAGTGGCTAGATAAATGCCCAATAGCTCGGTCTGCGTCGTGCTAGCCCAGTTGTTCAATCTCTGTGTACTAGACATGATCATTTCATTCCCTTTATACACTGCACTTGCACAACCTGTTCTACCAGTGCCTAACTGCACTTCAGAGAGCTGCCAGCCCTCATCACACCACTGGGCCTAGCCTACACGCACTGTGTCACACCCACACTTCATCTCACACTGTGTCACACCCACACTTCATCTCCCACTGTGTCACACCCACACTTCATCTCCCACTGTGTCACACCCACACTTCATCTCCCACTGTGTCACACCCACACTTCATCTCCCACTGTGTCACACCCACACTTCATCTCCCACTGTGTCACACCCTCACTTCATCTCCCACTGTGTCACACCCACACTCATCTCACACTGTGTCACACCCCACTTCATCTCCCACTGTGTCACACCCACACTTCATCTCCCACTGTGTCACACCCACACTTCATCTCCCACTGTGTCACACCCACACTTCATCTCCCACTGTGTCACACCCACACTTCATCTCCCACTGTGTCACACCCACACTTCATCTCACACTGTGTCACACCCCACTTCATCTCCCACTGTGTCACACCCACACTTCATCTCCCACTGTGTCACACCCACACTTCATCTCCCACTGTGTCACACCCACACTTCATCTCCCACTGTGTCACACCCACACTTCATCTCCCACTGTGTCACACCCACACTTCATCTCCCACTGTGTCACACCCACACTTCATCTCCCACTGTGTCACACCCACACTTCATCTCACACTGTGTCACACCCCACTTCATCTCCCACTGTGTCACACCCACACTTCATCTCACACTGTGTCACACCCACACTTCATCTCACACTGTGTCACACCCACACTTCATCTCACACTGTGTCACACCCACACTTCATCTCACACTGTGTCACACCCCCACTTCATCTCACACTGTGTCACCCCCACTTCATCTCACACTGTGTCACACCCACACTTCATCTCCTCCATAATTGTAATAGTTTGTGC
>WNGS01004946.1:25080013-25090347 GCA_020271785.1 Procambarus virginalis
GCTCTGTCCACAGAGCATTCTCTCTCTCAAATCATATACACTGTTGGTTCCCTACACCGCACCACGGGTGCAGCTGGAAGTGCAGTTGTCCTGACAATGGGCGATGGCTTATATTTTGAGTGGGGAGTCCGTATAAACAACTGGGGCCTCTACCACCTCTACTGGCCGAACTATTTGCCTTGCTCCTGCACTGAAATGAGTACAAGTCTCCAAACTTGATACATTAATTGTAAGTGACTCCTTATCATCCTTAATTGCTCTCAACTCTTTAAGACAGAACTGTAACATGCTCGTGTCCGCGGCTAGACACAAATACAACAAAATTATTAAGGATGGTAACAGAGTCCATTTCATGTGGTCTCCATCTCATGTTGGCCTCCGAATGCATGATAAAGCTGATAAGTTAGCCAAAGAATCTGCCTTTAAAGGAGCCGCTTAGTGTAACCTTGGATTGTCAATGAGTAATCTGAGAGCAGCAGTACACCGGGAACTTCAACAAGATCTTGTAGATCTGAGGCAAAGGAAATTGACACCAGTAATTCCATCTATCATACTATCATGCAAGAGGAGCCACACATCTATGGTTCATCCAATAAAACCAGCAGACTTCTAGATGTTACTACTGCTCGGCTTAGACTCGGTTACAAGAATCTCTGGGAATTCTCATTATCTGCCGATGTAGACCTGACCAAATGTAAACTGTCAACAAAATTATTCACACACTCTCCGTCACTATGTGATGGAGTGTGAAAAGATAGTGAATTTAGAGACAATTCTATAACCAATGTTTTAGCCAAATATCCCCAGTTTGCTAACTGTAGGTAGTAACTAAGTGATTGTAACCTATCCACCGCTGCCCACTGGATGGGGGGCGGTGTGCAGGACAAACATATCAATTGTGACACTAGCTCTCCACATATGTCAGTTGCTTAATTTAGAAACTGTGCTTGTGGTCGATCTCGAACCCATTGTTGATGTGACGATTTATACTGAATTTTGCTCATCAAGATTGTAACTTACTTAGCTAAATGAATTGTGGAGTTCAGTCCCTGAGCCCATTATGTGCCTCTGTAACCCTTTCCACTACCGCCCACAAGATGAGTATGGGGTGCATAATAAATGAACTAAACTAAACTAACTCAAAGGATGAGTGAGTGCACAATAAACCATCGCTCACAGGATGAGTGTGAGTGCACAATAAACCACCGCTCACAGGATGAGTGTGAGTGCACAATAAACCACCACTCACAGGATGCAGGACTGAAGTAAACTGTGTGTGTATGCACTGGCGGCCGAGAATTGGGGTAAACCTTCCGGGCCCTATGCTGAGATCTGCAAGGTGACTCAGTAGCAAATAAATACTCATGACACCTCAATATTGCCACACAATGAATGTCTATGTAATGCCGGCATATGGTCTGGAAAAATGCTTAGATTAGATAAGATATATACCATTAACCTTGCTCATCTTTTAAGCGAGTCTCTATAAAAACCGTCCTAACGCAGCAACTGCAAAAATATTGAGGAAAAACTAAATGTTGTTGTAATCTCGGCCGCATCAAATTTCGTCCTCATTTGGTCCCGCCGTATTGGTTTCTGATGACCAGATTTACATATGGAGCTCCAGTCTGCGTTTTCGAAGTCATAAATTCACACGCCATAGACTCCAGCTTCAATTTATATTTTTCGTGGCATTTCACTATTTCTATTTCTATTAAAACAAGCCTAGTAAAAATAGGGAAGGCGAAGCCAGAGTCAGGAGAAGAGATCCGGATACATTAATCACAACAAACGAGGACACCTGACAGTGTTACCAAGATCCACCCCAACACCTCCCTCTCCCCCACACCCCAACCGCAGGCTGATTTTTAAAATGAACACATTAACAGCTTGCTACTTTCATAGCTGTTGTTTATACACCTTCCAGGACCAAAATTATACATTCCTGGGTCCCGGGTGGGCAATATGAATACGGACAGCTGGCTGGAGACGCAGTGGCAACGCCAGTGACAACGTGTTCGGACGTTCCGCTGTAACATCTGGCATTATGGGGATTTTTTTCGTGTTATATAGTTATTATTATTACTACGTGTATGGGGGTAAGGTTGCTTTATATAAAGGGGTGTTTTGAGTGGACACGAAAAGAGGAGAGCAGGAAATGTGCTACATGGTACCATGAGATGATACATAGTATCTCGTTGGATGTAGTAGCGGATGCTAGGATGTGGGCGTGAACATTGGTCTACCTAGAAACATCTCTCTCTCCCTTCCCTCCCATTCCTCTCAATTCCCTTATACTTTCTCTCCCATTCCATTCCTTTTCATTTACTCTCCCCTACCCTCTCTCAAAGTAATCCCCGCCTACACACCTCTCTCGCACTCTCTACCCTCACGTCCAAATCTAACATTTCTTTTCTTCACCTGTACCTCTATAGCCTCTCCTTTATTCCACTTTGCACCCATATATATATATATATATATATATATATATATATATATATATATATATATATATGATATTATATATATATATATATATATATATATATATGTATATATATATATATATATATATATTATATATATATATTGTATATATATATATATATATATATATATATATATATATATATATGAATGAAAACTCACACCCCAGAAGTGACTCGAACCCATACTCCCAGGAGCAACGCAACTGGTATGTACAAGACGCCTTAACCACTTGACCATCACGACCGGACAAAATGAGGTGATAGCCGAAGCTATTTGAACCACCTCACCGCCGGCACTCGGATGGTTATCTTGGGCATAGCATTTTACAAAATCACCTCATTCTTTGGGGCACACGTGAGGAACACAAATGTGAACAAGCCTGACTACTACTACTATAATAACTACTCTCGCGTGTTAGGCGAGTTGGGCATTAAGCATAGACACAGTGTATTCCCATATTCAACAGGGACTTGATGAAAAAACGTAAATTGACCCCTCACTAGCTCTGGTGCTCTTGGGAGGTGGTGATCTTTGGAGTGTTGAAATGCCCCAGAATTACCATCTCTTTTAAGGGTCTGAGCGTGGTGTAGTGGGTTAAGGCGTTACCTGCCATGCCTGTGGCTGGAAGGCTTCTGTGCTGGCTAGGGTTCGAGTCTCCTGGTGGGAAAGTGTTCTATAGTTGAATAACTACTCTCGCGTGTTTAGGCGAGTTGGGCATTAAGCATAGACACAGTGTATTCCCATATTCAACAGGGACTTGATGAAAAAACGTAAATTTGACCCCTCACTAGCTCTGGTGCTCTTGGGAGGTGGTGATCTTTGGAGTGTTGAAATGCCCCAGAATTACCATCTCTTTTAAGGGTCTGAGCGTGGTGTAGTGGGTTAAGGCGTTACCTGCCATGCCTGTGGCTGGAAGGCTTCTGTGCTGGCTAGGGTTCGAGTCTCCTGGTGGGAAAGTGTTCTATAGTTGAATAACTACTCTCGCGTGTTTAGGCGAGTTGGGCATTAAGCATAGACACAGTGTATTCCCATATTCAACAGGGACTTGATGAAAAAACGTAAATTTGACCCCTCACTAGCTCTGGTGCTCTTGGGAGGTGGTGATCTTTGGAGTGTTGAAATGCCCCAGAATTACCATCTCTTTTAAGGGTCTGAGCGTGGTGTAGTGGGTTAAGGCGTTACCTGCCATGCCTGTGGCTGGAAGGCTTCTGTGCTGGCTAGGGTTCGAGTCTCCTGGTGGGAAAGTGTTCTATAGTTATATATATATATATTATATATATATATATATATATATATATATATATATATATATATATATATATATAATATATATTTATATATATATATATTTATATTATATATATATAATATATATATATATATATATATATATATATATATATATATCACTATTATAGACATCCACTATTGGTGGATGTCTCATATTAAGCTAATGCCGTGTGCTCGTGTTGGTGTATTGTCATTACCAGGAAGTGGACCCGTCTGGAAGCAAGTGCATTGACTTGATTGTGTGCGGAGTGGACGGTGTTGATGTATTGGTCGGCGACGATGCTGGTGTGGGCGTCAAGACGGCCGGCCTCCCTGCCAGGTGAGGCTGACGGGCCCCTTACCTTACCTTGAGGATACCTTGAGGTGCTTCCGGGGCTTATCGTCCCCGCGGCCCGCTCATCGACCAGGCCTCCTGGTTGCTGGACTGATCAACCAGTCCAGCACGGCTGGAGTACGCACGGAAAGGGAGTTAGGGCGATGCACGATGTGCTCGTATTGAGCTGACTGAGGGCGGCTTGGAGACTGTACGCTCCGGTAATCCCGAGGTAGTCCCCGAACCTTTTATGATCATTGTTTTGCTGAAAAAAGTGAGGCATATTTTAGTACTGAACAAGATTTTGTTATGTATATTTATAACAGAGAATGTCTATTTGTCTAAGGTTGGTGGTCAGACGTGTAAGGCTAGCCTTATTCAACTTTGCAGGGTATTGGTCTGGGGTATGGGACGGACATGGGCTAGTCAGGGCCGGCCTAAGTTTAATGCTTTAAGAAATATCAGCATTTATAGACACCGCCAGGCGATTTTCATGGAGTTAAGTATAAAGCTTTTCGTGTTCCGTAGTGATATATTTTCTAAGAGACCAATACCTTTGTTTCAGTGTTAATACATTTTCTGATAGAAGGGAGACGGAGGAAGGAGGAGGGGGAGGACGAGGGTGGGGGGACATGGAGTTAAAGAAGGGGAAAGGGCGGACAAATGGGAAGAGACCTGGGTGCAGCCGGTACCCCCTTCTGTGTATGCGAATGGAAATGTTTGTCCGAGATTGGCAGGCAAACCAAGGAGGAGAATAGAAGGGAGGGTAGGGAGATGGGGTGAGAGGGTAGAGGGGAGGGGAGGGAGAAGTGGGAGGAGGGGAGAGAAGAAGGAAAATGGAGGAGATGGTAAGGAAAAGGGGGAGAGAAAGAGCCGGGGGACAAGTGGAAGGGAAGAGGGGGTGGAATGAGGGGAGAGGGGGGGGGTAGACGACCCCAGGCACCGCCCCCTTCTAGTGGCACTATATAATAATACTATGGCTATTAACTTTAATATTGCTCCCTAATTATTAGGAATTAAGTACATGTGGGGAAACACAATTTTAATCCCTGGTAACACTATTGATCCGTGGGGACACTATTGATCCTTGGGAACACAGGGAGAACACTATTGATCCCTGGGAACACTACTGATCCTGGGGAACACTATTGATCTTTGGGAACACAGGAGCAACACTATTGATCCTTGAAGACAAAGGGGCAACATTATTGATCCTGGGAACCTATTGATCCTGGAGGACATTAATACACTAGCAACAACAATACATGAAAATCTAATTATTGTTTTAATTGCTGTAGATAATTGGATGGTGCCCCGGACCCAGCACCAGGTAATGACCTGGTAAATAGCCCCGAGAAGGGCTGTTAATAACAGTAATTGTATCAGTGGGTCATCTGCTCGTAACGACCAGTTGCGTCGGTGATAACCCCTCGGGCTCGTGTCCACGGTGAGTGCTCGCACTATTGACAGTTGTTGCACTCATCATGTCAAGTGTCGCACTCAACATGACGAGTGAGGCACTCACCATGTGTTATGACACTCGGTATGGGAGTTATCTCACTCAGCATTTGAGTTATGGCACTTAATATGGGAGTGATCTCACTCAACATGTGAGTTAACATTGAACATGGCGAGATATCACAATCAACAAGTGTTGTTGCACTCAACACGTGAGTTACTGCACGCCGCCCAGTACTCTCTCAGTGACGGTAAGTCACTCACAGGATGAGTGAGGCTGCCTAATAAAAGTCGCCCTTCGGGACATTATTTTTATTTACACATTTAGGTAAAAAAAAATTTGCCCCGAGGGGCGAGTTTATTGGACAGCGCCACTCATCCTGTGAGTGGACACACCGCCATAGTGACAGTATTGGGCAGCGCCACTCATCCTGTGAGTGGACACACCGCCATAGTGACAGTATTGGGCAGCGTCACTCATCCTGTGAGTGGACACACCGCCATAGTGACAGTATTGGGCAGCGCCACTCATCCTGTGAGTGGACATACCGCCATAGTGACAGTATTGGGCAGCGTCACTCATCCTGTGAGTGGACACACCGCCATAGGACAGTATTGGGCAGCGCCACTCATCCTGTGAGTGGACACACCGCCATAGTGACAGTATTGGGCAGCGCCACTCATCCTGTGAGTGGACATACCGCCATAGTGACAGTATTGGGCAGCGTCACTCATCCTGTGAGTGGGACACACCGCCATAGTGACAGTATTGGGCAGCGCCACTCATCCTGTGAGTGGACATACCGCCATAGCAGCATGTACAACACTCCCCAATAGGAAGAAAACCCGCTGGGTTGTTTAGGTACATGTGCATTTGTGCAGCTGCCATTGAGTATAGAGTCCCACAGTTTTGAAGGAATCATAGTTATTTTGTTATCCTGGTGCTTTCAGGCCTTTGGGAGTCAGTAATTTATCTTTTATTAGACCTGAGAGATTTGGGATACCTACGACTAATTTCAACTAATTTGGCAACAATGTCTGTGTCATTATGATGGGTTATATTTATGTGATATGGCATGCATACAAGAGAGTGTGCAGCGAGTAGTTATATATATATATAATATATATATATATATATATATATATATATATATATATATATATATATATATATATATATATATATATATATATATCAAATGGTTCTTACTATCGATCTTGCAGGGGAGGTTTTCACAGTGCTTGAACAGCAGCAGACTTTGAATCACAAAATATTATTCCTCTTGCTGTATGGCAAGATGAAATTAAGTGTATATTATCAACATTTATCCCAGTTATACTTTTTAGCACCAGTAATTATTATTTCCGTCGTCGTTATCATCATAATTTCCTCAGTCTACCTTCATCGTCCCCCCTTCTCCCCCACCTCCCCTCTTCTCCCCACTTATCGCTTAGTCTTGCCACGTCATCTATTCGACTACTCTCGCATTCTTAACACCGAGTGCGCGTAGCTTTTTCCAGTACCCTTCGGTCGATTTAATATTTACGTAGCAAAGACGAACTGAACGCGAGTGTAATGCTTATAGCTCACGGAACTGCCAGCTTGCTTCTTGGCATTCTATTAGATTTCTGCTAAAATGCATATTTTTGTACCACGATGCTTTTCTTCTTGAAACAATGGCCATTATGGAACATGATGGGAACTGTTTACATGCTCACGAACGCAAATAAGTTTGTGGGATAAAAGTTGGTCTGTGGTTCGACAGTTTTCTTGGTCTACGATATTTTTTTTTAAATCGCAAACGAATCATTTATTGTCTATGTAGTATTACGTTACAAACAGTCACATACAGGATGATAATAGCGTCTGGGTTATACTATGAAGCCGGTGTGAATATTAAAGTGATCACGACACAATTGAGAGATAATCACATATTGAGCAATACAAGCCTACTGAGAAGGGTGTGCGGGTACGATGAGTTCGCTCCTTGCCATGTATGTCTGTGTGTATGTAAACAGAAAGCAATTAAAATTGTTACACTACGAGCCAAAGATTAAAAAAAAGTAACGTTTGAGTAAAATATTTACTCATGTGGATAATCCTCTATTGCGTATGCTATTAGTTTTAAGTATAGTAAGTTTTTTTATATAAAACAAAACCACTCAGTTGGCATATTTCGGTGACGTTGCATGATGTACAATGACAGCCAGGCTCTAAGGGATGCCCCGCAGGGTTGCCGGGCGTCACTACATAAAGATTTATCCTTCATAATAAAATCAACTCGGAGTGTACTTTTGTTCCGCACTGGAGTGTTCTACTAATAAATGTTACCATTTAAATCATATGCTAAGTAATTTATATGTTGTCTAAATAATCAGAGTGAGATATGCACTACTGTACACCGGTCAGGTCAGCCAGAATTGTTGTCATTGTGTAAGTTGTTATTAATAAAGCTTCTGATTCTGATAACCTGCTGGGCTTCATAGTTCTTAAACCCAACACCACCCTAAACCCAGTACCACACAAACCCAGTATTACACCAAACCCAACACCACCTAAACCCAGTACCACACCAAACCCAGTATTACACCAAACCCAACACACCCTAAACCCTGTACCACACCAAACTCAGTATTACACCAAACCCAACACCACCCTAAACCAGTACCACACCAAACCCAGTATTACACCAAACCCAACACCACCCTAACCCAGTACCACACCAAACCAGTATTACACCAAACCCAACACCACCCTAAACCCAGTACCACACCAAACCCAGTATTACACCAAACCCAACACCACCTAAACCCAGTACCACACCAAACCCAGTACCACACCAAACCCAGTACCACACCAAACTCAGTATTACACCAAACCCAACACCACACTAAACCCAGTACCACACCAAAACCCTACACCACACCAATTCACAAAAAAATCCTAATGATATTTTCCAAAAACCTTTTAAGGCGAACTAAAGCGAGGGCTCACCTCGCTCTCACACACCATCATGACTTTTTATTGTAGTCATTTATTATCGAGCATAATAACCAATTACTTATACAACAACCATAAGACCAGCTGCAGCTGTCTGCACACTCTCCCAATATGTCTTAACTCTCACGTCTCAGATAACACTCTCCTTACTTTACCTGTTATTTATTGCAATATTGTTTTGTTTGTATATATAATCTGTGTTAAGTTACTGTCATGAGTTCGGTCCCACGGCAGGACAGAAACGTTTGGGCAACGTTTCCTTCCATTTGTTGCCTCTGTTCACTTAGCAATAAGAAGTTACCCAGAGGTTAGACAACTGTTGTAGATTCCATTCTGGGGTTATCGGCCTCGGAGGTGTGATAGAGAAAATTGGTCAGTCATTTGTGTTAACTAATCTAAACTTCTAATCTAATCTAACTTCTTAGTGCCTTCAACATTTGTGAATGTTGTTTTTCTAAAGCCTCTGTTGCTCATTTGAATGCTTAGTTTAGTTTGCGTGTGACAGGTTCGTGTCCTACCAATTGTAATTAAGCTGTCCTGTACACCCCCCTGGTAATCTTATATGATTTAGTCATGTCTCCTCTAACCTTAGGGGGGGGGGGGCGGAGGGAGAGAATAGCCTACGCTACTTTCTTTCCTTGAGACGTATTTTTTTTTTATCTCAATAAACATACTTGAACTTAAACTTGATCCTCTACCCCATCTGTTTTGTAGCGAAGTTTAATTACTTAAGACTTTTTCTCATAACTCATACCTCTCATCGTTAGTTATTAGCATATACCCACCCACTTTTTCCAGCTTCTTTTTGTTTATCGAGTTAAGGAGTCGACGCTTATACAGCATATTCCAGATATGGTCGGACACGTGTGGTCGACAGGTCGACGGCCTACATGGTCTACTCCAGTCTTCTAACAGCAGCTGTTATCCTGACCAGCCTTGCATATGGGCCAGAATATCCGTCATATCCATTTGACGTGGGCCTCGGAAGACAGCTTCGGTCTGACATCAACCCCAAAGGTTTTTCTTTATCCGATTCCAGGATGGATTCCCTCTAAAGTTCTCTGTGTGTCTGGCATCCTATTGCCAGCACCCCAGCTTAAGTACTTTGCACTTGCCTGAATTAAACTCTAGTTGCCACCTTTTGGATCATCGGCAGCTGTTGAGAGGAAGCAGTGTATCTATTTTGAAAGATCAGGAATACGATAGACTAGCGCAGACCGCCGTGAGAAACCACAGGTAACATCTCACCAGTCTGACATCTCCAACCATTTGGGTTGGACGGTAGAGCGACGACGGTCTCGCTTCATGCAGGTCGGCGTTTAATCCCCGACCGTCCAAGTGGTTGGGAACCATTATCCTCACTTTAATAAGACTATCAAAATCCTCAGATTAGGCAAAATTGTAATTAATTTGTCAATAAAGTTGTTAATAATAATAAGGGCACCATTCCTTTCTCTCCCGTCCCATCCCAATCTTTTTCGCTGACCCCTTCCAAGTGCTGTATAGTTTTAACAGGTTGACGATTTCTCCTCCTAGTCCTTCCCTTCGCCAGCTTGATACTTTCTTACTGTTACTTTCCGTCTTGTGTTGCTGCCGTGCTCCTTATCCCCCGGAGCCTTATCCTTATCAAGCCTGTCAGCTTCCCCAACATGTGCACTACTCTCTTGGTGGGGGTACTGTGTCAAAGCCTTCTGACAGTCCATAAATATGCAGTCTGTTTACCCTTACCTGTGAAAATGCGTGATGTGTTCACATATTTGTGCTTGCAGGTTGTCTAAGATA
>WNGS01004946.1:25119391-25137671 GCA_020271785.1 Procambarus virginalis
AGTATTATATTATTATATATATATATATATATATAGTGTATATTTGGTAGCAGTCTTCCTGTAGACATATATGTTAAATATGACCGAAAAAGTAGATTAATAATTCTAACACGAATTTCTCAATTTTCTTTTTGTTTTTACTGATGACGGTAAATGAAAAATCAATTCTCCAAAATTCATTCTTTATTTCTTAGTCTGACGCGACACTTGAGCGCGTTTCGTAAAACTTATTACATTTTCAAAGACTTTAGTACACACACTGAACAGAGTTTAAACAGCTTTTCTTGTTTATACCTGCATTTGGGTGAGGTGACTGTTACAATGGTTTGGGGTGAGGTGAGAACAAACACAGAACACGAAACAATGGGTATAAGCTAAAGGGAAGAATAGATCTGTACTGCAGAGGCCTATTGGCCCATATTTCTTAAGTTTCTATATTGGAGCGGAGTCTTGAAGTGGGTAGAATATAGTTGTGCGTTAATTGGCTGTTGATTGCTGGTGTTGACTTCACAGCTCATAAAACGAGGAAAGGGTCCTGAAGATATTGTTATAGAAACGTTATCCCTACGACAAAACTCAGAAGATACAATTGACGATTACTATAAAACCAAGAAAACTGCGCAACCTACTCATGAGAAAACTCTCCAGACACAAAGCAGAACGCTTGAAAGAGACCAATGTCGTCTATGTTCAAATGCCCACTTGGGGACTGAGCCCCAAAGAACTCAATAATAGGCAGAGAACAACAACATCTCTTTCCAGGCGATTAACGATGCATAAGCAACAGGCCTCTATCAAGGAACATATAATCTCTTCCCACAACCAAACCATCACCAGAGAAATACTTAACAAACAACACAGAAATCATTGATAGATACAGCGACCACACGCGGCTTGACATCTGCGAGGCACTTACACATCAAGAAGTCAACACCAGCAATCAACAGCCAATTAACGCACAACTATATTCTACCCACTTCAAGACTCCGCTCCAATATAGAAACATTAAGAAATATGGGCCAATAGGCCTTCTGCAGTTACAGATCTATTCTCTCCTTTAGCTTATACCCATTGTTTCGTGTTCTGTGTTTGTTCTACCGCACCCCAAACCATTGTAAATGTCACCTCACCCAAATGCAGGTATAAAAAAGAAAAGCTGTTTAAACTCTGTTCAGTGTGTGTAATAAAGTCTTTGAAATGTAATAAGTTTTACGAAACGCGCTCAAGTGTGCGCGTCAGACTAAGAATAAAGAATGAATTTTGGAGAATTGATTTTTCTTTACCGTCATTCAGTAAAAACAAACATAAGGAAAATTGAGAAATATCGTGTTTAACAGAATTAATTAAATATATATATATATATATATATATATATATATATATATAAAAGCCTTATGTAAGATGCCTAGGGCAAGGTTGGGCGGGTGAGAGGGGTCGGACTCATTGCTCCCTGTTAGTGGAGTCTGATCCCATATTGCACTCCTTTGAAGTCTGAAATCTTCTTTCTGTCCACAGAATTTTCATCTGTTCATAATATACAGACTTTATAGAGATAATGGGAGAGATACCTGCTGGCGCCTGGAACAGGCTGGAACAGTCTCTCTCTCCACGTCCCGCATTCCACTCCTCTTTTTTCCCTCTCCCCACATTTCCCCCCCTCTTCCCTTCCCCCTTGGAAAGGGTGGAAAGAAGGGTCTCTTTCCCCTTTCTTTCCACCTTCTTCCCCACTCTTTACCGCCTCTCGCCTTCCCTCCTGCTTCCTCCCTTCTCTCAGAAAATTTATTAAGAAGCCCTGAAACAACTTTATTGGTCTCTCTGAATATATATTATAACGATCACTATAAGGTGATCGTTATAATATATATTCGATCCAAACGTGTCCAAAGGCCCCCGTGATGGGGCCTTTGGACACGTTTCTTGACATCTGATGCTTGTGTTCACCCAACAGTAGTTACCCAGGTGCAAGTTGACTGTCGGGAATTGCATCCTGAGGAAGGATATAGTGACCTTGACAAGCCTAACAGGCCTTCCATCCCTGACAATAGGAAATAAAATTCCTACGTGCACTGCACGGCTGCAAGGACATCATAGCAAGGGAAGACCGCCCTCCCCAGGCGCAGGTGTAGCATACACTGGTATACCGGTTCAAAAGCAACAGGACGGGGACTGTATCTAACCGGACCGGAAGCCAGGGATGTCTGTGTGGATACTATCTCTCTAGATCACTAGCCTAGTACACCTCCCCAACCTGTCCTCGTATTTGACAAAAAAACAGCAAGTTTTGGGTCCTCTGGTAGGTTAGGAGGGCAGCAAGTTCTCCTAAGGTTTCAAAACGGCATGAAAACTGGTAATTTAAACTGTCCTTTCCTAGCCTAACAGACTTAGCCAGATCGAGGACCCAAAACAGAAAACGGGACAGCACGTCAATCTCACGAGTCGATTCCATTTTCTAGTACGGCAATTTTTAGCCTTGTAAGAAGACGAGTTGCCCTCCCCCCTCTCTAGCAACACACCTCCTCCTCCACACCTATGGAACCTCCCTCCTCCTTACCCCGCCCCCCCTCCTCCAAGTAGATTTAGGTTTCAAGGCCATAGAGCAGGCAAGCAGGGGTTTGAAGACAGGGGCGAGGATGCAGAAATCTCGGGCAAGGAACTGGAGACGAGGTGAAGAGGTGAGATGAAAGATCGGTGGCCCAACCACCGTGGGTAAGAATTGCAGCTGATGCTGTGGTTTGGTTGTAGAGTGGAGTGTTCATTGTTGCTCGCTGATGTGCCTTGCAGGAGGAAGCTCCTCATCTGATGAGTCAGCTGACTCAGAAGTAGATGCAGTGAATCTTGAGGGATGACCTATCTCTTTAAATGTTTGCAAGTTTCGCATTTGTCGCTGATGTTATGTTTGTGTCTCTGGAGACACATTTGACATTATATCTTCTATGTCTTTTTGTGGAGTTAAATTTTCGAGGTGGTTCTTCTTCATCATCTTGCTTATTTCTATATTTATAACCTTACACTTACTGGAATTTAATTTCAGTAGCCATTTTTTGAATCAACTCTGCAGGATATCGACGTCTTCCTGACGTATCCTACGCTCTTCGTCTGTCTCAACGTCTAAGCAATTTTACGTCATTTGAAAATGCAGGATTCAGCTCCTATTGTTAATTGTATAGGTCCTTGTATAGGTCCTTGAGGGACTCTGCTTGTTACCCTACACCAACTCCACTTCATCCTCATGACCACTCTGCCTCTTGTCTATTACGTATTCGATCATGTTCAATTCTCTTCGATTATACGAAGCTGTTATGCGGAACTATCAAAAGCATTTTGACGATATATAAATTTTCAGTCTGCTCATCCTTCTCTGCAATGTCTCGTGGTAGTAAATTTATCATGTAACTCCATCATGTTCGCTAGGCTTGACTGCCCTTCTGAATTGGTGCTTGTTTACAAATTTTAATTTATACAGATGCTCCATTAACCGTATCCTTATCATTGTTTCTAAGCTGTTTTTTTCTCCAGGAAATTCGTGTTATTGATACCAGTCTAATTAAGTGCCTTACTGTGTGACGTTTTATTGTATGACGTCTATCGTTTTATCTAGTACGTCTAGTTGTCTTTTTTCTACTGTTCCCTAAATATGTGTTGGTCTCTTATCAAGTTCACGTTCAAGTATGTTTATTGAGACAAGAAAAAAATACTTCTCAAAGGGATAGAGTAGCTTATGTCTCTTATCTGGGTTATCACTGGGTGAACATTAGGCTCTCTCTGAATATCACATTTTCAAGTATGCATTTAGTTCTTCACACGTCTCCTTGTTATTTTAAGTTTGTTCTTCACTCTTTTCTGAGCCAAATAATATTGTCATTTGCATTGCCTTCCCAGGATGGCAATGGCGCAGCTCTAGTTGTGTTGTTGGCCTTAAATAATATATGTTTCAGAGGTTTTTTCACATTTTCTACTAAGATTCATGCATTAACTTTTTTATCTTGGTACATTTCTATTGATTTTCTTCTGTTCCCTTTATTTCTTTTTTCCAGTTCTGATTTCTTAATACTTCTTTTCTCTTATTTTTTACCTCTTATTGATGGCATATATATATCCTTTCACTGTTTCTGTGAATTTGGCATGAATATAGGGTAAACACTTCATTCTTGTATACAGGTATGACAATAGCAGTTTTCCAGCTGTCTGGCAGTTCTCTCTTCTTCAGTAATTACTAAAATACGTTTGTGTTTATGGCAGTCACGTAGTATGACTGCGTGTGGCAGGCAAACACCGTGTACGAGAGTATGTGTGTGTATGTGTTTTTTTTAATAGGGAGGTTATACACTGTACGAGTTTATGTAGTAGTCATATCATTGTATTTGAATGTATGTGGACGTCATATCATTGCATCTGTGTGTGGCGGTGTGGGGTTGATGGTCATACATTGAGTGTATGTTGGTGTGTGTGTTTGATGGTCATACACTGAGGGAAGTATGAGTGCGTGACGATCATACACTGTGGTGTACGCATGCGCACGTCCCCCTGGCGGATAGATAGCCAGTGACCGCGAGAGTCTGGAGAAAGTTGTGTGGTAGGTCACCTTGAGACCTACGTCATGAGCGAGTTCATTGTACCATCGAGTTGTATGTTGTTGTTGTAGTTCCTTGTAGTGCCTTGTTGTGGGTTCTTGTTGTATGTTGCTGTAGTTCCTTGCCGTCGTCCGTGTTGCAGTAGGCTGTAGTTCCTTGTTGTGTGTTGAAATTGTTTCACATAGTTCATTTTACGTTGTAGTTCCTTTTTGTGTGATGTAGTTCTTTGATTCAGTTCCTTCTTGTAGTTCCTTGATACAGTGCGTGTGGCATGTAATTGTAGTTCCTTGCAGCTATCATCACGTGTGTTGAACTTTTATAAAAAAAAGCTCACTGTTGTGGTTGGTATGCTGTTATAGTTGCAGTTTTAATACTTACACCTTAGACTACAGGACTCGTGCTTACGAGTTAAGATCTCTCCCTCCCACAGCTTAGTGTATGCAGGCTGGTAGCTCTCCACACCCCCCCCCCCTGCTCGGCAGCGACACGCCATCGCTGCTGATACATACATTATTATATACAATAATCATTATACACAATAATTATTATTACATATATTATCATTATACACAATAATTATTATTACATACATTATTATACACAATAATCATTATACACAATAATTATTATACACAATAATCTATACACCCAACGTAACCTCGTAAATGAATACAATTTTATACACATTTGTTTTACTCTTATATGGGTATACAGCGAACAAACAAACAATATTATATAGCGGGCAAACACAAAATAACTTTCTCCCGGTGCATTTAAAAACAAAGAACAATCCACTTAAAACATTTTTGTGGCGGAACTGTTTTTTTTTTTGTTTTGTTAGAAGGAAGTGCGTGGCGTGTGATGTTCGCAGGTTCTGATTGGCTTGGAGTACATAACGTGTGTTGTTCCCGCGTTCTGATTGGCTGGGGAGTCATTTTGTCTGTGATTGCTGTTAGGGAGCGGGGCGACAGGGTACACCTGTCTGTCTACCTGTGAGTGCTGTCTATCAGTAGGTGACGAGTTCTATAAAGTAATGAGGATCAGGAGAGAGAGAAAAAAAGCACAGGGACAGTACAATAAACGAGATAGATTAAAGTATAACAAAAACGAATTATAAACTTTACATTAACAGTAGCGTTGGCACCAGAGGCACACACACAAACACAATAACATTAGAATATGCCAAGTTGGCGAACATGAGGGAACACGAACATTAAGAAACTTGAGGAATTTGTCAACATACATCAGCATACATTAGACCAGTTCTGAAATATGCAGCTACAGCATGGAACCCCACGGCTCGTAAAGCACACAAAAAAAATTGAGAAAATCCAGAGATGAATTGTGAGGAAAGATTAATTTAACGATGCTAGAATAGTTAAACCAGAGGCTATCACCATATACTAGACACTGAGGGGGAATATAGAGCGTCTTTTCCAGGTAAGAGAACAATCCGAGAGGACACAGGTGGAAAATTGGAGACACAGATAAGCCAGGGAATCATAAAGCAATGCCCTTATACAGTAAGAGCGGTAAAGAAGGGGAGAAAAATTTGCTGTCAAAATTTACAATACAGCTTCATGAGTACGAGGTAGTTTTGAAACAAACCAAATACAAAGATTGTGGGCAAGAGACGCGAGCCAGCCTCCTGACTCTGAGAGAATGTGGGTTCAAAACAAGCGAAGCATGCCAAGAATGGAATGCTTCATACTTATGAAGCTGATGAAGGGTTAAGAATCGCTCGCATGCTTTCTTTTATGATTTGTTCAAATGCCTCATTAACGTCTCGAGAACTTCTATAGCTGCAATGTTTGAATTTCATAACCCTCATCTTTTGTGGGCCTACAGGTTACGTAACTAATTATCTGCACTTTCTGTATACATAGTGAAGGCGGACATGGTATTAATCTGGCAGAAAGTGTTCATTAGTTTCCTGTTTTTACTTAATTGCCTCAGCCGTGCTTTTCTCACCCTGCTCATACCTCATTACCACATCTCACATCTTTACTACCACCCTCTTTCATAACCACCATCACCACCCAACCCGTCCACATCGCATTTTGCCGTATAAATCTCCCTAAGGCCAGAAACTGATGCACTAAAAATCCAGCCCATCCTTCTGTTTCAGTAGTACTTATAGTAACGATGAGGACCATAGTACATATACCGACGTACAACGAAATTAGAAAGTAAAAATCTGAACTATTGAGGTGGACAAACCGGAAATTTTTTTTTTACTTGTGTTGCTTTGACAAACTAACATAACCTAACCTAACTTCACTAGGCCTAATACATGATACCTGAGACCTAATATAGTACATATGTGTGCTATACTAGGTCTAGGAATATTTACGTTCGTGTTTTAGTTTCATTTATTTTCAAAGAATTCCTTACTAGTCAGTATACTACTATCTAAAAGCTAAGCACCTACGAAATCGTGATTATTGACGACTGTCACAATAGGTACTATCTAAACAGGAGGATGGGTTGCAAAGATCAGAGCGGCTCCCTCTGACGTATGCGAGCGTGTTCTATTGTCGTATGACGTATGTCCAGTGTTCTATTCCTGGATCATCGGCTAGGTTTGGGTTCGGGCAATTTAGTACATCATTTTTGTGACGTTCTGACAGCTCGAGAGGATGGGCTGCATCACCACCTCCCACATCACCCCCCACCAACTCCCTCATCACCCCCCCCCCCCCCCACCCCATCCTGTTCATCTCAAGGGTTCCCACTCACAGGAGAGGAAGAGGCAGATCCTTTACAGAGCAAATAAATACTTGAAAGAGATGTAATTCGCACAGCAGAGTTCACTCTCCAGCAGCCTTCCCCCCCCCCCGCCTCCCTCCTTTCTATTTACCTCACCTTTCCCTCCATCTGCGTGACGGGAGACATCTCCCGTCACGCAGGGTGCCCTCGCACCTCCACAGATCTCCAGTATCAGCTCTTGATACTGGTAATGGCTCAAAAGGGCCACCACTTACGGGCTATTCATGCCCGTGCCACCTTTTGGGTGGTTTTAATCTTCATCAATCAATCATCCTCCATCTGCCAACCTACCCCCCCCCCGTCTCCTCTTCCCTTTCGTTTATCAACCCCCTGCCCCTCTTCCCCTTTGTCAATAACCCCGCCGACCCATTGTCCTCCTCCCTCAAAATTTCTAATTACTTTATTGAATTTATTAGTTTTTGCTTTATTTGTTATTGTTTGCATGTTGGGATTAGCAGCGTCTGAGGTGTAATTTTGTAACGTATAGAAATCCGTTGTGCTTCCTTCTGCTTTTTGGCTAAATGTTGGTCTTTCTCGTGATTTTTTAACTGTTGTATTTATTCTCATTTATCAGGTTTTCCCGCGTTTCTCCCCTTCCTTTCAAATTGGCCGCTCAACGGTACACAGGCTTGAGACGGGAGAATATATGCGGAAGTTCAAAATTAAACTAAAGTGACGTTTCTTGGGGGAACTAAAGGTGTTCTTGACAACAGGCGAGAGTTTCCTAGCCTATGTCTGTCTTCCGTGTGTCTGGTGTTTGATCCTCTTTTGTTTCTTGTGTGTTTATTCCGAAAATTCGATTAATTTAAAGCTATAAATATATTTCCTTTTTTTTTGTTCAAAGTTGATTTTTCTGTTATTTTTATATATCTCCAGTTTTATAATTACTATAATTTTGTATTATAATTTTACAATGTGGTGTTTTAAACATTAAGTTTTAATATGGTTTTCCTGTGTTAATAAAACAAAATGACTGTGCAATAAAAATGTTAAATCAGCTTCTCCATGTGTAACTGTGCGTAACCTCATTATCAGACCATGCAACAAGTCAGTACATAAAGAAATAGCACAATAATTCAGGAACCATTGGCAACTACTTATATTAAAATTAATATTAATTTATGACTGGCGTATGGGGGCGACCCAACTCTTCTGCTCCAGAAAGCTTCTCGTATATACCACGTTATTGTGATTTGTGTAATACACGAAAGACTGATTTAATTGTTTATATGGTATAATAAAAATTGGTGTTTTCTCAGAAACTAGTAAATATTATTATTATTATTATATATGGTGGGTTTATGCACTGATAGGTCTAGGTAAGGTTTGTGTAGATGTTTAGTTACAAGCAAGTCCACCACGGGCTCACTATCGCCCGTGCTACTTGAACTTTAGTTCAGAGTTGCTGAATCTAAAACGACAACAAGATTGGTTATAATCACTTCGGGTCTGTTAAGTGTACGGGGTTGAGGGTGAGTGAAGTAGGTTTTGAACCATAGCTTTGAACAGTCACAATTACAGATCCAAAATAAAAACCCATCCTACAAAAAAGTCCTCCCGTTTAGATAGCACTTCTTGTAATTATGTGGATCATCGTACATACATAGACATAATGGACAATTAGATAGTAGAATTTGGTACTATTCACTTTATAGTCCGAAAAAAATGAAGCCAAAAAAGCAAACTTAAATATTCTTAGGCCTATTATAGCACATATGTTCTATATTAGCCCTCGGATAGCGTCTATTAGGCCTACCAGGGTTAGGTTACGTTAAGTTTTCTTTGCAACATCAGTACAAAAACTTTTCCAGTTTGTCTAAATTCATTAGTACCGAGTTCTTCTTTCTAATTGCCTTTTACTTCAACGTATGTATGATGGTCCTCATCGTTATTATCAGTACTACCTAAGCAGGAGGACGGGATAAAGCAAAGATATTATTTATGGCTACTATGGATATAATGTACAAAATATGAACTGTTTTATCCGTGAACTGGAATTTTAAGAGATAACAAAACTGAAACAGCCTAACCATAAACTGATCCTAACCTGTCCTACATAAGCAGCCCAAAGCCTAACATACGTAATCATGGGCCTAACCGATTACATACATGTATTATAATTTATCTAGGGGAAAAGTAATATGGTTGTTGCCGTCTTTCTTAAGGCCGATGCAAAATTAAAAAGTATGAAATGCGGATATTTTGTTTTGTGTGCAACAGTTCATATTTTATACATTCCATCAACCGTCGCTATTAGGCATGAATTTTTGCACAAGAGGCTCCAAAATACACATTACTGCCAACTGCGAACCCGACCGCCGTTTGTTTTGACGATGGGCTTTGATTATTTTTATTTACAGAACGCAGTCGAAGAACTTTAAGAGGGCCACAAAAGCAGATGACCTCTGACTCTTGTTACCAAGCTCAGAGCTTTTCTTTCCCGCAACACATCTTAAATCTTACTATACTTGTTTTCCCTGAAACACGAACCGATAATCTGTTTGTAACCAGTCCCCAATAACTGTTGAGTGAACAGCGGGAGAACAGTTAACTATGTGCCTAGGCAACCCTTCCATGCCCAGGTCTCGAACCTGGACAAAATCGCTCGCGAGGCGTAAGTCGAGTGTGTTACCACCTCTCATGGAATTGATATTGGCCAATGTTTTGAGGCCGAAATAGTCTTTAAATTTATCTTCACCAAAACTGTTTCTTGGGTGGCATTTCATAATAACATTTGTTGGCTTTTTGGTTACGTAAGCTATTATATTTATTTAAAGTGTGTGGGTGAGGGACTAAAGAGGTGCGCTTTGAATATAGAAGTAAGCGAAGCACTGTTAGAGAAAAGCTGTAACAATCAGCCGCGTCTGCTGAATTAATGAGCTTGTGACATGATGGCCTACTGCTGTCTGCTGCCTTGAACGAACACCCTTCCTTCCACATGATTTATTTTCAACTGAATGCAAGCTACCCATGCCGGGGACTTCCTATTGGCTGACCCTAATTTCTCGTTAGGCACACGTCTGGACCATCGAGACCTAAGTATTGGTGTTGCCCTGCGCCTTGCCGCCCCTTTCTCCACCGAACACCGGTGTATCTGCGGCTATGCGTGGGCAGACCAATACGGCAGCCATGGTCTCATCTGTCGTAAGTCACCGGGAAAGATTGCCAGACATGAAGCAGTCAATGACATCACCAAGATAAGTGTGGGTACAGCTGGGTGTCCAGCACAAAGGAAACCTCAGTTGTGCAGACCTGACAACAGTCACAAACGCCCAGATGGAGTTACCATGCAGCCATGGAGGGATGGTAGACAGGTTGTGTGGGACTACAGTGTGCATCTGCAGTGGCTGATGCTCATCTACCTCATAGTACAGCTGAGGGAGGCGGGGCGGCCACCTTCAGGGAAACCCAGAAAACTAATAAGTACAGGGACATAGAACGTTGTTACAGGTTTGTGCCTATAGGCTCCAAGATCCTGGGCGCCTTAGGTAAATGTGCACTTAAGTTCCTAAAGAAGGTGGGTGAGGAACTCATTAGGCAAACTAGAGACTAACGAGCGGCCAGTTTCCTGTTCCAACGCCTCAGTGTCGCGATCCAGAGAGGAAATGTTTGTTGTATCTTGGGCACGCACCCTACATCCGAAAAGCTGGATGAGGTCTTCGTTCAGTGATTGTTATATGTGTGTGTGTTTTCTGTAAAGTGTAACACAATGTAATAAAACAAACAGGGGTGGTATTAGAAACAAATATTAAAGTGTTCGGTGATAATCGACATGGTCTTCTCTGAGTACTCTTTATTTTCTTCTTCGAGGCTATGGGTCCCTACAATTGCACTAGAGGCATACCCCTTAGTATTTAATAGTATTTCTAAAATATTTTGATCTTGATACGAGGCTATACGTATCATCCAGCAGATTAATTTTACCAAATTTTATTTTAAAACTACGTATACTGAAAACTAAAAAAAAAAGGGTTCATGCTTTTGGATAGTTTTTAATTGTTTAGTAACATGTAATATCGGTATTTCAACAAGACACAAGACATGGTTACAGCGGTAAGATTTCATTCATCAAGTGGTACTAAGATAAGCTTGTAACATGTGACCCCGGCACTTACCCTGAGTGCCGCAGCTGTGAATGCCTCTAAAGTCACGTGTTGATACTTTAAACATTCTGGACCACAATGTAATTACTAAATCTAATACTATCATGTCACACAAATGAATGAAAAGGTCTGTATATATACGTGTAAATGTAAAAATAGTCACTGTTTATCTTGAGAGGAGACAAAGCCTCTTGGCTCAAGGGAACGAACGATCAGGCTTTCCAATGTTTATCTTTTTTTCATGATAGTTTTCTGACATTTACAAGGCGAATTTTCATATTTTTTACACTTCCGTTTACAGACTCACGGTTATCTAGTTTATATGCGCATTTCCACTCCAAGACACCTACAAACTAATGCATTTTTAGCCATTTTAAGATAAAAAAACTCAGTGAGTACTTGACACACTTCCACACCTGATGACACTGATTGGTGGAGACCAGGTCTGGGGGGTTGGGGGGGGAAGGTGTTCGAATGCTTGTGTATTTCACATAATGCATCTGTTTAGTGGGGTTCAGGAAGTAACGACGATGGATATCTAATATATTGCGAAATATTTTACCAGACGGTCTTGGCTTTAGCGGACACGTGAGTAGAACACCCACGAGTAATTAATACTGGTGCTTCATGTAGTAGCCTAGTCAGGGGTCGCATTCCCGAGTGTGGGAGGGTGGGGCTCTCACACTTGCCATCCATCTATTAAACCCTCACCATTACCCCTCATTCAACAATGCATTCACTAGAACACTACATTGATGAATGTGAAACCGTAAAGGACTTTAGACCTCCTGGCCTCTTGTACCACCAACTGTGTAACTATTTTATTGACTCAGGTGTTCTGGAAATTTACCCCAAATTTGCTTGTCCATTTTAAAGAATGAAGAACAATTTTTTATATGTATTACTTCTAAGCTGCATCACTTATGAACCCATCCCTGCCCTTGTGTGGCAGTGCACAGTAGAAAGTTGTTCTCACATATCCATACATTAAAACATTGATTGTAACCATGATATATATGTGCTTCAGCCTACAGTTTAGACCTATTGTCTTATGTATGACCCTCTGTCCTGCGTGACAGTGAATACTAGCATTATCCTCACTTTAATCAGACTATCAAAATCCTCAGATTAGGCAAAATTGTAATTAATTATGTCAATAAAGATGTTAATAATAATAATAATTCAACAAGGAATATAGTCAAGAGGCAGGTATATACCGCTTCTAGACGAATACACACTAAGAATCTACTCTAGTTTTGGACTTTTGTTCAGGACTAAAGAGTATTTTATAAATTTACAAGGGAAAATTGACATTTATATATTTTATATAGTTCTCAGTAAACCAATTTTCCATATCATCACCGAGCATGAGCCGTAAACCCCAAATGTTATATTTGATCCTGCCTCGCAAGAACTTCAGTATTCTGTCAACCGAGTAACCCTCCTGCCTGCCTATCCACACACAAAATGTAATCAGAAAGTAACATAATTATTGTATTTTTAATTTTCTTGCATTTTGCAGAAGAGGAGAGGGAGCCCCATCCTGTTGTAGAAGAGAAGAGGGAGCTCCAGCCTGTTGTTGCAGAAGAGAAGAGGGAGCCCCATCCTGTTGTTGTAGAAGAGAAGAGGGCGCCCCATTTTGTTGTTGCAGAAGAGGAGAGGGAGCCCCATCCTGGTGTAGAAGGGAGGAAGGAAAACCATCTTCTGTAAAAGGGAAGAGAGAGAGAGCCCCATCCGTTGTAGAAAGAGAGAGGGAGCGACATGCTGTTGTTGAAGAATTGGAGAGGGAGCCCCATTCTATTGTAGAAGGGGAGAAGAACCTCATCCTCTTATTGTACAAGGGGAGAGGGAGCTCCATCTTGTTAAAGAAGGGAAGGGGAGGGAGAGCCCCATCTTGTTATTGTTGACGGGGAGTCTCGATTTGCTGTAGGAGGGAGAGCTCCATCCTGTTGAAGAAGGGAAGGGGATCTCCCTCCTATTGCTGAAGAGAATGGGGGTTTATCTGGCTGTAGAACCGAAAGGAGTGTATCATGCTGTTGAAGGGAAGGGGGAGGGAGGGAATTGTCATGGGAAAGGACTAAGCCATTACGACCATATAGCAGGAAGGGTAGAGGGGGGAGTGTCCTTCCTGTTTTCTGTGTACTTGGACCCATTAACTGAATGGGGTTACGGGGCAGGATGTCACGTTGAACACACACGAGCACCAATGTCTTCTGTCAAGATGACAAGTTGTTGTTACTTGTCCACACCAGATGCCAGTAGGTGTGGTTGGATCTAAAACTTGTACCTATATGAACATTCTGATGTCACTGACCTCGTGCACACCATTTTTATATAAAACAAACTATTTTATCTTTATGTTAGGATATGTTAGGTTACGATAGGTTAGGTTTGGTTTGGTTTGGTTAGGTTATGTTAGGCTAGGCTAGGCTAGGTTAGGTTAGGTTAGGTTAGGTTAGGTTAGGTTCGGCTAGGCTAGGCTAGGCTAGGCTAGGCTAGGCTAGGTTAGGTTAGGTTAGGTTAGGTTCGGCTAGGTTAGGTTAGGATATATTAGGTTAGGCTAGGGTACGCTACTTTATGATATGTTAGGTTAAATTAAGTATGCTTATGGTGTAGCGATGGTACTTTTCTCAGCCTTTACACCCTACTCCCAGATTATACAGTATAAAGATCATAAGAGGTTAACCCTTCGACTTCAACTGGTAAGATAGCGACGTCTTCGCTTGTTGCAGGCGTTCGAACCTTGATGGTCCTCCAGGCGGTTGGGCACCGTTCCTTCACTCGGGCCTCATATTCCTTTCAAGTGCTGTAGTATTGATTGATAACGATTAAGCCACCCAAGAGGTGGCAAGGGCATGAATAGCCCGTAAGTGCAGTTGCTACCTAGAGTTGCGAGGGGGCGGGTGTGGTTTGGCGTGTCGGCGCCATGGGGGCCCCCCTTCCCCCTGTGGTGCGTGCCCAGTCAATCGGACTTGAGTTTTCTGCTCGGGCGGGTTATCCCGAGGTGAGTTTGGTGCTATGTGACATGCTGCGGGTCCCTGTGGGGGATGTCTATGGTGTTGAGCTGGTGTCTGCCCGGCGAGTGGTTGTTAAGCTAACAACTGAGGAGGTGTATAGGGCGTTTTTACGTCGGTACGAGGGGCGGACTTTGCCCCTGCCCGAAGGCGCGGGCACTGTAACTGTCTCCGACTGCAGTGGTGCCATCACATATGTCAGCGTGCATGGGGCGCCCCTGGAATTTCTGGAGGGACTGCTGAGGCGTTATTTCGGCCAGTTTGGGGCGGTCGTCAGTGTGCGGTTGCACCTACTCTCCTCGGGTTCGCTCAAGGGTGTGCGGTCCAATATTCGCACCCTAGGAATGAGGCTGCGGGCGGACATTCCTTCTCAAGTGAGGCTTCTGGGGTGTTCTGTCCGAGTGTTTTATGCTCGTCAGCCCCGTACGTGTTACCGCTGTGGCCTCTTGGGTCATCAGGCTGCTGGGTGCTCTGAACCTGCCGTCGCGCCTGTCAACCTCTTCCGTGAGGAGGATTTCCCGCCGCTCCCTGTGGAGGAGGATTCGGTGGGTGTGGCCGCCGCTTTGGCTGTTGCCGTACCGCGTGTGTCGCCTGAGGCGTCTCCTGAAGCGTCTCCTGCAGATGTCGCCCCTCCCCCAGAGGTTGTGTCGCCTGTTGCGGTTGCCTCTCCGGCGGTTGTATCGCCGTCGGATGATCGTCCTGCCCCGGTTACTGTCCTGGATGCTTCTGTAGTTCTTCCGGCTCCTGTATGCGCGGCTCCCCCGTATTCCTGTTCTCCATCTGTGGTGCATGTCACTGCGCCCTCGCCGTGTGCCCGGGATGTGCTGGGTGCTGGGGCCGCTGTGGGACCTCCTACTGTGCTCGACCTGGTTCCCCGTGTGGTTGAGGATGCTGCCGTCCTGCGGCGGACGTCGGTTCGCCCGGCTTGTGTTGTCCGGGTCTCTGGATCGACATCCGGCTCTGATGATGTGCGGCCGGTGCCCAAGCGTTCCCGGAGATCTTCTGATTGGGCTGATGCGGGAGAATTCGACGACGGTGGATCTTCCAGTGACAGTGGTGAGGTTCCGTCCCATTCCTCGGTGGTAGCGGAGGTCCATGTGCCTGCGGCTGCCTGTCTCGATGTTTCCTCTCGTGAGGTGCCTGTGGAGCTTGCTTCCGGTGCGTCGCCTGCGTCGGATGGTTCCGGTTCTGCGTGGGGGGTAGTTCCTCCTGCTGGTGAGTGTAGTGACCTGGTGATGGTGTTCAAGAAGACTGTTCCCTCTGGGGGCTCCGTGCCCCCGGTTTCGTCCCCCGTTTCGGCGGCAGAGGGTTTGCCACTTCTCCCGTCTCCGACCGTCTCTACTGTGTCTCCTGCGGTGTCAGATGTGGGGTTGCCGTCTCGGCGGACTTCGTCGTCTTCTCCTATGCGTCCGGCGGCGGGGCCTTCTCGGGCTGTAGGAGGCGCTTCTTCCGTGTCTTCCGCTTCCCTTCGTTCTGCCTTCCCTCGTTATGCGACGACTGTCGCCCAGCTTCGCATGCTGCCGTTTCCGCCTGATCTGGTGGTTCCCGAGTATATGCTCGCCCCCCTGAAGCAGGGGGACCGTTGTCCTACTGACTGGGAGTACTTAGTGTGGGAAGCTTATAAGCAGAAATATCCTAGGCATGAATTTCCTGATAAGTATGTGCCTCCCACTGTCGTGTCTTATTCTTATAGGTGATTTTTTGTGTGTGTGTTTGTGCTATATGTTGTTGTGTTGTGTTCGTTGTGTGCGTGGTGTGCGATTGCGTGCGTGTGTGTGTTTTGTATTTACTTTCTGATGTTGTGTGTTGTGCCTCTCTGTGTGGGTTTTCAGGGCCAGTTTGGCTTGTTTGTGTTGGTTCACGGGTTGGGTTGTTGGGTGAGGGTTTGGGTAATTTGTCATTGTACTGCTGTGCTTTTTGTTTTTGTTGTCGGCCCTTCAAGCCGATGTTTTGTGTATTTGATATTTTATTATTTTGTGCCTTTGTGATTTCTTCCTGTGCCTTTGTTCTTTGTATCTTTGTGCCTTTGTCCTTGTAACTGTGCCTTGTGTTTATTGTAATCTGTTGCCTTACTTATGCTTGCCTGTACGCTTCACATTGTACGACACGTCTTGCACTGTTCCTTTTCTCCCGTGATTTTGTGCTGTGTGTGTTTTTTGGTTTATTTACATTACCCTCCTGTCTTGTCTTGTTATTAATGTTTACTGTGTTCCTTTGTGTTTATGCTCATTGTTGTTTTGTTGTCGGCCCTTCAGGCCGGTATATATATGTATTTGTCTTTTTTTGTTGTGCCTTTGTGTTTGTGTTTCTGTTTTGTTCTTGTTTTATTGTATTTATTGGCATGTACGCATGTAAAAATAAATATAAAAAAAATAGCCCGTAATAGCCTTACTTAGCTATTAGCGCTGTCCTTATACTCACCTCATCTTGAGGTATGTGAGGAATATCCGACGGAATCTAATGTGAATGCAACCCTTCATGTATAGTCTAGGGTAGCTGCATAAATGCTTAAGTATGTTAATAATAATAATAATATAAAAATGTGTGTAAAATCGACCCATTTTCCAAAGTGATAGTACATATAGCGACCGAGAGTAATGTGTACAGTATATGAAATTTTGTATATAGCTAACAGTGTACGTTTTGTAGTATTGAAAAATGAAAACCAAATTGGTAATTGTGGAGCCAATTACCGCGTAACGTGGTGATGGTGGGTCCCTTGATTGTTTCAAGCGTGGGTTGGACATGTATATGAGTGGGATTGGGTGGTTATAAATAGGAGCTGCCTCGTATGGGCCAATAGGTTCTGCAGTTACCTTTAGCCTTGGCATAGTATAATTCACATAAGTTCTTTATTTAGCCAAGAAAATTATGGAAGCACTTTATTAAATATTCGTAATAAACACTTGATTAGGCCAAAGAATTAATGTAAACACTTTTTTTCTTCATTAAATAATATACAGTATAAAGATCATATTTACACCAATTTATCCATATCATCACCGAGCACGAACCGTAAGCCCCAAATGTTATACTTGATCCTGCCTCGCAAGAACTTCAATATTTTGATTACTGAGTAACCAAGAAATTTAAAGATACAATAATTATGCTTCTTTCTGATTGCATTTTTTGTGTGTGGAGAGGCAGGCAGAAGGGTTATTCAGTAGACTCAATATGTCCCTTGGTATTTTCTCCTGGACAGAATTATATAAAATATATATAAATGTAATAATTTCCCCTGTATTTTAATGTAAATTTATTCTCCAAATTTTGTAAATCGTTTAAAGGAAAATAAGTATAACATTCAGGGGTTTTTAAAGATCATATTCTGTACTAATGGAAAACTTGTTCACTAAGAATTGTAATGTATAATTGCCTTGTAAAACTTTTGTATATTTGATTTATATTGTATTTTCTTAAATAAAGATAAAAAAAAGTAGACAATATTGAAGTTCTTGCGAGGCAGGATCAAGTATAACATTTGGGGTTTACGTTCTGGTAAACAAAAAACATGAAGATGTTTTAGCTGGGCAACGATCACAGTTTTTTTTTTTTGGGGGGGGGGGGGGGGCAGGGATATTCCTGCGTTGGCCCTAAGCCTCTGGCTGGCCCACTAGTGTTGCTTGTTTCTGTTTTACTTGGGCGGAGTATGAGTATTTGTGACTCGTATGGTCGCTTCAGTAAGATTTTGCCATATGTTTTTAACAACTTCTGCTGTTGAATCTAAGTTGAAATCTTAATGGGTTTGTAACTGTGCACTGTGTTAGATAATGTTTAAGTGGTCTGTCGGGCATTTCTCCACAGTGCGTTACCATGAATGCTA
>WNGS01004946.1:25145040-25170939 GCA_020271785.1 Procambarus virginalis
AGATAATCATAATAACCACGACGGCTGTACATTCTTGTGCTGAGTGATCACCTGATCCTAACCTAGGCTTCAAGTCTCCATCTACGACCTTCCCATAATATCATCCGATCCTAAATAAATTATATCCGCTTCGACAATCCATCTTCCTGTTTAGATAGTACTTTTTGTAACTATGTGGGCTAGAGAATGCAATTTGACAGATTTGGAATTATTCACTTTATAGAGTTATCTTAAGGTTATCTTGAGATGTTTTCGGGGCTTAGCGCGCTGCCCGGTCCACGACAGGCCTCCTTTTTTGTTACACACCCCCAGGAAGCAGCCCGTAGCAGCTGTCTAACTCCCAGGAACCTATTTACTGCTAGGTAACAGGGGCATCAGGGTAAAAGCAACTTTACCCATTTGTCTATGCCGGCACCGGGAATCGAACCCGGAACCTCAGGATACGAATTTGAAGCGCTGTCCACTCAGCTGTCAGGCCCCTGGGTGTGGGGTACACCTTCCATAACAAGCCCACTGGATGGGTGTGGAGTACACCTTCCATAACAAGCCCACTGGATGGGTGTGGTACATCCACGGCACGGATATAGCTTGCATTATATCACGAACCACAGTGACTAGCGTCTCAGCTGACCAGTCGTGAGGTCCTTAAGAGTCGAGAGTAACCATCTTAGCCACATCTTAGCCACCCTTTGGTCCACTCGCATATGTACACACATCTTAGCCACCCACTTGTGTACACTCGTATATATACCCTCAAGTATCACTTGTGTCAATATGTATCACGCTAAATTAAATGTGTCTATCTTTACAGTCGTTCCTGCTAAGGTTTACGGTTCTGTGTAATTACAAAAATAAGATAAAGACCGAGAAAGAGAAATCTGAATTGGTAGATACATGTAAGCAAGTGATAGCTGAGAAGAAATAAATTTTGAATGAATGAAAAATATGTTTAATATCTTAGCAGGTGTACAAGAGGTGTGTGTTACACAGAGTGTGTTGTAGCCTCACCTCTGAAGCGTCTGGTGAAGTTGAACATCTTGTAGTGTTCATTTTCATGTTCTACAATTATATTGTTAAGGGGCGTTACTTCCAATTTTGCCAATGAAAACTCGTTCGATTTCAATCAAACTTTTTTGACAAGTTGTATATGAAAAGGGTTTCATCTGGCCCAAGTCTCAGCATCGTAGCATAAATAGGAAGGGAGAAAAAATATTGACTTATGTGTCAAAAATTTTCCAAAATGGTCAAAAACGATTATCAAACAAAAATGTCAACTGAAATCATGTCTATGACTCTCAGCTATCACAATAGCATATATTAAAAACAATTATAATTAGTTTTATTAAAACAAGTTTTTTTAATTTTATCTCTCTCTTTGTTTATAGGGCGATTTGCATGAAACTTTATACACCTGACTGCACGTAAGCACATTTGTAAGGGTGCCAATTTTGGAGGAAATTGGTTGATGTCAACCTCAGCCACAGATGGCAACACTTAGACTTTATTTTTTACTTGACCATTTATGTTACTGAAAATATATTTTTCATTTTATATTCAATTTACATGAAACTTATACGTTATATGTAAAGTTTATGTCTCTAAAATCTTAAGGAAGCGTTTTTTTCCTGAGTTCATTTATTGAGTTTATAAATAGCAATAAACATGACATATTTGCATAATTTGGGTGGGAACTTTGACTATTTGTATTAGGAAAACTAAAGACGTTTTGGAAAATCCCTTCCTATAGATCATTTATTATATGCTAATGTGTCAGAAAACTGTCATAGAATGATTATATCTGAAAGGTGTGGTTGTTTTATTTTAAAATAAAATAAAATGCTATGATATAAACAGCTTTCATTTTATTTTAAAATAAAATAAAATGAAAGCTGTTTAATATATATATATATATATATATATATTAATATATATATATATATATAATATATATATTATATATATATATATATATATATATATATATATATATATATATATATATATATATATGTCGTACCTAGTAGCCAGAACGCACTTCTCAGCCTACTATGCAAGGCCCGATTTGCCTAATAAGCCAAGTTTTCCTGAATTAATATATTTTCTCTAATTTTTTTCTTATGAAAAGATAAAGCTACCCATTTCATTATGTATGAGGTCAATTTTTTTTTATTGGAGTTAAAATTAACGTAGATATATGACCGAACCTAACCAACCCTACCTAACCTAATCTAACCTATCTTTATAGGTTAGGTTAGGTTAGGTAGCCGAAAAAGTTAGGTTAGGTTAGGTTAGGTAGGTTAGGTAGTCGAAAAACAATTAATTTATGAAAACTTGGCCTATTAGGCAAATCGGGCCTTGCATAGTAGGCTGACAAGTGCGTTCTGGCTACTAGGTACGACATATATATATATATATATATATATATATATATATATTATATATATATATATATATATATATATATATATATATATATATACACCAACGTACAACTCTACTAGAACGTAGAAATCTGTACTATTGAATTTGGATTTTTTTTAATAAAGTAATTGCAAAGCTCCAGGTACTCATACCAACGGGTCTGAATGGTCTAATCGGCTACACTGGCAAACTATTCATCATGAGCATATCCTCAAAAACACGCCAATGGATAATGTAACTGCTCAGCTCCAGGTACTACTACTACTGCAACTGTTACTGTGGCTGATTTTAACACTACACATACTTTTGTATCGAATAATATACAATATAAAGTTCATATTACTCTAGACATACTAGCCTAGGTTACCAATAAACGGAAACGGTAAGATTTGTGTTGGATATATCAGAGTAAATTTCTTAATTTTAACTCACGTTACTGAAGCTTCCATATTATCATTGTTCGATGAGGATAATAATGATACTCAATTTTATCATCTATTGATTCCCATAAGATTGCGAAAAATCCAGCTGCAACCTCTGGCACGCCAGTTACGTAATTATCTTCTGCCACACTCTAAGAACAATAGACCCGAATCATTGTTCGTGTATCGTGCGTGAGAAGACGAAACACTAGCGTCCTCACACGTGGTCTTGAGTTACCTCACATGTATCTCACACGCTTTTCTTCAGCGATGTCCAATATTAGCGAAGAGTCTTCAGCGAGATCTATGTGTTTTTTTTTAAACATTTCGCATTATGATATTTATCGCGAAAGGGAAACTATCTCGATCTGAACAGAGAACACTAAGACATATATTTATATTAAACGAACAAATCCACAAGGGCCGTGACGAAGGTTCGAAGCTACGTCCGAGAGGATCCCAGACGCTGCCTTAATCGACTGAGCTACGACATGGTTATAGAGCTAACCGTAGCTCAGTCGATTAAAGGCAGCGTCTGGGATGCTCTCGGACGTAGCTTCGAACCCTCGTCACGGCCCTTGTGGATTTGTTCATTTGATGCATCGCGCTATTGTGATTTCTATGTGTATTTTTATATTATTGTAAAACTATAAAGTGGATTATAAAACTGATCAAGAACTATAAGGTATATTTGGCCTCGAACTTTATCCGGATAATTGCGTTATAAATCTGACTAAGAAGTATATCACAGTTTATATGGTAAGGGCAGACGAAAATGTCATGGTTTATAACGTCCAACATTGAAGCGAAATGAAGGAATATAAAGAATTAAATAGTTATGTTACTGACTACATCATTTGAATATACATATGAATAGGAAGGAGAGGAATATTCAATTGAAGCAACAATATAGTTTTGAAAAGAAAACTATGATACATCATATGGGGTTTACAGAGAATCAGATGGTATACCAAACTTCCACATAACATTGTATTAACTGTAAATATTACAAAAGTCAGTTCAAAAATTATATATTAATGATCTTGCAATCACATACTCATGTATATATTTTAAATATGAAATTATATTTACAAGGCCTATAGTCTTACACACGAGCCATCAGAAGCCAAAATTATATGAACATGTTTGCTGATGATGCGAAGCTACTGGGGAAGACCTGGACAAAATAGGTGTGGGGCACCACCTGGCATATGGAATTTAATGTGAATAAATGCCAAGTTATGGAATGTGGAAAAGGAGAGAAGAGAGAATGTAGAAAATATACCAAAGATTTGCACTATTTACACATTATGTGAACAAGTTTTAAAGAATTCTAATAAAGAAAAAGATCTAAAGGTGGTTGTGGGTTGAAAGCTGTCACCTAAGGACCATATAAAGTGAACATTGTGCGAGGAACTATGCTAAGCTTTCCAACTCCAGGATCGCTTTTACATAAATGGATGGCGAAATATTAAAGAAGTTGTTCACGACCTTTGTGGGACCAAAGTTGGAACATACAGCAGTTGAATGGTGCCCATATCTCATGAAACACATCAAATACCTCGTATGGATCGTTGGTTCAAATAGCCTCGGCTATCAACGACTTTTGTAAAGCCTGCAATGATCAAGTGGGTAACGTGCTGGATACGCTGGTGTTTGGAGCACCATGCTATCTAAGGTTCAAATTCTTCACGAGGTTGAGTTCTTTAGTTACATATAATTTGTGCGTTTATACTGGAGGACTCAAACAGAAAACGGGAGAGTACATAACTTTCGCGAGCCGATTTAATTTCAAATTACGGCTATTTTTGGCCATAGAGCGCATACTGGTGAAAAGCGACGTTATTTTTAAGAGGCCGGGTTGATAGCAGCACAAGACAAGGCTGTCTGGTGGACCGAACACACTTGTTTGGGGTCGCGCGCGCAGGAATGAACGTGCGGTCGCTGGCAGTCGCCCACACATGCGTCACTGGACCCGGCGAGAATGATACCCGCCCTCTCAACTAATACATCCCGTTTTGTTTCTGGCGTTATCGGAACTAACGTTTACAAAAAATGCACCATATTAAGAAAACTAACGGCTCACATTCACGTTTTCTATGCACCGAATTCGACCGGTGGAATTCTGGGGTTCCTTCAATTCTGGTGAGGCTAAAAGGTTGGATTTCTTAAGGAGTGGTAAATCAAGAGAACGTCCCAGAGAATGAATCATACGCAGTCCTCCGCCAGTTAACAGTTTACCCAATAAAGTTGTGGAAGTTACTAGCTTAATTATTTTTTTAATTGTTAACGACAAACTGTTCAGATAGCGGCAAGGATGGCAGGCACCTACACAGCTGGTGTGCCATGAGTCACGGCGCGGCTGGCAGACATTGGCCAGCTGGCATAGTCCTGTACCCATGTCGTCACCGCTGGCATAGTCCTGTACCCATGACGTCACCGTTGGTATAGCCATGTACCCATTACGTCACCGTTGGCTTAGTCATATACTCATGACGTCACCGCTGGCATAGTCCTGTACCCATGACGTCACCGCTGGCATAGTCCTGTACCCATGACGTCACCGTTGGTATAGCCATGTACCCATTACGTCACCGTTGGCTTAGTCATATACTCATGACGTCACCGCTGGCATAGTCCTGTACCCATGACGTCACCGCTGGCATAGTCCTGTACCCATGACGTCACCGCTGGCATAGTCATGTACCCATGTCGTCACCGCTGGCATAGTCATGTACCCATGACGTCACCGCTGGCATAGTCCTGTACCCATGTCGTCACCGCTGGCATAGTCCTGTACCCATGACGTCACCGCTGGCATAGTCCTGTACCCATGACGTCACCGCTGGCATAGTCCTGTACCCATGACGTCACCGCTGGCATAGTCCTGTACCCATGACGTCACCGCTGGCATAGTCATGTACCCATGTCGTCACCGCTGGCATAGTCATGTACCCATGACGTCACCGCTGGCATAGTCCTGTACCCATGACGTCACCGCTGGCATAGTCCTGTACCCATGTCGTCACCGCTGGCATAGTCATGTACCCATGACGTCACCGCTGGCATAGTCATGTACCCATGACGTCACCGCTGGCATAGTGGTACCCACTCACCTAGTTGTACTCACCTAGTTGTGCTTGCGGGGGTTGAGCTCTGGCTCTTTGGTCCCGCCTCTCAAACTGTCCTGTATGTCGTCACCGCTGGCATAGTCATGTACCCATGTCGTCACCGCTGGCATAGTCATGTACCCATGACGTCACCGCTGGCATAGGCATGTAAAATACATCTGTTTAGATATAGCGACCTGTTGTGGTTGGTGATATATAAACCTACCGGTTGCTTTAGCACTGCCGCTAGTTCATAAGACACCATTTTTTTTTACAGAATTGAGACAGGGGGCATCGTGAGCTACCTTTTAGATACAAGATTAAGCAACCTTCCTTGATCTTTTACTGCGCGTTTAGTCTTAAGATAGTGCAGACCACTAAGATATGAGACGCGCCCGTAGCCGCCATCTTGGATTAGTGCGTGACGTCACCAGCAGCCCTTGACAATGGTGTTCTGCATACCGCTGTAAATAATGCAGTTTTATTTAAGTAACCAAACCCCAACTTAACCTAAGGAAATCTAACCTATTCTAAGATAGTTTTAGCTAACATATTCTAGTGTTAATTGGCATCCACACTTGCGTGGTATTAAACACCTCATTCACCTGGGGCTCTTAGAGACTCGAACAGTACACCTCTATTTTCAAACTCTCAGCTGTGAGTAGTCTTATAAGAAAAAGACTTACACGAATAAAAATATAAAACTCAAAATAAGACTACTCATGGCTGAGTGGATAGAGCCACTGCCTCACATGTGTGGGGGTCCGTGCTTCGAGTCTCCTAGAGCCCAGTTGAATGAAATAATCTAGGTAATTGTAACGCAACCAAACCTAACCTGACCTCACGGTACCTAACCTATCTTAAGACTTAACCTAACGAAATCTAATTTAACAACACCTAACCTAATCAAACTTAACCTAACTTACTCTAACGAAACCTACCTTATCCTAAACTACCATACGTTAACGATGCCTAGCCTATCCGGAAGTAACCTAACTGAAGCCAGTAACATGTAGCCTAATTAAACTAATTAATCTAATTAAAACTAACTTAAACTCAAGATACACTAGAATCATTAATACGAAGCCAGAATTGAAGCTTCACATTATTCTAGACTCTTAAGAATCTAGAATAATATTATTCAGATATTATTTAAGGCAATAAAGTCATGAGCGACCCAACCTTCCCGACCCTGACTCTGAGACGAATTGGTTTTGTTCCTTCACGACAGCAGTGATTGATACGAACACCCGCCCGCCCCCCTCTCACTCTACGATAAAGGCAGAGAAAAGAATGTATCAGTCCTCGTCAATTTAAACACATCTTTTAAATGCGGTCTACCTGCCATTGATTTACCAGCTCATCTACACCCCATCAGCCAAAAACTGCAAGACATCTACTCATCGCCAAGAAAGGTAACGCGAATTTTGCCCTTAAAGCAATCTCAGTTGTAACAATTGCTTCATAAGGTCTCAAGAAATAAGTTTTAGAAAAAATAGAAATAGGTTTCAAGAAAAAGGTTTTAGAAATAACATTTGAACACAGGCTATCAGCGTCAGGTTAAACAAATGGCTGACCTCTTCTCTAACAGAACTAACTGTACTATAACTAGCTGCTAGTAAGCTAAAACACAGGAGTAATTTTACGTGATTTGAATTCTATTCTTTATTAAGCACTAGAAAATTTACGCGCTCCAGAAGCATACATTGACCAGGGAACACAAGCCCGAGATGAAACGCTGAATCATCTTAAACAGTCATGGAGCAGCAGTGGACCAGTCAGGAGGCAGCAGTGGACCAGTCATGGAGCAGCAGTGGACCAGTCATGGACAGCAGTGGACCAGTCAGGAGGTAACAGTGGACCAGTCAGGAGGCAACAGTGGACCAGTCATGGAGCAGCAGTGGACCAGTCAGGAGGCAACAGTGGACCAGTCATGGAGCAGCAGTGGACCAGTCATGGAGCAGCAGTGGACCAGTCAGGAGGTACAGTGGACCAGTCAGGAGGCAACAGTGGACCAGTCATGGAGCAGCAGTGGACCAGTCAGGAGGCAACAGTGGACCAGTCAGGAGGCAACAGTGGACCAGTCAGGAGGCAACAGTGGACCAGTCCAGGAGGCAACAGTGGAACAGTCAGGAGGCAACAGTGGACCAGTCATGGAGCAGCAGTGGACCAGTCAGGAGGCAACAGTGGACCANGAGAGAGAGAGAGAGAAGAGAGAGAGAGAGAGAGAGAGAGAGAGAGAGAGAGAGAGAGAGAGATGGGGAAGGGGTGGGGGGCAGACAGTACTGAGGCTGACCCCAACAGTCAATGACAGACCCAAATGAGACGCCCCGCTCCCACAGCTGGTGGCCCAAGATGAGACGTCCCGCTCCCACAGCTGGCGGCCCAAGATGTGACGCCCCGCTCCCACAGCTGGTGGCCCAAGATGAGACGCCCCGCTCCCACAGCTGGTGGCCCAAGATGAGACGCCCCACTCCAACAGCTGGTGGCCCAAAATGAGACGCCCCACTCCAACAGCTGGTGGCCCAAAATGAGACGCCCCATTCCCACAACTGGTGGCCTAAGATGAGACGCTCCATTCCCACAGCTGGTGGCCCAAGATGGTCGCCCCACTCCCACAGCTGGTGGGCCAAGATAAGACGCCCCGCTGCCACAGCTGGTGGCCTAAGATGAGACGCCCCGCTCCCACAGCTGGTGGTCCAAGATGAGACGCCCCACTCCCACAGCTGGTGGCCCAAGATGAGACGCCCCGCTCCCACAGCTGGTGGCCCAAGATGAGACGCCCCACTCCCACAGCTGGTGGCCCAAGATGAGACGCCCCGCTCCCACAGCTGGTGGCCCAAGATAAGACGCCCCGCTCCGACAGCTGGTGGCCCAAGATGAGACGCCCCACTCCCACAGCTGGTGGCCCAAGATGAGACGCCCCACTCCCACAACTGGTGGCCTAAGATGAGACGCTCCACTCCCACAGCTGGTGGCCCAAGATGGTCGCCCCACTCCCACAGCTGGTGGGCCAAGATAAGACGCCCCGCTGCCACAGCTGGTGGCCTAAGATGAGACGCCCCGCTCCCACAGCTGGTGGTCCAAGATGAGACGCCCCACTCCCACAGCTGGTGGCCGAAGATGAGACGCCCCACTCCCACAGCTGGTGGCCCAAGATGAGACGCCCCGCTCCCACAGCTGGTGGCCCAAGATGAGACGCCCCACTCCCACAGCTGGTAGCCCAAGATGAGACTCCCCACTCCCACAGCTGGTGGCCCAAGATGAGACGCCCCACTCCCACAGCTGGTGGCCCAAGATGAGACGCCCCACTCCCACAGCTGGTGGCCCAAGATGAGACGCCCCACTCCCACAGCTGGTGGCCCAAGATGAGACGCCCCACTCCCACAGCTGGTGGCCCAAGATGAGACGCCCCACTCCCACAGCTGGTGGCCCAAGATGAGACGCCCCACTCCCACAGCTGGTGGCCCAAGATGAGACGCCCCGCTCCCATAGCTGGTGGCCCAAGATGAGACGCCCCACTCCCACAGCTGGTGGCCCAAGATGAGACGCCCCGCTCCCACAGCTGGTGGCCCAAGATGAGGCGTCAGGGTGAGGAGGGCCAGGGTGAGGGAGGGCCGAGGGCCTGGGTGAGGGAGGGCCGAGGGCCAGGGTGAGGGAGGGCCGAGAGCCAGGGTGAGGGAGGGCCGATGACCAGGGTGAGGGACGGCCGAGGGCCAGGGTGAGGGAGGGCCGAGGGCCAGGGTGAGGGAGGGCCGAGGGCCAGAGTGAGGGAGGGCGACCAGCTGATGTCACCACTATAGTGGCTTGGAAGCAGACACGGGCGGCGACCTCGGGCCACCATCATAGTGTTAGGCACTCTAAGGATGCAGCGACACTCGCGCGTGTGTGTGTGTACTCACCTAGTCACCTGTGTGTGTGTGTGTGTGTGTGTGTGTGTGTGTGTGTGTGTGTGTGTGTGTGTGTGTGTGTGTGTGTGTGTGTGTGTGTGGGTGTGTGTGTGTTCTCGGGGTAGTGTAACACCTCCTAGTAACAACAGCTGATGCTGCTGCTGTTGTTGTTGTTGCTGCTGCTGCTGCTGCTGCTGCTGCTTCTAGTCTATCTGTTGTTACTGATCCATCAACTGTTGCTCCTGGCCGACCTTCTGTATATTGTGTGCGTGATGACTATATTACTCTTGACGTTACTAATACTTGTATATAACTGCTCCTCACACTGCCTTTGATGTACTCGCCTAATTGTGTTCACCTAACAGCACTTGCAGAAGTTGAGATTCAAGCTCTTTGGTGCAGCCTCTCAATCTTCTATCGGGAGCCTGGAGTATAGGTTCTCAACCTGTGTGTCCCTCCATTACAGACAATATCCTTGTAGTTATGTAATATACTGTATTCCCCTAAAAAAATGGTGCATGCGGTACAGCTTCAATGACTATTTTCTTCCAGTGATGTGAGGATGAAGTTCTTCAGTGACCCTTCAGTGACCCTTCAGTTCTTCAAGACCTTTCAGTATTCAGTGCTGGTGCTAAAACCTGCTGGCATGTCTCTGAGCTTTCTCCAACTGATTTTTTTTATGTTTAACGTGATACGGGCTCGAAGCTATTGCTGCACATCCCAGAATTGGTCTGATGTTTGTGATATAGAAGGCCACGAATGATTAACTATGCAGATTTGTAAATGAGGTTCGTATGTTGGTGAACCATGTGTTTGCAGCTGATTAGGTTTGTTTAATGTTGGCTTCGGGAGACAGGTTCGGGTTTGTTATCAACACTTAGGTCTATTTTTATGTCAGCTTCATCCAAGTATTTGTTCACGACATAACACTTGTGTCTGCCCTTCTCTGCCAAAAACCTGACCTCTGTCGCACAGTCGTAGAATTGTGTGTAACAAGATTTGCTGTTTCTTGACCCATGATGATTTTGTGTTATTAATTCATTTTTTAAGATTCTTTTCCATTAAGTGTGAGGAATACTGGCCTGTAGTTTAGCAGTTCATGTCTATTACCTTTTTGTATTGCCTCTAAAATGGCTGAGAGCAAACTTTTGTGGTAGTTCTCCTGTTACTAGTTACTTGTTACAAAATTAACTAGTTACATCGTAGTAAGGCTCTATGTTCCTTCTTACCCTCTTTCTTAGTGTCTCCACACCCTTGGTAACGATGTCTGGCACTGACCTTTCTCTGGATAGAGACAAACGTATCGACTGCTTTACAACATTTCTGGGTAATGAAGTCTATCAAATACTGTGTGGTCTTCCCTCTGAGTTCTGTCCTTCATGACATTCCTGACACAAATTCTCATTTTCTAATTATTGTCCCATCAGTAAGCGAGCTTTCTACCCTCTGATCCCTTCCTGAAACTGGTATTCCAACTCCCACCAGATGCTCAGATGTAAGCACACCATAATCATTCATTCCCGATAAAAGACTACTCATAGCCCAGTCGATAGAGCTTCAGCTATCGACTGGGCTACGATTCGAAACTCCAACAGCCCAGGTGAATGGAATTCATTCCCGAGTCTAGCTGATTCATCACTGCCCGTATTTCTTGCAGGTCCTCTGACATGCATGCTTTGAAAGCCTCTCGTTAATACTTCAATTAGTTTTGGAGCCCACGTATGTGTATTCCCATGAGGCTCCACATTCTCCAGATTTATGCTGTTATGGTTGAAGTCTCACATGAGTAACAGTCGAGACCCATTCGTACTTGCAACTGAAGCAACTCTTCCATGATTGTGAAAGCTGTCTCTTTGTTTATATGGTGCTTAAGTCTGGAATTTCTGTTATTTTATAGAGGGTTGTTTATCATTGCCAAGGTATTCCTTCCCTGCGAGATGCCTTCTGATCACATCCGAGGTATCCTTGAGCAGTTTGAGACATAATACATACGAGGTGCTCTGTGATCCACAGTGAAGCAAATGGAAACATTGAAGGCGCACTGCCAACCAATCAGCCCTTTAATTTAATTTTATATTTGTTATTCTTTTCTACGCTATTCATATGTAGATGTGTTATATTCAAATTCCGCGCCAGTTTGGTACATAACCAATCACAGCCGAGTAGGCCTCTGACGTCATGCCAGATTCTCAGCCACCAGCCATGCTTGCGGTAGGCAGTCATCTCCACAGACCCACAGTAGTAGGACCTCGGTTGGCCAGATATATATCTTGTTGCCTTAACCAATAAATCAACGAACCAACATCTGAGTCTACATTCAACCCCCATACAAGGCAAAGAATACTGGTAGCAGCAGTGGGATCTAGAAATTTTTTTCTGGGAAATTCAAGTTAACCCAGCATCGCCTCGTGCAACCGCCGCCTCCACCCGCCACCCACGCCACCGCCATATAGCCGCCATCCTGCCACCCACGCAGCAACTATTGGGTCAGACCGGGGTCCTGCCATCAAATCCTACTCCAGACCAACGTATCAGAAGTAAGGGTCAATAATTTCCTGTTTGAACGCAAATTCATCAGTGGGCAGGGAAGATTTCCGCGCCAGCCATATTTTGAAAATCGCGCCCCACGTGCAAGCCACCTGCCCTCACCACCACCTACCACCATCTCAAGCTTTGTGAGTGTTCACGCTAATGCAATCGCCGTCAACCATCGTCGCAAGCGTCAAATTATAATTGTGGGGTGTTCTACAAGTTATTCAAATGAAATTGGTGAAAAAAAAAGACTACGATCGTTGTTTATAGTGTCGCCACGCTGCCACATCGACGCCTCGCCACGTTGCCGCATCGACACCTCATCACCTCGCCACCATCACCACCACAGCTCCTGCTACATCATCGCTGTGAACTTCTCCAGAGATAGGTGTTCTCCACCACTATCGTCGCAATATCGTCGTCTCAGAATTTACCTTCGTGCTCCCAACTTCGTGCTACTGTGGGGTCCCCCAGCTTCGTGCAACCGCCGCTAGGAGCGTCGCTTGTCCACCAGATGTAAACACACCTCACATGTGCCTCTTCACAAGTCTCGTCGCCGTTTCTGGTACTGGCTACCGTTATATCTCAAATCCTGCAGCCCTGAGTTAAGTAAATAAGGGTTCAAATATCGTGTGCTATGGTTTAATGAGGTTTAACGTAAATAATATCCATAATATCCTGTGAATTAACCATTCAGTGACTTGTTAAATATTGGAGCTGGTCCAGTACTCCATGCCCACAGTTTTCTTGTGTGATTTCAACATTCCTGCTTCTCACAGTCATTGATTTGAATATTAAGTGATCTACTAGTGTTATTGGTAAATTCAAATTCCAGAGAAGAAAGAAATAATTGTTTCTAGTAGTATATTTTGCATAATAGAAATTTATTTTTGAAATTTCCATAGACAATTGAACATAGAAAAATTCTGATATTTCTCCAGACCTAACTTTGAAATTAATCCTTTACGCATTTTATTTTACACTTTTATCATAGCATGTTACCCATGTGCCTGTGTGCAATTTGTTTTTGCTAAATCCATTTTTCATGCATTGCCACTTGTTGTGTTGAATCTTTTTAATGAAATTTTGCAATTGCATTTTCCAGTTTTTATTCTAAATTGTTGTGCTTAGTCTGGTTTAATTAATTTACATACATCTAATTCCAGTCATTTTTAATGAAAGATTGCTAAATTAATTCACAATTTGCTTGTTCTTAATTATTTTCTTGCCTAGCCCAATTTAATAATTTTATTTCTGCCAATTTTTTTACTTTAGCCAAGTTGATATTTTTTTGAGTGTTTATTTTTGTGTATACTATATCTGATGCCAGGTGCACTTAATTATAATCTGCGTTCAAATATTAATTCCACGGCTGTAACAATGCCTACCACTGTTGAAACTCCCTCAGACTCAACAGGAGCAGTTGCTCATCCCAATGGCCAGAGATCAGCTCAGGAAATGGCTATTCCTCTTTTTGCTGGCGAATCGCGCCTTTTAGAATCTTGGTTTAGTAAGGTTGAAGCGAAAACAGTTGCACGTTTTTCTAAGCCTACTGATGCCGAATACTTGGCAATTGCACGGTCAGCTGTAGACACAACCAGAGGTGATGCACGTTTCGTTGTTGATGAGAAAGCCATTGTTAGCCTCCAGTCTTGGTCTGAATTTAAAGATTTCTTTCGCCGTCGCTTTGTTAATAAAGGAGACCTTGACCCGTATAGGTTAGTCAAGAAAATTGCCAATGCCACCATGCAGCCTGGTGAATCGTTTAATGCGTTTACTAGCCGTCTCGATCAGTATCTTTATGCCTTAGTGTCGGCTATGAATAATTCGACTTGGTTAGATAAAGACGACAATCTGTCCCCTGAGTCTATGGCTAAAATGATAGCGTTTGGTACTTTAATGCATTTTGCCCCCGAGCATACTAAGCCAATCGTTGAGCAACAAAATTTTGGTGTTAAACATGAAATTGGTGAAGTGTTTGAAGCCATTAACAATGCTGCCGATAAACTAGCTCCCCGAAGTGCTCAACTGTTGCCACCCTCTGATACTGTAAATGTAGTAACAAGCTCTCAGCAGCCTTCCACAAATTCTCAAAACTCTTGGTCGCAGAACCGCACCCATGCTCGTAGCCCCCAGTCAAATTCAAATTCGCCGCCTCATAAATTGCCGAAACGCCATAGTCCACAACCATCCGCTTCCTCATGTTGGCATTGTGGTAAGAGTAACCACATCGCAAGGGACTGTTGGTCCGCCCCTAGATCATCACCTCCTAGACAATTCTCTCGGTCCCCTCGTCAATCTAATCATTCTAGGCTACCATATTGCAAATACCATAAACAAGTTGGTCACCACACTGCGGATTGTAGAGCTAGGCAAAGGGCATCTCCACCTCGTAACTCCCATGGTCAGTCTTGGCGAGGCTCACAGCGTCCAAGACATTATCAGAACCCTCGTAATTACAACTCCCAGCCCAACTATAATGCAACTTCAAATTATAATACTCAGTCACAGAATGCTGGAGTTCAGAATGTTCACTCCATGTCGTCGGGAAACCCCCAAGGCCATCCGCTAACCAATTCAAGCTAGCCAATCCTAGTGCCCTCCCTGTGTATTCAGTAGCTACCCAAAACAGATTTGGACACTTGACAGAGGAGGACACTGACTCTAGACCAGTTGTAGATGTTGACGGAACCACAGTACATTTAACCCAGACAAGACGCAGATATCCCAGACAACATAAGTCAAAAGTAGTAACTTGTCCAGTCTCAAGTGATGGTCCCCTTGTATCAGCCATTGTACATGGTAGAGTTTTAAAAGTTTTTCTTGATTCAGGTGCAAAAATTAATATTGTCAAGCCTTCAGCTCTTAGAGACATTGAAAGTAAGCACCCAACTACTTTAAAACAGTCACACATACCTTTTCTAAGTGGTATTTCAGGAAATAAAGTAAAAGTTCAGGGTGAAATTGACCTCCCACTCAAGTTCAATGATGTCACATTGTCTATAACATGTTTAGTTGTTGACATTATTCATTTTCCTGGAGACATTCTCTTAGGTCTGTACACCATGATTGATGAAAATATTGCATTGTTTCCCCATCGTTGGAACATAAGTATCAAAGACCATATCATACCCTTGTGTAGCATGTATCGACAGGGCCATGAGTTCAATCTTCAATCGGACTACGTTAATTTCGTTGACACCCGCCTTGCTAGCGTAGGTTTGTCAGATCATTGTCGTGTTAGCATACCCGAGAAAATAGGCACTCGATTGAAGCATCGTAGTGGTGCAGTTGTTAAGGAGAGTGAGTATCGGGATCTTCTGGAAGGGGACGCCCTAACAGATTCTCGTTGTCTTGCTCGCCTGGCAGCTTCCATCTCTGAAGTCAGTGGTTCCACGGCTACTGACACTGTGCTGCACTCTCATTCTCTCACCAGAATAAGAGTTAAGGTTCAGGGAGTGCCTGAGTTGTCGGATGTGATTGCGGAAAGTGAAACGTGTAAAGTGAATGGTACGTTTGTTGAACCCTCCTGGCACACAGTGCAGGACGGTACTGTTACATTATTTATTGCAAACACTAGTAATGCCGACATCCATCTCCAGTCTGGTACCCATGTTGTAGATTTTGCCCATTACTCGTTACCGGTGCGAGTTGTGGATGATGTCTCCATGGATCATACTGTTTGTACTCTCACGCCAGGAGAACAAGGATCTCAGCCAGAGGTGCAAGCGCAACACCTCAGTCCTACTGATTTTCCTGACTCTGTGGCTCAGCTTTTGGAAATTTTGAACAGAAATAGAGCCGTTGTCGCCTACCAGGAGAAAAGTTAGGTCTCACTCCTCTTATTACACATAAAATTCCACTTGAACAAGGAACTACCCCTATTTATGTACCAGCTTACCGTCTTCCCCATTCTCAGAGAGCAGAAGCCGATAGACTTATAGAGGAAATGCTACAGAGTGATGTAATCGAATCGAGTAATTCACCATGGAACGCTCCATTGATTCTTGTACCAAAGCGAGATGGGACTTGGAGACCTGTAATCGATTATCGAAAGCTTAACAGAGTAACAATACCTGATCGTTTCCCACTTCCAGTTCTAAATGATTTGTTGCAAAGTATTGGTCGAAATAAAGTATTCTCAACGTTAGATTTGTTGCAGGGATTCTGGCAAATCCCCCTTGATGAAGAAAGTAAACAATTGACAGCCTTTAGTACTCCCAATGGTCATTTTCATTTCAAAAGAATGCCATTTGGTTTGCGGAGTAGTCCAATAACTTTTTCACGGCTCATGACAAATCTATTTCGTCGATTGATAGGAAGTACACTTCTAGTTTACCTTGATGATCTCATAATCATGTCGCAAGATGTTCAGACTCATTTCCAGAACCTTGAAAAAGTACTTGCAAAGCTCGCTGAAGCTAATTTAAAAATAAAGCTTGCAAAATGTTCATTTTTAAAAGAGAAGATTAATTTCCTAGGTCATACAGTTACACCTTCAGGTATTACATTGAATGAATCAAAAATTATTGCTGCCCGTGATTTTCCAACGCCTCGTACCGCAGAAGCCGTAAGACAGTTCACAGGTCTTGTAGGATTTTATCGTTCATTTATTGCTGGATTCTCTATTATAGCCGCTCCACTTTACAAGTTGCAAAGAAAAGATGAACCCTTTGTTTGGGGAGAGGCCCAGGATCAGTCATTCAAAAAACTCAAAGCAGCCTTGATTTCGTCACCTGTCCTTAGGTACCCAGATTTTTCTAAACCTTTTACGTTGGTTACAGATGCTAGTGACATAGGTTTAGGTGCTGCATTACTTCAAACAGAAGGTCACAGAGATCACGCAATAGCTTATGCTAGCCGTACATTATCTAAAGAAGAGAAAAATTATAGCGCAACAGAACGAGAAGCCTTAGCAGTTGTCTGGGCACTTAAACATTTCAGAGATACAATTTATAATTACCCAGTTCATGTTCTTACAGATCACCAACCATTAATTCCCTTGTTCAAAAATAAGAATCCAGTTGGAAAGTTTGCTAGATATTTGCTCACAATTCAAGAATTCAATCCCACATTTGGATATATTCCAGGAAAGCAAAATGTTGTAGCCGATGCGTTTTCTCGACACGTAGCTGCGATTCAGTTAAATTACCCAGCATTAGATGCTACAGTAGTAGAAACGGAACAGAGACAAGACCCCATATGGGCACCCGTCATTAAATTTTTGACTAAGCAAGACACTCGCCCGATTCATAAACCGCCAGTACCATTGAAAGAACTAGTTATGTTAGACAATTTACTGTGTAGAGTAGTAAAGCTAGGGACAGCCCCGAGGAAATGTTGTCAGTTAGTTGTTCCAGCTGTCTTGGTACCAACTGTGTTAAAAATTATCCATGATGCTCCTGCAAGTGCACATCCAGGAAAGGATCGTACACTCCAACAAGGTCGATTAAAGTATTTTTGGCCAAAAATGGCTAAGGACATTGCTCATTATGTTGACAGATGTTTAACTTGCCTACAGCACAAGGGACATGTTTCAGGACCTAATCCAATTCAGATGTACCCAACAACTAAAGCTCCTTGGGAACGAGTATCGATGGATTTATTGACAAATTTTGCTGAAACAGAGAAAGGGAACAAACATTTGCTTGTAATGGTCGATAATTTTTCACGATTTTGCGAACTAGTTCCTATCCCGAACAAAACAGCAGAAACTATAGCCAGTGCATTCCATGACCACATAATTTGTAGATATAGTATGCCTAAAGTAATCCTTTCAGATAATGGTCCAGAATTCAGTAATAGTATTTTAACTAGCTTGTGTGATTTATATAACATTAAAAAATGTAGCATCATGCCATATCATCCAGCAAGCAACGGACTGCCGAACGTACTAACAGAAAGTGTTAGATGCCTTGAGAGTCACTTTGAATTTTGATAACAACAATTGGATGATTTTATACCCTTATTCAGTGTGCCTAAATTCTTCAATTTATGTTTCTACAGGACACACCTCACGCTATTCTTTATGGTACAGATAAGATCCTCCCTAATGAATTGATTAACGTACCTCCTACTCCCTTATATAACGTAGATGAATTTGTTCAAGTAAGCGTAGACAAATGCAACTAGTATTCAAGAAAATACGAGANTTCCAGCAGCCTCACAGTGTCACGCAGTGTTGCAGCAGCCTCACAGTGTCACGCAGTGTTGCAGCCGCTCCCAGTGTCACGCAGTGTTCCAGCAGCCTCACAGTGTCACGCAGTGTTGCGAGCAGCCTCACAGTGTCACACAGTGTTCCAGCAGCCTCACAGTGTCACGCAGTGTTCCAGCAGCCTCACATGTCACACAGTGTTGCAGCAGCCTCAGTGTCACAGTGTGCAGCAGCCTCACAGTGTCACACAGTGTTGCAGCAGCTCAGTGTCACAGGTTGCAGCAGCCTCACAGTGTCAGTGTTGCAGCAGCCTCACAGTGTCACACAGTGTTGCAGCAGCCTCACACTGTCATACAGTGTTGCAGCAGCCTACAGTGTCACAGTGTTGCAGCAGCCTCACAGGTTTGCAGCAGCCTCACAGGTTCACGTGTTGCAGCAGCCTCACAGTGTTGCAGCAGCCTCACAGTGTCACAGTGTTGCAGCAGCCTCACAGTGTCACACAGTATTGCAGCAGCCTCACATGTCACAGTGTTGCAGTGCAGTGTCACACAGTGTCACACAGTGAGGCTGCTTTTTCAGTGTCAGAGTAGTTAATGGATGGAATGCATTAGGCAGTGATGTGGTGGAGGCTGACTCCATATACAGTTTTAAATGTAGATATGATAGAGCCCAGTAGGCTCAGGAACCTGTACACCAGTTGATTGACAGTTGAGAGGCGGGACCAAAGAGCCAAAGCTCAACCCCCGCAAGCACAAATAGGTGAGTACAAATAGGTGAGTACAGTGTTGCAGCAGCCTCACACAGTACTGAAAGGCTGCAGCAGCCTCACACAGTACCTGAAAGGCTGCAGCGCCTCAACACAGTACCTGAAAGGCTGCAGCAGCCTCACACAGTACCTGAAAGGCTGCAGCCGCCTCAACACAGTACCTGAAAGGCTGCAGCAGCCTCACACAGTACCTGAAAGGCTGCAGCAGCCTCACAGTACCTGAAAGGCTGCAGCCGCCTCAGCACAGTACCTGAAAGGCTGCAGCAGCCTCACACAGTACCTGAAAGGCTGCGGCAGCCTCAACACTGTACTGCAGCACCTTCACAGTGCCTGGCAAGCTGCAACATCCCCCAGTGTGTACAGCAGATTGAAGCACCCCCCTCAAAGTGTACCCAGCAAGTTGCAACGATTTAACAATGCCTGGCACCCAGTGCCTAACAGGCTACAACACCCTGACAGTGCCACCAAGAATTCAGCACTTTGCTAGTCCATAGCAGAATTTGAGTGCCAAGTAGAATTTAGCACCCTGACAGTGCCTAGTAGAATTAGCACCCTGGTAGTGCCTAGTAGAATTTAAGCACCCTGAGTGCCTAGCAGAATTTAGCACCCTGATAGTGCTAGTAAAATTTAAGCACCCTGACAGTGCCTAGTAGAATTTTAGCACCCTGGTAGTGCCTAGTAGAATTTAAGCACCCTGAGTGCCTAGCAGAATTTAGCACCGCTGGCAGTGCCTGGCAGAATTTAGCACCCCTGGCAGTGCCTGGCAGAATTTAGCACCCTGGCACTAGTAGAATTTAAGCACCCTGACAGTGCCTAGTGGAATTTAGCACCCTGAGTGCCCAGCAGAATTTAGTATTCAGACAAGTGCATAGTAGAATTTAGCACCCTGGCAGTGCCTAGCAGAATTCAGCACCCTGAGTGCCTCGCTAAAGTTAGTACCCTGACAGTGCCTAGCAGGATGCAGCATACCCAATAAATGAACCCACATCCATCTCGGCTTTCTATAAACATTTCACTATCAACGGGATACGGAATTCACCGACACTTTTAGCCATAATGTTAATAGTTACTGCCTTTCCTAGCTTTAACCAGACATAATAAACATAATTTTTAAGACGCAGATCATTACTACTTGAGCATTAATATTAAAACATACTGAATGACTGGCCTGAGACAAAATTAAAATTTTGCCAGTATACGACAGGCTAAACACATTAGCAAAGGTTTTAAGCTCCGCCGTCAATACGCAAAATACCTCACACTCTCCACCATTTATATATCTAACTGCCGCCCGTAAATGGCTGATAATTAACCCATAAAAATATCTAGTGGGCGCGACGTGGGTAAAATGGTGTGGGTGTGGCAGCCATTGGTGGTGAGGGCGGCGGCTGCCTCCTGGAGCCTCGTCGCCGCCGCCGCCGCCGCCCTCACCACCTGGTTCGTATCCCCCGCTGCTTGGGGGGGGGGGGTCTATAAGTACTGTATTTATACAACTGTATTGTATGCCAAAATGAGGGACTTTTATGTATATATATATAATACCTCGGGTACACGTATAAACTGTTGAAGGAGACCCAACGGCTGGTCGGCAGCGCCACAATTCACAGCTAACCTTAATTAACCGCCATTCCCCGGCTACGTCTCGTGTTATAATAATTTGATATCAAATGTTTAAAGTTATTATTTCCGTATAGTGTTTTGGGGCCTACGACGCAGTAGACCTATGCTTGGGGGGGGGGGGGCAAGGGAGGGGGTGGCTCCCAGACTGGCTTGCGCCCTTCACTACTTATTAAGTGAGAACTACATTAATTGTCGCTATCTTAACATAACATTCAATACTTCCCGTCTTAAAAAAAATATATACCTGCTGCCACTGCCACAATGGTGCCTGCACCAACAGTCTGCTGGAGCAGAGCGGCTCGCAAAATATTAGCGTCGTCAAAGGTGAGCGCCGCCGCCGCCACCTAGTGCGCAAGCGCCATCTTTATTGGAACTAAATTTCGCGGACAAAGGAAGTCGCACCAATACCATACATAGGGACCCCCAGGAGCCCTCACCGGCGTGGCTCGGGTCCACCTCTGACCACATATCGTCATAATAACGCAGCAGCGTCGTCAGGAAAGAGGGAGATGGGATAAATGAAACAAATGGAGGAGCAGTGCATCGGAGTGACGGATGGTTGGCCGGCCGCCGCCGCCGCCGCCAACAGCTGAAGGCGGCTTCTCTGCGGGAATGACACTTCCCTCTTGCAAAGACAGCCGCTCTTGGTATTTCCCCGTGCACTCCACGTGTTGCTGTAGGTCTCGAGTCATTTTATTTAACACTGATTTCTGATTGTCGGCCAAAAAACTCACTCATATTGCCACAACACCAAAATGGCGTCGCTCCCTCTCTTCACTCGATACAGCACTGAGGGTGGAAGCTCTGTGACGTCATGGTATTCGTCCGCCACTCTCGAATATCACTTAATTATTTACAAAAATACGATAAATTTATATAATATACATTAGAATTTCGCACAATTTAACCTCAGTTTTGTTTTTAATGTTATTTTAATGATAGTTTGGGAGATATTATTGATATAAGTCCGGGCACTACATGAAGTGGCGGAGGTTGAGGAGCGCGTCCGGTAGTGGTGGAGAGAACGAGACCATCTTCGTAAACAGTCATTCGGCTGCTATGATCGTGATCAGACGCACGAGCTACCTTACTCCCCACGGTTGGCAGCCACGAACTTAGAACACGCCAATATCACACTTAGGGCCCTAGCGCATAACGTCCTGTGTTGTGTGTGGATACGTGACATGACTACCATTGAAGTTTTGTTACCATCACCGCGAGTCAACATGCTGGATACTGGAGGAGGCTTGAGCGCCGTGGACAACCTGAATCTCCCGACCCTGTGTGGGCCTCACAGGGGCACCCGCCGCCCGTCGGGGACCGCCGAGAGTGAGAGTGATTCTCCCCCAAGTAAGAAGAGCAAGAAGGCCCGCCGCCGGAGGAAGAGGCCACGTCAACGTTGTGGCATGAATGGGTTTAGGGCGAAACCAGTTGCTCCCTTCAACACCACCCAGTTCCTGATGGCGGAGCACGACCTCCTGCAGGACACGGACATTGTTGCTCGCCCTCGACGTCATCGTGACTCCTCGTTCAGCCTCGACTCTGAAGATCAATCCAACGAATTTTACTCGTCCCCAGAAGACGAAGAAGAATTTCTAGCCCGTGAATTCTGGACGGCCTACGAAGACGTTCACGCCGAGCGGCTCGATACCATGACGAAGGCGCAGCTGGTGCAGGAGTACCTTGCCCTGGAGGAGAAGGTAGACTTGTTGGAACGTCAGCTACGCGCTGTCAGAGCCCGTCATCGATATCGTCTCCAGCAGAACGACGATGAAGACGACGACGATGCTGTTGGTCCTGGTGAACTGCGCGTTGATTCTGAGACCGCACAGAAGATCAGCATATTTCAGTCTGAAATTACCAATCTGGAATCTGAAAATCGCCGCCTACGGGAAGAGAACTTCGAACTGCGACGCACATCTATCACCAGGTCGTCGTCGTCATCGTCCTCGTCCTCCAGTAGCGACTCGAGTAGTAGTAGCAGCAGCAGCAGTGATTCCAGCAGTGATAGCGAGATGGAAGATGATAGCCGCAAGCAACAAGAGGAGCCCATAGAAGCCCCAACTTCCGGAAGAGCATCTCCCGCCGCAGAAGTGTGGAGCAGCACCGCTCAAGAGTCTCGTGTGGACTATATAGAGTCAGTGAACAGTGTGGATGACCAGTGCCAGCCAGATAGTGGCGTGTCGTGTGATAGTCCCGAGGCTGCCGACCCTCCAACCTCATCCTCAATCACCGACACGGAGGAGGTGACGCCGGCAAGTGTGAGGGCAACGCAGTGGAAAGCGAAGTCACCAGCACGACGGCAGCGTAGCGGCTTGACGCCTCGCCACGACTACTCTCACGCTTTGATCTGTGATCCCTGACTAATTATGGTCCACACGAATGTTAGTGGCATATAAGGAGTCGAGGCACGCCCACCGACGTTCACCTCCCCCCCACGTCACCCCGCCAGCTGTGACGACGACGTTCCTGTTGCTTCACATCGGCCACGAACTGGACAAAAGTCGCCGTTGGTGTTTGGCTGACGTATGAACGTTTGTTAGTACGAGTTCAAAGTGTTCATTTAAGTTAGTGAATAGTATTGATCTCTTATATATAAGCCTGGGACAGTGGTTGGGTGCTCCCGTGAACCTGTCGGCCGACTTGAGCGAGCGCAGTGTGGGAATTTCACCAGATTATATTCGCCAAGGCCCGTGTTTGTGCCGATGACGGATTACTTTCAGAACTTTACAAAAAGTCGATCTCTCAATATTGTTCATGAGTGATTTTTTTTTAAAGATAAATTGAATGTGGTCGTATAACGATACTAAAGTCATGAATACCGTACGCAAGTGTGAGAGGTGCCAGACGGCGCTAGTTTCCAGATACCAGTCCGCCAACCCCGTGAAAATCGAGGCTTATCTCCAGGACGATGCTGTAATTCAAGGTGCATGAGATTTTGAATAGTTAAAAGATGACTGAAAGTAATTGCTATAGAGGCGGAATTGTATTAAATTTCCATCCTTAAGCTATAGACTATGAAATGAAAAGAAAATTTGTATGCTAGTTACTGTTTAAAAAAAAATTTATCTCGCGGACCTATCTTGAAGCTAGTCATTAAGGTCAAATTCTGATCTTCCCACGGGGGTCGTAGTATTTCATTCATTGTTTTGTTTCTCCTGTGGGAATTCTACGAATTTGTACCATATATTTTTTATGAAAAGGAAAGACGTTATGCCAATTTAACAGGATATATTAATATATTATTAATTTTATTTTTATTTTTGTTTATTTTTAAGCCAGAGAAAGGGCAGGGCGTTCATTTCTTGGCTGTGACTTTACGCTTGGGACATGTGTTCCAGACGCTATTGTATGCTTATATTGTAGCGCCCCGTGATAAAGATTATATATGTATATAAATATATATAAATAAATAAATATATAAATATAGACGCTCGTGTAATTTTGTTTCGCGAGCGATTTTCGTCTTTGTGTACTGAAGAGTCTTTAAATGTATATTTTTCTTGGCAGTTGTATGTGCAGATTTTTAAGGGAAATGTAAACTTCTCAAGAGTTCCAAGTGTGGATAAATTTTTCCCCGAATTATTTTATTGTTTTAAGGCTCGTCATTACATGTCTTTTAGTCTTACGGTTAGACTTTGAACGGTGCATTATTCGACCTTTACGGTAAACTCGCAGTGAGCTGCTTGATGCTATTTTCAGAAATGTAAAGTTTATCAGGCTCTTGAGAGTATTTCACCAGGGCGTTATGTCTACCTTTGAAAGTCTGCTACACATATCCTGTTGATGGCTGCGAGACATTTCGGCCAGAATTCTGAAATGGCTTGTATGAATCGCCAGAACCTCTTGTTCAGTTTAACTGAATAATATTAGAGATTAGTGTGTATTAGGCAATTTCAGAATTCGAGGCCTAGCGAGTACAAAGTTCCCATGATCTTAACCTTCCCCCTTGTTTATTTTTTTAAGAAATGGTATTTGTTAAGAAAAAGTTTATCGATAGCTATAAATATAAAAACGTAAATAATTTTTTTTTTGGTTATATGCAAAGTTATCTTATGATGGTCGTACCTGAAATTATAAGATAAATATGAAATGTGATCTTTCCTTTTCAGAATGTTATGTGCTTCCTACGCGGAGAAATATTGTAAAACAGATTTTCCAGAAATAAAAAATAATTTTAATTTGAATACATTTGTTTTTGTCCAGACTTACTACCATTATATTTTTAATTTATTATATTATTTGAAAATGAGCGATAATTACATTGTGCTAATAAGCGTTTTGTATTCAGATGGTAAGTTACAACTAAATCATTTATCTAACTGAAGATCGCAGAGTTAATGAGGCTTCTACTTTGAGTCAGATTACAACTGTTGGAAAATATACAAAGAATTAAAATGGGTTTACAAGATTACAGATGTACCTGGCAGCTGAAATAACATTAAAATATTAAAGGGTTTAATTCTTGCGTTAATGTACTGACAGTTGAATTTTCAATAATTTATTTAAAGCTATGAAACTGACGTAGCTCAAAGGGAAATTGTTTTATCATTGTTGCAGGACAGACATTGCACAGTCTATGGTGTTAAAGTCACTCCCTCTTTCTCCTTTGTTGTCCAAAGGTCTAGGAAAGGAAGAGGGATGGGAGGTGAAATTCTGGAAGAGGATTTGGATGTAGAGAGAAGAGGCTTAAAAGTTCGGTTATAATTGATAAATATGCTACACCCCTTCCCTGTAGGAAATTGAAAAAAATAAATTTAGCCAGTCTGGGTTTGAATAATGGCATCTGAAGGTGAAATCACATTAGTAAAAAATTAATTGGACACCTACCGTCATTTAGATATGTAAAGATATTTACCAACTAAAGTAAGTTTAGTGCTTGCATGCAATACATAAACATCGGACTACAAAAAATGCAGATGAGCTGGGAAACCATTACAAGATTATTCCCAATATTTTTTCATATTAGTCCAGTCGATTGAGG
>WNGS01004946.1:25183230-25208674 GCA_020271785.1 Procambarus virginalis
AGATACAGGCGAGTTTAAAGCATGTGAAATTGATGTAAACTTCTTATCCTATTTACTTTAATTTACTTTCTTGTTCTTCAAAACAACAGTTTTAACATGGGAATCGAATGTTTCTGGTATAAGAGAGATTCCGAATCAGTCAACATTTTTCCTCTAAATTGAATCTCAAGTGAAGTATTTACAAAAACTTAAAAAATTGGCCGCCATTTTAATGGCCCAAATCCGGGCAGTCAGAGGGGTGCCAATATTGATGTTATTAATAGAAGACGAGTAAAACTTATTGCAGATTCTTTTTTTTTCTTATTCGGCATTTTCTCCTCAATCGACTGGACTAATATGAAAATATTGGGAATAATCTTATAGCTTAGCTGTATTCCGGTTAGCCTAGGCTATACTTCGAGGATTATCTTAAAAGAGGCCACTTGAGTTTGATGCTGGAATTTTATAAAATCATATCAAACAAAATTCAATAAGAACTGTAACGAAATCTAAAAGCCGAGTAGGCACAATACTGCATAACTAGTCAATTTAAGAAATTCAGAACGTAAAACTAACTTCTCAATAATATTGTAAGATTGTATCTTTACGATGGAAACCAAGTCATGATTAAGAACAATCAAGGATCGGATATAAACAGGTTTTACAATAAATGTCGACAACCTAAAATCCTGCCCAAGTCATGACCTGTTTATGCTACGTATGACTGGCAAAATTGTAACCTAAGAAACATGTAACAATACTGATTTTAATCATTTGAATACGCTATAGACTCTATACAGTATTAAAAAGGTTTAATTAAGCTTCTACTACTACCAGAAACATTTCATGGCTTTCTATTATTTAAGGCCAAAGACCGCAATTAAACCCCACCATTAGGCTAACTGTATAAGTTTGTAAAAATTCTAAATTAGGTTTTCTCAATCGAAATATTTTAGAATTTAAAAAAAAATTATATAGTACTTCATATTCCTCAGTAGAGTACAAATTCTTAGTTAAGCATCAAGGCAACAGAAACCTGTATGAGCTTGAGGTCAATCAAGACATGACTGGTGTGAGATTAGAGAACAGTGGTCATCCTAGCAATAATTGAAACAAAGTCTCTCTGTATATCTATTATTTATATATATTCTTGTGTTATGTGCTGGTTCATCCATGTCTTCAAAGATAATAAATTTATCGGTAAAAACCAGTCTTACCCAAGAAAATATTAACCAATCAATTGTCTATTCACTAGCTTGAAATAAACTTTAAAGGCTGCATTCATGAATTTGTATAATATAAATTTATAGACTTATTATTGCGTTAAATGAAAGGAAGATACCATTAACTTTATCAAATTGTCAAGACAACGCCTTCATATCACCACACTGATATGAAGCAGTGTGGAGCACATTGATTTCCTCCACTTAAACATGAGGCCAGACACAACATACCGAATGGGAGATGGGTGAAGGATAAATGAAATTGTTTATGTAATAATCTCCGTTGAGGTCTCCTAAAGGTGCCTTGTTGTTTATGTAATAATCTGTTGAGGTCTCTAAAGAGTTCCCTCTGTAATGCTTTTGCGCTACCGCTCACAGATGATTATGGGGTGCACAATAAACTAGCCGCTAGGCAGTGAAGTTCACACAACCCCATACTCATCCTGTGAGAGTAGCGCAAAAAAAGAATTAGAGGGCACTAAAGATATTCATCAGACCACAACGGAGAATATTACATTGACAATTACGTCTATCCTAAGAATGCACCAATCTTGGGGGGCTATGCAGCCAGACCATTCACGTGATTTACGACAAAATACAAAATAAGGGGCACTAAAACGCCACACACCTAACCTAACCTAACCAACCTAAACATAGAAAACGTGGATATTGGTGAGCCCCACCTTTCAGAGTATCCCATATTTAGAACGTTGGAACCATAACTACAAAATGAGACGCGTTCTTCACTGTCTGTGTCGCAGGATATCCGAACACGTCCTAAATTAACAAATAAATCTAATACAGATTTGAAAGCGAAAAACACAACAAATACTGTTGTACATTTAAGAAGAGGAACCAATAAAAACTCGAGAGTAGCGGTTTCACACCTGGTCCACTACACCCAACCGCAACTCTCCGCAGTTCCCGCAGTAGAGAGGCACACGGGCTCACCATATCCCGTGTTACCTGGAACTTTCTGTTTCAGGTAGCAAATCTTTAACAACAACAACAGTTCCCGCACGCTCACGCTCTTCTGGCAACAGGTGAGCCAGATGAATAGGTCTGAAGCTGCCTCGTAGGACCAATAGGCCTTCTGCATTTACCTTCATTCTTATGTATATACTTCCCGCACGTGGAACTTTGTAATAACTGTAGTTCTGCTAGGATATGTAATATGCATTATTTTTGCATACAATTTCAGTTATAAACATACTCTTACCAAATAAAAGATAGAGGCTCATGGTATTGGGGGGAACTATATTAAGCTGGATTAGGGCATGATTATACCAAAGGAAACAGAGGAAGTATAACTGGGGTTAAGTCAGAGTGGGAAAATGTTGTAAGTGGAGTGCCTCAAGGCTCTGTCCTGGGCCCTCTGTTGTTTATAATATATATAATGATTTTTAATTCAGGTTTGAGTAGCCAACATTTGCAACTTTGCCGGTGATACAAAAATTGGCAGGGAAATTAACACGGAAGAAGACTCACTATCACTTCAAGTTGATCTAAATAAGGTTTTGAAATGGTCAGAGGAGTAGCAGATGCAGTTTAATACTGATAAATGTAAAGTTTTGAGGCTAGGTAATGATGATTATGTTCTTATGATAGAGTTACAAGATACGAGCTAGATGGTGACGAGATTGCGAAGTCGAATTGCGAAAGGGATCTGAGAATCATGATTAGTAAGAATTTAAAACCAAAGGATCAATGCATGAATGTTCGCAATAAGGCAAATATGACACTGGATTTATTAATCGAAGCGTTAGTAATAAGACACCTGGGGTTGTTCTTCAGTTATATCTTTCTCTGGTTAGGCCCCCATTTGGATTATGCAGTTCAGTTTTGGTCGCCGTACTATAGAATGAATATAAATTCACTTGAAGTGTCCAGCGTAGGATGACAAAGTTAATTCCTCAAACTAGAATCTTTCATAGGAAGAAAGATTAACAAAAGCTTAAATTGCATTCATTGGAAAGGCGAAGAGCTAGGGGTGACATGATAAGAGGTTTACAAGTGGATTACTGGACATAACAAAGGGGACATTAATAGGGTATTAAAAGTATCAACACAAGACAGAACCCGAAACAATGGATATAAATTGGATAAGTTTAGATTTAGAAAAGACTTGGGTAAATACTGGTTCGGTAACAGGCTTGTTGATTTGAGGAACCAATTACCGCGTAACGTGGAGGTGCGGTCCCTCGTTTGTTTCAAGCGCTGGTTGGACATGTATATGATGGGATTGGGTGGTTATAATAGGAGCTGCCTAGTATGGGCCAATAGGCCTTCGCAGTTACCTTTATTCTTAGTTTCTTAAATCACTTGATTGATATTTTAAAAATAAAAAGAGCTGCTGAGTGCGTTAAAAAAATCTAGGATACAATATTAACTGTTCCATTCTTTTTCTAAATAGAAAATATGAGCATAATCATTCATATATTATATTTACAAGGTAAATATATTATTTAAAGTTACAGGAAATATAATTATCTGAGAACATTGTGGTATATCATCTGATGTCAGACATTGTCAACTCCCTGTTATAATATTGTACTCTTGCTTTCAAAAGCTGTAACGTACCTTGAACTGAATATGTATATCATCTTACTTTCCATGCACATAACATGTAATCAGAAACTTAGTTATTGTATTCCCAACTTTCCTACATTTCAATTGATATTTAATATTAAAACATTTTCTGAAACCCACTTCAATATCATTACCATAAAGCTGGACATTAATAAAATTACAATTTCCTCTGTATTCATATACACCGTATATATATATATATATATATATATATATATATATATATATATATAATATATATATATATATATATATGACAATGTCAGACCACGGAGGAAAAATGAAACAGGAATTCCTTAAGTACTTTCGTATATTATAGCATCTTCAGAAGGAGTGATATACTTTCGTATATTAATAATCTTCAGAAGGAGTGGTTTATTAATATACGAAAGTACTTAAGGAAATGGGGTGCACAATAATGATGGTCAAGCAGATTAAGGCGTCCTGTAGATACCAGTTGCGTTGCTCCTGGCAGTATGGGTTCGAGTCACTTCTGGGGTGTGAGTTTTCAGTTGCATATAGTCCTGGGGACCATTCAGGCTTGTTCACTTTGTGTTCCTCATGTGTTGCCCCAAAGATGAGGTGATTTGATAAATGCTATGCCCAAGATTACCATCCGAATGCCGGCGGGGAAGTGTTTCAAATAGCTTCGGCTATCACTTCCTTATGTCCGGTCGTGATGGTCAAGTGGTTTAAGGCATCCCTGTACATACCAGTTGCGTTGCTCCTGGGAGTAGGGTTCGAGTCACTTCTGGTGGGTGAGTTTTCAGTTGTATCTAGTCCTGGGAACCATTCAGGCTTGTTTGCACTATATATATATATATATATATAATATATATAATATATAATATATATATATATATATATATATATATTCAAGTTACGTAAAGAAAATATTCAGAAGCTAACCAACGTATTGTAAGTTCTGTAACTATGTTCATTTAGAGTGAAGGTATATGAACTTGTTTGTGTGTGCGTGCGCTTGTAAAATAGTCCTTGACCCATATTCAGTAATCCCAAGGTTAGTCTGATGAGCTCATCATGTCAAGTCTTCACCCGTAAGACTTAAAACTGGGCAAGTCTTAAATTATTCATTTTTCGTCTGGATTAGTTTTCATGTTCATTTTCATCGACATGGTTTCCATTTTCTATTTGGCATATATATGTTTGTGCGTTTGTGTGCGTATTGGGCAGGTGTGTGTGTGTGTGTGGTGTGTGTGTGTTTGTGTATTTACTATTTGTGCTTCAGGCTGTCGCTGTTAGCTCTTGGATCCCGTCTTTGTAATTGTCGGTTGTTTAATGTACAACTCACGGCCGGTTTTTCCTGCCATATCTCCCCACATTTTTTCTCTCGCGCACGCGCACGCACACACACACACACACACACACACACACACACACACAGACACACACACAGACCACACCACACACACACCACACACACACACACACACCCACACACCACACACACACACACCACACCACACAGACCACACACACACACACACACCACACACCACACACACACACACCACACACACCACACCACACACACACACACCAACACACACACAGCCGTTTTAGTTGTCTTTACGGTTTCATTTGTTTCTGTCTCGGTCGGGATCGAACCCGGGCCCATAGGACTGCGACCTATAAGCACTGCCCACTCGGACCTATGTATTTACTATGTGTGCCTGCAGAATCGAGCTATTAGCTCTTGTACCCCAACTTTCTAATCGTTCTAGTTTTTCCTCTATTATGTCTACTACATATATTTTCTCTCTAAAACACACACATACACATCCCCAGGAAGCAGCCCGTAGCAGCTGTGTACTCCCAGGTACCTATTTACTGCTAGGTGACCAGGAGCATCAGGGTGAAAGAAACTCTACCGAGTTGTTTCCGCCTCGGTCGGGAGTCGAACCCAGGCCCATAGGACTACGACCCCGAGTGCTGTTCACTCAGCTGCGAGGCTGTACGTGTGTGTGTGTAGTCACCTAGTTGTATTTATAGGGAATGAGCCACGGCTCTTGGGTCTTGCCTCTCAACACCTAATCAATGGTATAGAGGTTCCAGAGTTTATTGGGCTCTGTCATATTTATATTTAATACTGTGTATGGAGTCTGCACTCCATACAAATGGAGTCCATTTGTACTCTGACACTGACAAATATTTCTCACGTCTCTGTGGCTCATTTGGGTACTTAGTTCCCATCTATGTCCCCTGATTTGTGTATACCCTTGCTAAGGAGTCGCTCCTTGTTAAATTTTTTTTAAATTTAAATTTTACCCCGAGGGGCGAGTTTATTGGGCAGCGCCACTCATCTCGCTCCTTGTCTATTCCCCTGTTGAGCATGTGAGGTGTGGTGCGTGAGGGGGAACTGACCTAGGAGGACGGGGGGGGGGGGGCGTGTAAAGGGTGAGGGGGGTACACGGGGGGGGGGGAGCTGACCGAGAGGAGGGCGGTCCAGTTGATCCAACACAAGGTAAACTGGTCCTCATGTTTTGCCAGCTTATATTTCCTGTGTCCGTTTTCCTCTCCGCCGCCGAGCTGACAGATCTGGCCCGAGTACCTGACCTAGCTCTCTCCCTACACTGGTGCACCGTGACTCGTGCCGTTCTTGTTATTTCAGATTCAGCTACTGGGGACAAAAAGTTTCAAGTAGCACGGGCTATGGTGAGCCCGTAGTGGACTTACCTGGCACAGGAGCGGGGCAAGTAGCACGGGCTATGGTGAGCCCGTTGGACTTACCTGGCACAGGAGCGGGGCTCTAACTTGGACTGATGCCATCATCCCCCTATATATTACTAGGGCTCTCTCCACCCTGGCACACCGTAACTGAAAGCAAATATAATTCACCTAAAAGGTTTAACATAGATATAAATCATTCCACAATAATTTCACAGTTCCAGGAATCCACAAATCTCAACCCAAGACAGGTAAACATTTTTTTTAAGAGAATGGAGAGGCTCAAGTTTAGAAACTGGAATCTTAGTGCGAGATAAGATCGGAGGCGGGCTGTCCGCCTTGCTGACACGATGTGTGGGTGTCGGTAGCTAAGCTAATCTTGCTCCCTCTTGGAGGAGGAGCTGTGAGTGTGTGAGAGGTTCTTCACGCGTGTTTCACCATAAACGGATGTCTATAGATGAATACCAGAATACAGAATTAACAGGCAATCCAGGTAATACTGTGTAACATTCACATACATATACACACTCCGATGCTTTCACACATGTTTAAGGTCTGTTTAAGGCACGTTATGTGATTATTTATTTACTGGTTTATTTTATTTATTTAGTTAGTTATTTAAAGAGGGAGGGGATTTCGGATTAGTATTTCATCTAGGAATTGCGGGGCTGGGTTTTCATCTGATAGATCAAGGATCTTGGGCCACAAGCTAACAAAGAACTGGGGAGCAAGTGAGGGACTGAGTTGGTACGGCGCCTTAAGACTAAATCATATCGGTGAAGTCTGGTGACAAGGAGTTTTTTGCGCAGTATCTGTAATAAATGGATATATCACTGTGGGAGTGGATCGTCTCATCTTGGGCCACCAGCTGTGGGAGTGGGGCGTCTCATCTTGGGCCACCAGCTGTGGGAGTGGGACGTCTCATCTTGGGCCACCAGCTGTGGGAGTGGGACGTCTCATCTTGGGCCACCAGCTGTGGGAGTGGGGCGTCTCATCTTGGGCCACCAGCTGTGGGAGCGGGGCGTCTCATATTGGGCCACCAGCTGTGGGAGCGGGGCGTCTCATCTTGGGCCACCAGCTGTGGGAGTGGGACGTCTCATCTTGGGCCACCAGCTGTGGGAGTGGATCGTCTCATCTTGGGCCACCAGCTGTGGGAGTGGGGCGTCTCATCTTGGGCCACCAGCTGTGGGAGTGGGACGTCTCATCTTGGGCCACCAGCTGTGGGAGTGGGGCGTCTCATCTTGGGCCACCAGCTGTGGGAGTGGGGCGTCTCATCTTGGGCCACCAGCTGTGGGAGTGGGGCGTCTCATCTTGGGCCACCAGCTGTGGGAGCGGGGCGTCTCATCTTGGGCCACCAGCTGTGGGAGTGGGACGTCTCATCTTGGGCCACCAGCTGTGGGAGTGGGGCGTCTCATCTTGAGCCACCAGCTGTGGGAGTGGGCGTCTCTTCTTGGGCCACCAGCTGTGGGAGCGGGGCGTCTCATCTTGGGCCACCAGCTGTGGGAGTGGGGCGTCTCATCTTGGGCCACCAACTGTGGGAGCGGGGCGTCTCATCTTGGGCCACCAGCTGTGGGAGCGGGGTGTCTCATCTTGGGCCACCAGCTGTGGGAGTGGGGCGTCTCATCTTGGGCCACCAGCTGTGGGAGCGGGGCGTCTCATCTTGGGCCACCTGCTGTGGCAGCGGGGCGTCTCATCTTGGGCCACCAGCTGTGGGAGTGGGGCATCTCATCTTGGGCCACCAGCTGTGGGAGTGGGGCGTCTCATCTTGGGCCACCAGCTGTGGGAGTGGGGCGTCTCATCTTGGGCCACCAGCTGTGGGAGTGGGGCGTCTCATCTTGGGCCACCTGCTGTGGGAGCGGGGCGTCTCATCTTGGGCACCAGCTGTGGGAGTGGGGCGTCTCATCTTGGGCCACCTGCTGTGGCAGCGGGGCGTCTCATCTTGGGCCACCAGCTGTGGGAGTGGGAGTCTCATCTTGGGCCACCTGCTGTGGCAGCGGGGCGTCTCATCTTGGGCCACCAGCTGTGGGAGCGGGGCGTCTCATCTTGGGCCACCAGCTGTGGGAGCGGGGCGTCTCATCTTGGGCCACCAGCTGTGGGAGCGGGGCGTCTCATCTTGGGCCACCAGCTGTGGGAGTGACCGTCGAGAATTCCCGTTCTCGACAATCGGGACAGAAATGGTTGGGCACATTTCCTCGGGTTGATCCATCAGCCATTAAAACTTCAGTCGGTAGCTGGAATTCACGGAGGGAAGGTGCTGGCGAGTGGGCCGTTATTTCCTGTTGTTGGTAGTGATTAACATGTCAGGCATTTATACTTATTTAATACTTATGTACAGTCTGATTAATTCTCACTGAAAACATAATTTTGTAGTTACTATATTAATAAATATGTAGCTCTTTAAAGGGACGCTGGTTACCTCAGTGAGTAGTAATTAAGTCTGTCTCAAGTCAAGTTTGTGCTATACTAAGGCCAGTGGTGCCTATAGCTAGACTGCACTGTTGTTTTTGGCAACTGTTCCCTCAGTACACCTTTGTAAATGCACATTAATGACACTATGTAAAAGACACGTCGAATACTTTATGTAGCATACATAAATCTGTGTATCTATGTATTTACGTATGTAGCTTAGCCTAGCATTTTAAAAGCACTACAATCACCTTCTGTGGTTGATTGTTCAATAAATCCCTGAACTGTATGTTTAACAAATCTCTCACCCTGTCCACGGAGGACAGAAGAAAATGTATATATGCTAGTTAGTATTGTAAATGCGTGGCCACGTCTGTGGAAGAAAATAATAATAAAAAAGTACACCTTAACCCCTAGTATACAAGTCATTTTTCAGAGTAAATCTCTTTCTCAGCATCGATCTGAGGTGGAGCGTATTGGGCCACCAAGTCTTTGGGGTGATTGGACACACCGGCATACAACGGGCAGCCTCGTAACAAACACCTACTAGCATATGGCTCTGCGCCAGCGACTGTGTAAGACAGTCACTGTGAGTGGAGCCACACATAGAGCGACTCGCTGTACATGCGACTGAGCAAGTCATATAGAATACTGTACATTCTCCAGCTCTGTAACTTAGCCTAGCCTAAGGCGACCCCCCCCCCCCAACACTCCACACCCCCTTCTCCCCGACTGTATTATCATCCACTTCGGAGTCTCCCACTCTGCACGCTTTTCACATGTAACTTACAATTTTCTCCATTCACACTTTTTTTTGTGAAGTCAAATCTCTGCGACGTGCTTGTCCAAATTATGTACATTTATTGTCAAACTGTCTTTCTCTTTCGCGTTTTTTGTTTCTGATTCAAATGGGGCGCTCTAAATTAGTGCTTTATGTTTAGAATGATGAGGATGAGACGAATTAATCAACTAAGAGACCAGTAGCCTACCAGTCAGAGTGAGCCTGGTAGCCTATCGGCCAGAGCTAAGCAGAGCTAAGGCCTTTTAAGGCCTTCTCAAAACTGCAACTACTGCCGTATACATTAATTAAACTAACCCAAATCTCGTTCATTTTGTTTCAGTTAAAATGTAAAATATTCCTCAAAATTGCCCCAACATTTGGTGTCTACACAGATGATATTTCTCTAGCATCATCAACTTTTGTTAATAGATCACTGACTATCCTTGCAAATTTCAAAGCAAATAATCTCACTGTATGTGTAGGATTGTACACTGAGAACCCACGCATGTTGATGAATTATGAACAGTTAGTAACTTGTATCGGTATATGGATGGGAGCATTAGAGTTGATGACTGAACTGTGGGATTGCTGCTCAACATCAACTGGGTGTGACCAGCTCTGGCACCCTACCGAGTCCTACACAGCCGCCTACGGGGTGACCGCAGCCCTCATTCCTCACCCCCATGCGCCTCCCACTATTCAGATTAAAATAATTTAATTGAGACAATAAGATACATATCAACAGGATATGAGTAGCTTAAGCTATTTCTACCCTCCCTGCCTCCCACGGGGTGTGAGGCAGTACCCCGTTTCCTATGGGTGCGTAACTGTACCCCGCCATCCACGGGCTTTGCTAGTCTCGTTCTTTCCCCTGAATTCCACGGGGTGTTTGAATGTAGCCCATACCCTCCTCTCCTTCCCGCCACCACCAGGGTGTGTGTGGGTGGGTGGGTGGGTGTGTGTGTGTGTGTGTGTGTGTGTGTGTGTGTGTGTGTGTGTGTGTGTGTGTGTGTGTGTGTGTGTGTGTGTGTGTGTGTGTGTGTGGAGTGCATGACAGGCAAATGCAAATCAAATAACCAATTCAACACCTCTGAAACTTATTTACTAAAATTATATTATGGTCCAGTTCCTGTACCGAAAAAGTACCACTGTAACATTTCCGTTACCGCCCACAATGGCTCCAGATTACTGTATACTGATTAAACTAGGACAGCAAAAAGCACCATGTGCTGGATTGGATTGCTCTGGACAGCGTGACGGTCGTAATAAACCGAGAATGGCAACACAATTTAGTAGACCTGAGGCAATTATTCCATCAATCATACGATGATGCATTATACATATCAATAGATCAAACGAAAAATGTGTATTTCATTCAAAATTATGTACTACCTCTTGGTCAAATATCTAAAGTTTACATAATGTATGTAGTCTTGTAAAACCATTAGCACGCGTAGCATATCGGGCAGGTCCTTAATCCTAATTTCCGGGGAATACGACCCCGCCGAATCTCTTAACAACCAGGTACCCATTCACTGCTGGGTGAACAGAGGCTACAGTTAAGGATTGGCGCCCGGTCAATCCTCCCCGGCCAGGATATTAGTACATTAGTAAATCAGGATTAGTAAATATGTAACTGGTTCACAACAGATGGAAACTGCTCGGTTTAAGAGACTTGTGGGTAATGGGGTATGACACTAGACTACAGACTAGTATCACTGACAAGCATCCCCTGCAAAGTACTCTTATGAATAATAAGAATAATACTAGTTAAACACGTAGAGAGGATCAAGTGTATTAACAAGCACCAATATGATTTATGGGAGCCCAAACACCCAAAGACGGGAATTTTATGACAATGTACCAAAAATAAGACAAGACAAAGAGGGATGGGCAGATTGTGTATTTCTGGACTGCTGAAAAGCCTTTGACACAGTTCCACACAGGAGACAGTTACTCAAACCTGAGAGGCAGATAAAAGTGAAAGAGCACTGACATGTTTAACAGTACCTAACACACATAAATCAGAAAATCAAACTGAGGGAGAAGTCGGACTGGCGTGGAGTAACAAGCGAGAAACTCAGTGATCGATGCTGGGACCCATACTATTTCATCTTTATGTTAATGACATAAAAGTAAGAGTGGCATCCTATATGTTGATGTTTGCGGATGATGGAAAGTTAATGAGAAAAATCGAGACAGATGAAGAGTGCAAGATTCTCCAAGATGACTTAGACAAGTTGCAGAGTTGGTCTGAGAAATGGTTATTAGAACTCAACACAGGCAAGTGTAAGATGATGGAAATGAGAACAGGTGCCAGGAGACCAGAAAGACGGTGCACAATGAAGGAAAACTACCTCACGGTAACTAGAGAAAAAGACATGGTAATACATATAACACTAAACTTAACTTTGGAAGTACATATTAACAGAATAACATCAGAAGCATACCCTACAATGGCAGCCAGAACATCGTTCAGGAACCTAAATTAAGGAGATCACTGTACACATTCTTAGAGTATACCGCCATTTCGCACTGCCATCTTAATAATACATAAGAAAACGAGAAAAGGTTCAGAGATTTGCAACGAGGAATTTCGAGGGATGGGATATGAAATAAACTGAAATACACGAAAGAAAAGGAGAGAGGAGACATGATAGAGACTTATAAAAAATAAGGGGATTAACTTTAAAGTGGAGAAAGAAATGTTTAAAATTTAAACAGCAGAACGAGGGCATGATGGAAGCCTGGGAATCAGACGAGTCATAAAACGTTAGAAAGCATACGAGTAATGGAGAAAATGGAATGAACTAAATAAGTAAAAGAAGCGAAATCCATTTATAATTTCAAAAGTAGATATAACATATATAAGGCACGAGTCGTTCCAATAGACGACCAGCGGCTAGGAGAGACCCAAGAGCTATAAGCTCGATCCTGCCTGGACAAAGTAAGTAATTATCAATAGAAGGCACCAAACCGGGAAAGCTATGTAGCACCTGCCTGGACAAAAGGTGAGCACAAACACACACATCTGTAAATATATATATTGTATGTATGTGTGTGTTTGTCGTGCCTAATAGCCAGAACCGCTTTACTTGTCCTAGTATGCAAGGTCCGATTTGCCTAACAGGCCGAATGGTTTTCATTATTTTCAAATATTTCCAGATTATTATTGTTAGAAAAGAACCAACCTAGAATATTAGGAACATGAATTGCTGACTTAGTTATGTTAGGTTAGCTAGGATAGGATTGGATGGGTTAGGTTAGGTTAGGTTTGATCAAATTTATGTTAGTTTTGACTCACTATAAAATTGCAATCATATATAATACAATGAAAACTTTTTCATTTCTCATCATAAGTGAGAAGACTTTTTTTTGGCTCCGGTTGACCTTCAATCCAGTACATTCAGAGGAAGAAAATTATAAGGCGTATGGATACCTGATTGATGAGGTTCTGCGAGTTCTTCTACTCCCCAAGCCCGGCCCGAGGCCAAGCTTGACTTGTGAGTTTGGTCCACCAGGCTGTTGCTTACTGCGGCCCGCAAGCCCACATATCCACCACAGCCCGGTTGGTCCGCACTCTTTGAAGAAAGGGGCGAATCACCTGCATACATCACAAGAAGTCAACCCCCTTCCGCTCAAAAACGCACACAGCTCCCGTATCTTAACTGCTGGAAATCAAAGAAGAGTCGAAGTCAAGGTGAAAAAATGTGTATACAAAGCCAGGTGTGAAGCAGCACTAGCGTGTCGTCACAGAAGCGAGGCGAGATATTGCGAAACAACGAGTGTTTCAGCTCAGCGCCCAGAGGCATGCAGGTTTTCCACAAAGGAAGTCATTTTAAGAGTGGGTTCTAAACCTGATACGTGTATGTACCGCTCTGTGTTATCGTTACCTTATATACAAACCAAACCTAACCTTCATACACTTAACCTAGCCTACCCTAATCCAACCTAACCGAGAGATAATATGAGGTAAAATATTTTATATATAGATGTGCTCGAGGTGTGTGACGTCACTATGACGCTACACCATTCATACCGATACAGGTTTTATTTCCTACTGTATTTTTGTCCGGATGACTGAGTCGTTTGGCTCCGACTCGTTACACAAGAACTCTCACTCATTTTACCACATATTACCAACATTAAACTTGTGTACATAAATGGACTGACCTGAACAGCTAAAATATTTATCAAAAGAAAGGAGCCAAACCCGGAAGGCATTGCACTTAGATTCGGTTTTCTAGAATTTCTGTTATTATATTTTATAATCAAACTGCTGTCTCCTTTGATCACTTGAAAGTGAACAAACTTCCGTCCATACGTCACAAACACTACCATTCGAATAAACCAAAAATGCTAAAAGGCTTTCAAACAAACAGTTGTAAGGAGTCTTTCATATGAATTATAGACATAAAATCGAAGATAATATTAAAATGTTACAAATCACCCAACTACTCACCAACATCAGGTGATCCACTCCCCTAACCCCGTTGTCCATTACCTCCAGGACCATTGCCTCGCCTCGCTGACCACTTGGCCAATGTGTCAACAACCACCATTGGCTTCCCTGCGTTGAGTTAGTATCGATCTTTTCAAGGCTTGCCAGTGGGGCTGTACGAGCCACAAAGGTTGCTTCCTAGTCAATTTGTATGGCGATGGTGTCGAGTAATAATGGTGGTGATATGTAATAATGGTGATGCATAATGTTGGTTATGTGTATGTGTAATGGTGATGAATACTAGCGCTTACTTAACAGACCTTGTCTAAAAATATCTAAGGGAAAGTGAGGTCTAAGAGTGCTTTATGCCTCGCCTCCTAGACTTGCTGTACCTGTTCCGTTTTGTATGAACGTTCCTCCTACTTCTTTGTCGTACCCGGTCTTAAATTTGTAGATAGAGGAGGCTTTCACGACTGACTTCTTTCAGTGCATTCCACATTTTGCCCTCCCCCCATACTGGGTACTAATATTTCCTTACATTTATTAAACTTATTTACATTTCCAGCTTTTACTTATATCCCACTTGCCCTACTTTCTCCTAATTTAAAACAGCTATCCTTGTCCACCTTGTCTATAATCCTCAGTACCGTCAACGTATCGATCATATACCTTGCTCCTTCTCTCTTCTAGGGTGGTGACATTCCAGTTTCCTTTAATTTGTCCTCGTAGCTTAACCCTCTTATTTCTGACACTAATATTATTGCACACTTCTGCACTTGTACAATGTTTCAGGTTTGTGTTTCACAACGAGTGGATTCCATGCTGGTGCGGCGTATTCTAGTGTTGGTGTCGCAGAGTCCGTATAAGAAAATCTTTGCAGCAAGATGATGGAATCGAACCTGCGTACCTAGGTCACTATATTATACGTGTTGGGTGATGCCAGAACACCTGGCACGGGTGATGCCAGAACACCTGGCACGGGTGATGCCAGAACACCTGGCACGGGTGATGCCAGAACACCTGGCACGGGTGATGCCAGAACACCTGGCACGGGTGATGCCAGAACACCTGGCACGGGTGATGCCAGAACACCTGGCACGGGTGATGCCAGAACACCTGGCACGGGTGATGCCAGAACACCTGGCACGGGTGATGCCAGAACACCTGGCACGGGTGATGCCAGAACACCTGGCACGGGTGATGCCAGAACACCTGACACGGGTGATGCCAGAACACCTGGCACGGGTGATGCCAGAACACCTGGCACGGGTGATGCCAGAACACCTGGTGTTGGCAAGGGTAGTTAGTGTCAGAGCACCAGGTGTTGACAACAATGTCAGTGAGGTTGGGCAGGTACGCTTTAATACCCTGGGAGCCTAGCAACATCCCCCCCCCCCCAACCCATCCACCTCCAACGCAGTGTCTGTACTACACACAGCATTTTGCCCCCCTAGAGAGGAGTTCCTTTGAAAAATCAATAGTTTAATTGCCGTAGCATATAACGCCAATGAATGTTTAAAGATATCACTTATAATAATATTAGTCTCTGATTTTACGCTGATTTTCAGTCCCTGATTTTACGCAATAAAATTACGACATACTGCTGAACAAGTTTCTGCTGGAGTTATCGAATCAGCCTGGCTGTGATGGCTACGTGGGCTTTCAGGCTATAAAGACAAAAACCTAATCATGGCAAAAAAGGGTGATACTCGAAGTCAAGCTATGCATATTTGTTGTCTTATATCAGAGTTTAAATTGAACTGACGAAGAAATAAAAACATGCGAAAAATCATTCAGCTAACTTTGCATTGCAATATACAAAGGTTAAATCCTGCCAGATATATCAAATAATTAGAATACCAGAAGAGCAACTTCTCTTCTATTTCTCTAATCACAATTTAATACACCATAGCTCTGTTCGTTATCTAATTTTGTTAATATATTATCGTTTGTATACCAGATTTTTACATTCCACATGGTTGAGGGTAAATGGTATCCAAGAGGAAGTGATCAGGTGAAGTTTGTGGTTGAGTGACGGTTCTGTTGGATAAGGACTTTGATAGGAGGTTGGAAGTATGATTGAAGAGAAGACTTATGCCTAGTTAGAACGGTCATGTTAAGGAATTCCAAATCTGATGTTTTGGATATAAATCAAATTACAAGCAAAATGTTATTAAACTAATGTCTAAAAATGTAAGTTTGATCTACACTGTTCTACAACTGTTCATCCAACATAATTGTAACAATATTTATGAGTTTAAATTAGAAAAAAAATATAAAACTAGTGTAAAAAGACAAACGTCATATATGTTCCTTCTGGGTCTCGTGGTACAATTTTTTATTTTATTTTCCGGCAGTTGGGAGCAGGAAGCCTGTGCTTTGGCTTATCGAGGTCTGCCATAGGGTCCTGGGCGATTGACCTTCCCCAGAATGCAATCCACAAAAATTGCCTTAATTCAAAGATATGTATTTATTGCTAGGTGAACAGAGGGATCAGCTGAGATGAAAGGTGCCCAATCGTTTCTATCCGGGGTGTAGATCAAACTCGGGTTCTTCTATTACGTGACGTAGCTCCACAGTACTACAGGACCCGTAGGGTTTTCGAAGAACATAACCAACGTTCTTCAGTAGAGCATATGTACAGGATACTTTAGCTAAGACCGAATCTGGCCTTACTACAGCTGGCTGTCAGTGAGATATGTGCTCTTCTGGTCCCCTTATGTTAAACATTTTTTTTTATGTTAACAAAAATGTATATGAAGTACAGTACTGTATACAGTATATATAAAGAAAATCGTATAACCACGAAGGGAAAATTAAACAAGAAATTACTTACGCTCTACAGTCTTAACATATCTTCAGAAGTATTGTACACTACAGTAGTGGGGATAAATGTACAGATAGGCAAAGGAAGGTTACATGATCCCTTTTTATGTCAGCTCCTAAAAGTAATGTCCATGCAGGAATAGTTATCTATTAAGCCTCTTACTAAGATTGCTTTTAATTGATCCATTAAAATGCATCCAAGGTGTATAAACCATTACTAACATTCACGTTACATGGCTTTGGAATTTATGATAAAGAAGATTCAATAATATTTCTATTTAAAATGTTTTTACACTTTGCGATTGAAGAAGACCTCTCCCAATCAATTTAGTCAGAATGTTCTGACAATTGAATAAATATTTATGTAGATAAATTAGAAAATTGTATTATTTGCATGTTTGACCTATATAAAATGTATTACAATCTTCACAGTGTATTTCGTAAATGACACTACGAAAGTTAGAAAGTAAGGGCTATTTCTAACTACAGTAATAATTTTCCAATGGTATTTTCATAATTAAAGACCACATGTAAATCAAATAGTTTAAAGACCTCGACAATATTTTCAAACCCCTCAAAAAATATGGTAAGTATAACACATTTTTAGAACGAATTTTCTCAGTGTTGATTTTGTTATAACATGCATGTTGTGCTTTGCTACGGCAAGCCTTCAAAAAGCTTACTGGTTGCTACCCGGTAAGCTTTTTGGGAGCTTAATGTAGCAAAACAATATGCATAAAAATGGAAAGCCTGGGATAAAGAGGTGGTGCTCGACCCTGTAAAAACATATTTAATAATCATCAAAAGAAAACGTTCAGTCAATGCAGTTATATAACAGTCTACAGTCTATGCAGTTATATAACAGTTTATAGGTAATGGTAAGTGGGGAGGAATTAAGAAGACCCATTAAACATTACGCAATAACCGGGTTACACCGCAAGTCTATCTTCATAAATAGTCTACGTAAGTCATAAGTATCAACAACATCATGGATCTTCAGAATACTGAACACAGCATATATGTAAAAGTAGACGATTTCACCCAAGGGAGGGATAATCCCTTTAACATGTAGCTGTGATACTGTATATGGTTGACAACACCATCAATAGTGTCCAAGAAATGTGTAAGTACTTCATTCATAATGATGCGCTGCCCGAAATCTTAGCGAAGTATCCAAAANCCCACAATTACAGTATCTAAACAAACAACTAATATTTGCGGTGAACTAGTTTCACAAGTTGATTTACTTATCATGCACACCCCATCTACCTCCCCCCCCCCTTCTCCCGTGGGAGGCGGTGAAAAGGTTACAATTTCTGGAAGAAAAGAATTTTTACACATTTCTTTAACATTTGCCACGGAGCTGTCGCTAAATTCATTATCTTTTCGCACCCCATCACGTAATGACGTAAGTTGTGCGACTATTTTTGCTAACACATTTGGACAGTTCTGCATTCGCAGTTAATGCAGATTCCCAGAAACACCTATAACCGAGTCTAAGCGGAGCAGTAGTAACAACTATCCATAAATATGTGCTTCTTCTTACATGATAGAAATAACACAGAAATAACATCACATGAGACCAGAAGACATGGCAGGATGTGCAGAATACCCCCGTTGAAAAGCAGAGGTGCAACTGGTACTCTGAGAGAGAACTCTATCAACATCAGAGGCCCGAGACTGTTCAACACGCTTCCACTACACATAAGGGACATAACTGGCAAACCCCTCAGTGTTCAAGAGAGAACTGGATAAGCACCTCCAAAGGATACCTGATCAACCAGGCTGTGACTCATACGTCAGGCTGCGAGCAGCCGCGTCCAACAGCCTGGTTGATCAGTCCAGCAACCAGGAGGCCTGGTCGATGACCGGGCCGCGGGGACGATAAGCCCCGGAAGCACCTCAAGGTATCCTCAAGGTATAGTGTGAAATGCAAAATGTGTGGACAAATGGAAATGCAAGTGTGTGGATTTCTCGTTGTCTCAGATATACAAGGCTTTGGCTAGCTCGGTTCACACCAAAGTTTGTACGTCTGGAAACTAAAACTGATAACATTTAAATTTCAGTTCTTCCCTGTTGCACGACTGAAAGTTCAACAAAGCTTTTGGTCTAAATCATCGGTTAAAATCTCTTTATTTACACGAAGGAGTTTATTTAGAAAATACCTGGAACCATTGTGTAATGGTTTCTACTTTATGAAGTTGGTGCAGCTCGTTCCCGCAGGGTATCGAATGAGTCTGCAATGATGTTTCGAACAAAAAAACCTCACTGTCTCTAGAACCGGCTACACAGGCCTTGTAAACTCATCCCCAGATTTGTTAGGTAATCACGTGCAACAATCTCCTGTAAAATTCAAAACCGTAAATGAATTCATAAATGCATATCTAAAAGGTTTCTCCGTCAATGCCCGCTGAATACGAAGCAAAATTTCAGACCACGAGGCTTTAGTCACTGCGAAACATTTTTATATCACATGTTCAACACATACGAGGTTAATGCAAAGAAATAAAAACTATCAGCTCGAGTATATAATTCCAGGTTACATTATTTTTCACTGAGAAAAAATAGTGGCAGGGGAGTCATGCTATTAAATCATTTGATATTGCACAAGTCATCACAGTGCTCAAAGACAACCAACATAAAGTACAATACAACACGCATATTGTATTATGTACAGGCCACCTGCTAACCATTCATCACTGATAAACTGAAAATTGTAGAAATATGCCAAAAATGTAAAGTGATTACAATTAACAATTTTAACTATTTTTATATTATACAGTTAAAGTCATCACAGCGGGCCGCTCCGAGCAACAACAACCTACTGGACCAAGTTGTCACAAGTCGAGCCTGACCTCAGGCCGGGCTCGGGCAATAGAACAACTCCTGAAACCCTCCCCAGGTATGGCTCCAGGTATCATAAATCCCATTCAATTTAATAATAAAACGAACAGCCGTGACGAAAAATGTTCAGATTTTAAAAATGACAAGTTGCAAAAAATGCCTCGGCGGGGAGCAAAGGTTTGAAGCTCAACGAGCCGCAATGCAGGACTGAAACCAGATGCTTTTTTCACCCCCAGGGTTATAAACCCCTGGAACAGCCTAGGCGCTGAAGCCGTAAATGCTAAAACACTGCTGCAATTTAAATTCCAGCTTCATAAAATCATCAGGGCAAATGGAGGGGGGACCTTTGACAAGCCGCCGGCTTCCTGTCCTCGTTCAGCCCACTAGAGATGCTGGTCCTCGGGTAAATTCAGGTAAATACTTAAATGGGAAATATTTCACTAGTTTAAATGTTTAGGAGCTTGCATGAATTATCAGACAGACGTTTGAGTCTACAAAACAGGCGGTCAAAAATATCCATCAAACCAAAATAGGAGAAAAAATAAATAAAAATTGTCTAAAATAATCTTGCTTATCGAAAATGACAGGAAAAACAATAATAAAGACAATACAATATATTATAGTACTGTACAGCTCACTGCAAAGAAACTCATTCATAATTATATTTTCCAAGACGAATTATATATTGCAGAAAATGCGAATAAATGTATAACTATAATAATGGGGTACCCAGTCGTGCCTTGGTATCTCTCTCTCCCTTTCCCTACCTCTTCCCTTCCATCATTCTCCCTCAATATCTCCCTCTCACTCGTCTCCTTTACTCTACCCCCTCTCCTTCCCTCTCTCCAGTTTTCTCCCCCCCCCCCCTCACACTTCTCCTCCCCTGTATCCCCTCCCCTCACTCACCTCTTCTCTTTCCTCCTCTCTAACTGTTTCTTCCCTCTCTTCAAACATAACCTAACCTAACCTAACCACTTGGGCTGAACGGTAGAGCGACGGTCTCGCTTCGTGCAGGTCGGCGTTCAATCTCATTATTTTTTTTGCCCAACCCCCCCTCTTAATGGGACCAATAGGACCGCTCCGGACCAGATTATGTCCGTTCGTACCCCTGACAAATCGCCTCACAAAGTTGGGTGAGGTTAGCCCCCAAGTGATTGGCCTCCAACCTCGTCCAGACACACAGACTTTCTCTTATATACTCGGGGGGAGGGGGAAGGGCAGGGTACCCGGCGTTGCTCGGGTTTATCTGTCTCCCATCTATCTATCCATCCATTTATTTATACATCTGTCCATCCATCAATGTATCCATCTATTTTTCGGTACATCCATCTATCTAGTGTCTGGCTCTTATAAAACATACAATTGTCTAATGTGTGGGTGGTCACCAGTGAGACGAGCTTATTGGGCGAAATACTAAAAAAATAGAATAGTTACCCCTCTACTCCTAGAAAGGTGCATGGTTCAGCAATCAGTTACAGCACCGCTCCTGTGCCAGGTAAGTCCACTACGGGCTCACCACAGCCCGTGCTACTTGCAACTTTTGTTCAGAGTAGCTGACTCTAAAGCAACAACAACGGTTCATGGCTTGAGAAACCTTTGAAACTGTGGGAGCTTCATCTGTTTTATGCAATTATGGACACATTATGAACAGCAGGAAATTTATGTTCATTTTCCAGAGATCAGTGAACAAGGGTGCGTCTGGCTTCCACTTTGGACAAGTAAGAGACAAACGAACATTCTCTCTTATAGTATAAATAGATAAGACACAAAAAAAGTTCTCTATTATTCTACCAACAGCGTAAAATGTGTTTCTCTTCTATTTAAAATGCAGTATACAATATGTACATACAAGAGAGCAAGGAAATATTCTCACATACAGCCTACCTTACCTGTATTCACTAATATGTAAGAATTCACTAATTCCAAATCTGTGACTGCCCAAATTTACCTGAAAACCACGACGGTCTAAACACGATATTTGCCCAAAACAAAATATCGTGTTTAGACCGTCATCCCTACTATTACGCCGACAGCCGTAGGGGGGCAGCCGACAAACCGCCTACCACAACTAGCCTCAGGCAATAACAGCAGAAAATGATGACTTAGTTTATGAAGTGTAGATGGCAAGGGTGTTGAATGAGTTCTTTGCTTCTGTATTTATGCTGGAAAATTTCATTACCATTCCTATGCAATGAACAAGAATTCCTTCGATTTATTACAATTTATGATGTAGCGCTAAATACGACAAATAAAGCAGCTGGTTGTGACCAGTTTTATCCAAGAATATTAAAAAAAGTGATAAATTAAATCACGACACATTTGACCATACTCTTCAATGTGTGGCGAGACAGGCACAGTTCCACAGGTGTGGAAACCTGCAAATGTCATATCAATACATACAACGGGAACTTAGGATTCCTGTAATTATCGGCCAATTAGCTAGACGTCGCTAAACTCAAGGAAACAATAATTAGAGACCGCAGAGTGCAACATTTAGATCTAATTAGTGATTTCCAGCATGGTTTTCGTTGAAGCCGTTTGTGCTTCAACTATCTAGTTTATTGAGAATTATATAAAAAATACATAAATGTAATAATTTCCCCCTGTAAATTAATGTAAATAGAATCTCTAACTCTAAATCATTTTCTTTTTATATTGTATTTTCTTAAATAAAGATAAAAAAAAACTTTATACCACGTCGTATTTTGACGTATTTTGTACCTAAGGCCTAAAAAAAAACTAAACCATTTAAAGAAAAATAAGTATAACATTTAGGGGGTTTAAAAATCATGTTCTGTGATAATATGAAACATTGTTTACTGAGAACTATACTACTGTATATGTAATGTACTATTTCCTTGTAAAATTTATGTATATATGATTTATATTGTATTTTATTAAATAATAAAAAAAAGTTTCTTTTATTGAATTTGTTGTTTATTTGACGAAAGCATGACAGAATATATTTTATATCTAGATATTTAGGGAGTACTTGATCAAACTCCTCATCGAAAACTACTTTCAAATTAAAAGGCCTTAACGCAGATGGTCGTGTATTAATTTAGTTGTAATTTTATTTATCATAACGCAAACAACGTCAAGTTCTATATGGAAATGCTCCAGCTGGTTGGTCAAACGTTACAGTGCCTCAGGGGTCAGTCTGGTTCTTGATTTACATAAATCACATTGATAATGGGTGATCCTGTACAATATCTAAATTTGCCAATAATTAGAGTTACAACTCATAGAGAGGCAGAGATTGCAAGGATTTTTTTTTATTAATACATGAGGTACATCTGCATTTGTGCAGCTGCCCTGGACTATATGAAGTGGAGAACAGTGGGTCAAAAAGATAACTAGCTGAAGCTAAAAAATCCCCATCACACAGGATGGCTAGTCATACAGAGGCATGTGATAGGCAGTCCGCACTGGCAGGCTCCGGATGCATTTTGAGGATATAAGGTGTGAAGGATAGATGAAATTGTTTATGTAATAATCTAAGATGAGGTCTGATAAAGACCTTTTGTGCCCTCTGTAATGCTTTTTGCGCTACCGCTCACAGGATGAGTATGGGGTGCACAATAATGATGGTCAAGCAGATTAAGGCGTCCTGTAGATACCAGTTGCGTTGCTCCTGGCAGTATGGGTTCGAGTCACTTCTGGGGTGTGAGTTTTCAGTTGCATATAGTCCTGGGGACCATTCAGGCTTGTTCACATTTGTGTTCCTCATGTGTTGCCCCAAAGAATGAGGTGATTTGATAAAATGCTATGCCCAAGATTACCATCCGAGTGCCGGCGGGGAAGTGGTTCAAATAGCTTCGGCTATCACTTCCTTATGTCCGGTCGTGATGGTCAAGCGGATTAAGGCGTCCTGTAGATACCAGTTGCGTTGCTCCTGGCAGTATGGGTTCGAGTCACTTCTGGGGTGTGAGTTTTCAGTATATATATATATATATATATATATATATATATATATATATATATATATATATATATATATTCAAGTTACGTAAAGAAAATATTCAGAAGGCTAACCAACGTATTGTAAGTTCTGTAACTATGTTCATTTAGAAGTGAAGGTATATGAACTTGTTTGTGTGTGCGTGCGCTTGTAAAAATAGTCTTGACCCATATTCAGTAATCCCAAGGTTAGTCTGATGAGCTCATCATGTCAAGTCTTCACCCGTAAGACTTAAAACTGGGCAAGTCTTAAATTATTCATTTTTCGTCTGGATTAGTTTTCATGTTCATTTTCATCGACATGGTTTCCATTTTCTATTTTGGCATATATATGTATGTGCGTTTGTGTGCGTATTGGGCAGGGGTGTGTGTGTGTGTGTGTGTGTGTGTGTATTTACTATTTGTGCCTTCAGGCTGTAGCTGTTAGCTCTTGGATCCCGTCTTTGTAATTGTCGGTTGTTTAATGTACAACTCACGGCCGGTTTTTCCTGCCATATCTCCCACACATTTTTCTCTCTCGCACACGCGCGCACACACACACACACACACACACACACACACACACACACACACAACACACACACACACACACACACACACACACACACACAGCCACACACACACACCACACACACAGCACACACACGAAACCAACACACACACACACACACACACACACACCCACACACACACACACACACACACACACCACACACACACACACACACAGCCGTTTTAGTTGTCTTTACGGTTTCATTTGTTTCTGTCTCGTCGGGAATCGAACCCGGGCCCATAGGACTGCGACCTATAAGCACTGCCCACTCGGACCTATGTATTTACTATGTGTGCCTGCAGAATCGAGCTATTAGCTCTTGTACCCCAACTTTCTAATCGTTCTAGTTTTCCTCTATTATTTACTACATATATTTCTCTCTAAAACACACACATACACATCCCCAGGAAGCAGCCCGTAGCAGCTGTGTAACTCCCAGGTACCTATTTACTGCTAGGTGACCAGGAGCATCAGGGTGAAGAAACTCTACCGAGTTGTTTCCGCCTCGGTCGGGAGTCGAACCCGGCCATAGGACTACGACCCCCGAGTGCTGTTCACTCAGCTGCGAGGCTGTACGTGTGTGTGTGTAGCACCTAGTTGTATTTATAGGGAATGAGCCACGGCTCTTGGGTCTTGCCCTCAACACTAATCAAATGGTATAGAGGTTCCAGAGTTTATTGGGCTCTGTCATATTTATATTTAATACTGTGTATGGAGTCTGCACTCCATACAAATGGAGTCCATTTGTACTCTGACATGACAAATATTTCTCACGTCTCTGTGGCTCATTTGGGTACTTAGTTCCATCTATGTCCCCTGATTTGTGTATACCCTTGCTAAGGAGTCGCTCCTTGTTAATTTTTTTAAATTTAAATTTCCCCGAGGGCGAGTTTATGGGCAGCGCCACTCATCTCGCTCCTTGTTATTCCCCTGTTGAGCATGTGAGGTGTGGTGCGTGAGGGGGAACTGACCTAGGAGGAGGGGGGGGGGGGGGAGTGTAAGGGTGAGGGGGGTACACGGGGGGGGGGGAGCTGACCGAGGAGGAGGAGGCGGTCCAGTTGATCCAACACAAGGTAAACTGGTCCTCATGTTTTGCCAGCTTCTATTTCCTGTGTCCGTTTTCCTCTCCGCCGCCGAGCTGACAGATCTGGCCC
>WNGS01004946.1:25209519-25231432 GCA_020271785.1 Procambarus virginalis
CCCCCCACCATCACAGCCTCCCCACCATCACAGCCCTCCCCCCACCACCACAGCCCCCCCCACCACCACAGCCTCCCCACCACCACAGCCTCCCCCACCACCACAGCCCCCCCCCCCCACCACCACAGCCTCCCCGACCACACGCATCCCCCACCACCACAACCCCCCCCCCTACCGAGGCTCCGCCTACCTTGCGGTTATCTGGCAATGATTTCGGGCTCAACGTCCCGCGGCCCGGTCCTCGACCAGGCCTCCTGGTTGCTGGACTGATCAACCAGGCTGCTTTGACGCGGCTGCTCGCAGCCTGACGTATGACTCACAGCCTGGTTGATCAGGTATCCTTGGAGGTGCTTATCCAGTTCTCTCTTGAACACTGTGAGGGGTCGGCCAGTTATGCCCCTTATGTGTAGCGGAAGCGTGTTGAACAGTCTCGGCCTCTGATGTTGATAGAGTTCTCTCTCAGAGTACCTGTTGCACCTCTGTTCTTCAACGGGGTATTCTGCACATCCTGCCATGTTTCTGGTCTCATGTGATGTTATGTCTGTGTGCAGGTTTGGGACCAGCCGTCGTAGATTATTGTATCTCTCTCTCGCCTGCGCTCAGGAGAATACAGATATACAGAGGATCCTAGGTTGGATTCTCTTTATAAAACACAAGAATGAAGCCATGGGTGATATAACTTTAAATGGGAGTACAAACGATGGAGAAGAACATGTGGTGAAGGCTTTAGAAATTGGAAATGTAGTAAGTTAAGATTTAAGGCGAGTCTCCCTTACCTTACCATGCCTCCTTCACCTTGCCCCATCCCTCCCTCACCTACCCCATCCCTCCCTCACCTACCCCATCCCTCCCTCACCTACCCCATCCCTCCCCCCTCCCTCAACCTTGCCCAACCTGTAAGGTGAGCTTCTGCCACACTGGGGGCGAAGTGTCAGTGACAGCAAGAACACACCCCCAACGAGACCAGCTGGACATAACCAAGAGACCAGCTGGACATAACCATGAGACCAGCTGGACATAACCATGAGACCAGCTGGACATAACCAAGAGACCAGCTGGACACATAACGAGCAGACAAAAAACAAAGCATAGTGTAAAGAGGGATTGATAGGCAAGTAAAGGCAAGAGGGGGTGGAGGAAGGGCAAGGAGGGTGGAGGGAAGGGCAAGGGGGGTGGAGGGAAGGGCAAGGGGGGTGGAGGGAAGGGCAAGGGGGGTGGAGGGAAGGGCAAGGGGGTGGAGGGAAGGGCAAGTAGGGGAGGCGATCCAGCTCTAGATTGGCCATTGTCAGTGAGGGAGGGGCGGGGGGGGGGCCTGGGACCGGGAGCCCCCCCCCTCCTCCCTTGACAGCAGCTGGCCGCGGGGTGCTCTACCCATGGCGATGGAATGGTATTGTTGTAGGTAAGAATGGGGGTAGTGGTGTGGATTATTATGGGAGGGTAGTGAAGGACGTGTGGGAGGGCACTGACCACGTGTGTGTGGGAGGGCACTGCCACGAGTGTGGTCGGGCACTGGCCACGTGTGTGGGAGGGCACTGGCCACGTGTGTGTGAGGGCACTGGCCACGTGTGTGGGAGGGCACTGGCCACGAGTGTGGTCGGGCACAGCCACGTGTGTGGGAGGGCACTGGCCACGTGTGTGTGAGGGCACTGGCCACGTGTGTGGGAGGGCACTGGCCACGTGTGTGTGAGGGCACTGGCCACGTGTGTGGGAGGGCACTGGCCCGTGTGTGGGAGGGCACTGGCCACGTGTGTGGGAGGGCACTGACCACGTGTGTGGGAGGGCACTGGCCACGTGTGTGGGAGGGCACTGACCACGTGTGTGGGAGGGCACTGGCCACGTGTGTGGGAGGGCACTGGCCACGTGTGTAGGAGGGCAATGGCCACGTGTGTGGGAGGGCACTGACCACGTGTGAGGGAGGGCACTGGCCACGTGTGTGGGAGGGCACTGGCCACGTGTGTGGGAGGGCACTGGCCACGTGTGTGGGAGGGCACTGGCCACGTGTGTGGGAGGGCACTGGCCACGTGTGTGGGAGGGCACTGGCCACGTGTGTGGGAGGGCACTGGCCACGTGTGTGGGAGGGCACTGGCCACGTGTGTGGGAGGGCACTGGCCACGTGTGTGGGAGGGCACTGGCCACGTGTGTGGGAGGGCACTGGCCACGTGTGTGGGAAGGCACTGGCCACGTGTGTGGGAGGGCACTGGCCACGTGTGTGGGAGGGCACTGGCTACGTGTGGGAAGGCACTGGCCACGTGTGTGGGAGGGCACTGGCCATGTGTGGGAGGGCACTGGCCACGTGTGTGAAGGCACTGGCCACGTGTGTGGGAGGGCACTGGCCACGTGTGTGGGAGGGCACTGGCCACGTGTGTGTGGGAGGGCACTGGCACGTCACGTGTGTGTGGGGGCACTGGCTACGTGTGGGAAGGCACTGGCCACGTGTGTGGGAGGGCACTGGCACGTGTGTGGGAGGGCACTGGCCACGTGTGTGGGAGGGCACTGACCACGTGTGTGGGAGGGCACTGACCACGTGTGTGGGAGGGCACTGACCACGTGTGGGAGGGCACTGACCACGTGTGTGGGAGGGCACTGACCACGAGTGTGGGAGGGCACTGACTACGTGTGGGAGGGTACTGACCACGGGTGTGGGAGGGCACTGCCCACGTGTGGGAGGGCACTGACCACGGGTGTGGGAGGACACTGCCCACGTGTGGGAGGGCACTGGCTACGTGTGGGAGGGCACTGCCCACGCGTGGGAGGTCACTGCCCACGTGTGGGAGGGCACTGCCCACGTGTGGGAGGGCACTGCCCACGTGGGGGAGGGCACTGCCCACGTGTGGGAGGGCACTGGCCACGTGTAGGAGGGCACTGACCACGTGTGTAGGAGGGCACTGACCACGTGTGTGGGAGGGCACTGACCACGTGTGTGGGAGGGCACTGGCCAAGTGTGTGGGAGAGCACTGACCACGTGTGTGGGAGGGCACTGGCCACGTGTGTGGGAGGGCACTGACCACGTGTGGGAGGGCACTGACCACGAGTATGGTCGGGCACTGCTCACGAGTGTGGTCGGACACTGCTCACGAGTGTGGCCGGACACTGACCACGAGTGTGGTCGGACACTGCCCACGTGTGGTCGGACACTGACCACGTGTGGTCGGACACTGACCACGAGTGTGGTCGGGCACTGACCACGTGTGGTCGGACACTGCCCACGTGTGGTCGGACACTGCCCACGAGTGTGATCGGACATGACCACGAGTGTGGTCGGGCACTGCCCACGTGTGTGGTCGGGCACTGCCCACGAGTGTGGTCGGACACTGACCACGAGTGTGGTCGGGCACTGCCCACATGTGTGTGGTCGGACACTGCCCACGAGTGTGGTCGGACACTGCCCACGTGTGTGGTCGGACACTGCCCACGTGTGTGGTCGGACACTGCCCACGTGTGGTCGGACACTGCCCACGTGTGTGGTCGGACACTGCCCACGTGTGGTCGGACACTGCCCACGTGTGAGGGTGTATCACCATTCTCAGTGAAGCCAATACAACTTGAGCTGTTGAAGCAACAACCACTCCGTTATAGACAATTAGGCTACTGTTTATACAACAATACACTGACGCATGCTGAAGAAACCTCACTAGTCCACACGGGTTCTACACTCCCAGCCGGGGAATACATACGATACATTACTGGACACTGGGAGGAAAAAATAGACTTCTGAATGATACATAAATACACATACTGTCGAGATGTATTAAATGATACTGGTATACATAGATGATACTGATGTATATAGATATACATAAATATTAGAAGGACCAATACAGGCAGGTGACTCTCATGTTTGGCACTGTCATGGTACACAGTGCCTACTCCTCCTCCTCCTCCTCTCTCTCTCTCTCTCTCTCTCTCTCTCTCTCTTCTCTCTCCTCCTTCTTAAAGCAGAGCTCTGGTTAGGGTCAGCAGCTGGGAGTGGAAGAGGACGGGTGAGGGGATACGTGTGAGTGGCAGCCTCACAACATGGAGCCTCACAACATGGAGCCTCACAACATGGAGCCTCACAACATGGAGCCTCACAACATGCTGCCTCACAACATGCTGCCTCACAACATGCTGCCTCACAACATGCTTCCTCACAACATGCTGCCTCACAACATGCTGCCTCACAACATGCTGCCTCACAACATGGAGCCTCACAACATGCTGCCTCACAACATGGAGCCTCACAACATGCTGCCTCACAACATGCTGCCTCACAACATGCTGCCTCACAACATGCCGCCTCACAACATGCTGCCTCACAACATGCCGCCTCACAACATGCTGCCTCACAACATGCTGCCTCACAACATGCCACCTCACAACATGCTGCCTCACAACATGTGGCCTCACAACATGCTGCCTCACAACATGCTGCCTCACAACATGTGGCCTCACAACATGCTGCCTCACAACATGCTGCCTCACAACATGCTGCCTCACAACATGGAGCCTCACAACATGCTGCCTCACAACATGGAGCCTCACAACATGCTGCCTCACAACATGTGGCCTCACAACATGCTGCCTCACAACATGCTGCCTCACAACATGCTGCCTCACAACATGCTGCCTCACAACATGCTGCCTCACAACATGCTGCCTCACAACATGCTGCCTCACAACATGCTGCCTCACAACATGCTGCCTCACAACATGGAGCCTCACAACATGCTGCCTCACAACATGCCGCCTCACAACATGCCGCCTCACAACATGCTAATTATAACACAGGGTAACCATTATTCAAGACAATTATATCACAAAGTAATTATACCAAAATAACCATTACTCAAAGTGATCAACGCCCGAGAGTAATTAAGGAATTGACGCGCAAAATAATCAGTATTCAAAGTAATAATTTTCTAAGTAAAGATAGCACAAAATAATAATTACACTGGAAGGTAAAGAAGCAATTACCTTGACCACCGGCACAGCCTCCCAGCGAAGGGTAATTACCACCGCCACACGCGAAATGAGGCCCCTAATTACTCCACTTAATTCCCGTGAATTATAATTGCTTGGAAATAGACTTAAAAAATGTATAACGAATGTGAGCGGGAGTCTGCTGAGAGGAGAGTTGTCCCGTCTGCGGAGGGGTGGGGGTGTTGTCTGCGGGGGGGGGGGGGGGGGCAGGTGTGTTGTATATGGGGATGTCTGTGTGGGGGAGGGGGGGAGCAGGTGTATGTGATGCAGACTATATATTTTTTTATATGTAGGAGATGAGGGAGTTCTGGTCAATATATCATCTTGGAATAATAAACTGTGTGGGGTGTGGTATCCCTCCCTGGAGGACGCTGGGGCATCCTGCACGCGTTGCAGGAGCAAGGCAAGCAATGACGTTAAACATGGCTCTCAGTACGTTGTGCTGTGGTCTCCTTGCCGGCCACCACCCGCTCAGTACTGGAGCCAAGCACACGGGACAGGTTTGACCTGTTTACTGTTAGTCAAAGCTTGCAGATACCACACAACTAGGTAGCAGACTTACAATACCAAAATAGCGACAGAAACTACAGGGAAAACATTTAGGGGTGACCAGATGCCAGTGCATCCCGTCCTCCTAAGCTTTCCCAACGTCAAGAAACGGTCGTATTAAAATTGCACATATCCTAACCTACCAGAGGACCCAAAACGGAAAACGGGACAATTTTGCGAGGCGCTGCCCTTTTCTAGTACGATAATTTTTTGCCCTTAGGTAGAGTATACGTCAAAATGCGACGTTCTATTAGCAGGACGGTTTGTCAGTGATCTCCAGCAGAATAAGTACTCGATTGAGTACTTATTCTCTGAGTAAATGTCAGCAGAGTATTATGCTTCATTTGGAAATTGTAATCTTCTAAATTATCCTGGTCAGCTCCCACTACCCTTACTTGACCACGTTTGAGGTATAGATTTAATGTCTAACTGATAATTTAGGTGTAATTAGGTCCAGGTGTCTGCCCAAGTTTCAGGGCCATTGAAAAATGCGACAGGCCAGGTAGCGGATAATGAGAAGGAAATGAGATGTAATAATTATAATAATAATAATAATAATAATAATAATAATAATAATATAATAATAATAATAATAATAATAATAATAATAATAATAATTTATTTAGGAAAGTACATACATTTTTGCCGAGTTACAGTACAAACATTCTGTTTGATTTAAAGACAGAGGTAGTACATACAATACCTAAAGCCACTAGTACGCATAGCGTTTCGGGCAACGCTATTTATTTTAAACAGTACTTTCTCTCTTTCTATGTACTAGAGAAGAACTTAACATTATGCCTGCAGCTGAACAAATATACGTGGGTGAAGAGGACAAATTGACTAGATTATTTATTATTAGGAAGGAAGTAATTAAACAAATATAAAAATAGAAGCCCAACAAAGCCACAGAAACAGACGAAGCATTTGCCAGGGTTCCTAAAGTATGTAAAGAAGAGCTCAGTGAGCCTTTGTTTTGCTGTCAGTGAAAAAGATAAGCAGCGTAAATTATGTAGTAAGTCTCAGGAACACTCGTGGGCTCAGTAGAACCCCAAGTTACATTCCTTTTGACCATGTCGTGGCCTAGTTATCTGGGACGTGCTTGGGAATACCCAACGCATAGGTTCGAATCCTTATCACGGATGCTACGGATTTTCTCACTGACACATCACGTTAGTGTGATTTCTCTCTGTGTATATAGTATGCCGCACGCCCACACCTTAGATCACTATGTATTAGAGTGTAAATTGCTTGATAACTATAGAAATACAAAAATCAGTCGAGTACCACATCAAATTGTTTGGACGTGAGGTAATGAAATGATAGACATGATTCTTAAGAGATACAAACACTTTACCCCAAAAGTGTAAATACTAAGATAGTTTGAAATAAGTTCTACGACATGCCTATTGGAATGTGAAATGTACAATATGATCTGTGTACTGCATGAATGTGAACTCCCTTTTCCTTTCTTTTGAGGAGAAAGGCAAGCTCGTCAATCCTTTTGAGATGTATCTTATCGTCTCTATAAACTTATTTGAACTTGGTACAACCAGAAATTTATTTAATGCTTCAAATTATTCCATTCCAGACCCCAGATACAGACGAGAGGCTTCAACGATACCTGAGCAGCTCGGTGAGGTCTGTGGCCCGCCGCCAGGACCAGGCTAACCTGACGACATGATGGCCGCCACACAGCCCCGCTCCTGTGCCAGGTAAGTCCACTACGGGCTCACCATAGCCTGTGCTACTTGCCCCGCTCCTGTGCCAGGTAAGTCCACTACGGGCTCACCATAGCCTGTGCTACTTGCCCCGCTCCTGTGCCAGGCAAGTCCACTATGGGCTCACCATAGCCCGTGCTACTTGTCCCGCTCCTGTACCAGGCAAGTCCAATACGGGCTCACCATGGCTTGCGCTACTTGCCCCGCTCCTGTGCCAGGTAAGTCCACTACGGGCTTACCATAGCCTGTGCTACTCAGAGCTTTTGTTCCGAGAAGCTGAATCTAAACAAAACAACGATGGACGCTAAGTGAGGCACTCTGGCAGATTTATATACGGAGGCTCTTAGAATCTTGTTCAGAACATTATATACAACACATTGAAAAGGGATGTAGGTTACATCCAAAAATTAGGTTTTTAATCAACTTAAACATAAATTAGGTCTTCCTTCACCTTCATTCAATCACTACGGCACTGTAGTTAAGTTTCTCCAGTGTTTTTACTGCTATAAACATCCTCCTGGTGCAGGCGATGAGTCACAATAACGTGGCTAAAGTATGTTGACCAGACCACACACTAGAAGGTGAAGGGACGACGACGTTCGGTCCGTCCTGGACCATTCTCACAATCGACTTGAGAATGGTCCAGGACGGACCAAAACGTCGTCGTCCCTTCAACTTCTAGTGTGTGGTCTGGCCAACATCCTCCTGGTGCTTCGGAGCTCATAAACTGTTTAATAAATGTAAACAAAGCCGCCAAAGATTGAGAAAATATGTAGTGGTTCGTAAGTGCTTGCTTGATTCTTGATGAATCCAGGTCCAGCGTCGTAACTGTTTCCTAGATGAGGGGCAAAGATTTCCCAGATGAGCCTCTGTAACTGAGATTGCAGAGACTGCGGATGAGGTGTGCGGAAGTGTAAATAATAACGCTGCTTCTTATTCTTCAGTTTACGGGCTCACCATAGCCCGTGCTACATGGACACTTCGTTCTGAGTAGCTAAATCTAAAACAACAACAACTTATTATTCAGAGAGCACGAACTATGTGAAGAGGAAAAGGTCAGAGGAATTGTTCCAGTTCAGTTCAGTTTTGCTTAATTATTATGCACCTCATGCCCATCCTGTGGGCGGTAGTGGACCCCCATACCCATCCTGGGGTGGTAGTGGACCCATACCCATCCTGTGGGTGGTAGTGGACCCCCATACCCATCCTGTGGGCGGTAGTGGACCCCCATACCCATCCTGTGGGTGGTAGTGGACCCCATACCCATCCTGTGGGTGGTAGTGGACCCCATACCCATCCTGTGGGTGGTAGTGGATCCCATACCCATCCTGTGGGCGGTAGTGGACACCCATACCCATCCCGTGGGCGGTAGTGGACCCCATACCCATCCTGTGGGCGGTAGTGGACCCCATACCCATCCTGTGGGCGGTAGTGGACCACCATACCCATCCTGTGTGGGCAGTAGTGGACCCTATACCCATCCTGTGGGCGGTAGTGGACCCCATACCCATCCCGTGGGCGGTAGTGGACCCATACCCATCCCGTGGGCGGTAGTGGATCCCATACCCATCCTGTGGGTGGTAGTGGACACACATACCCATCCCGTGGGCGGTAGTGGACCCCATACCCATCCCGTGGGCGGTAGTGGACCCCATACCCATCCTGTGGGCGGTAGTGGACCCCATACCCATCCTGTGGGCGGTAGTGGACACCATTCCCATCCTGTGGGCGGTAGTGGACCCCATACCCATCCTATGGGCGGTAGTGGACCCCATACCCATCCTGTGGGCGGTAGTGGACCCCATACCCATCCTGTGGGCGGTAGTGGATCCCATACCCATCCTGTGGGCGGTAGTGGTCCCCTTACCCATCCTGTGGGCGGTAGTGGACCCCATACCCATCCTGTGGGCGATAGTGGACCCCATACCCATCTGTGGGCGGTAGTGGACCCCATACCCATCCTGTGGGCGGTAGTGGACCCCATACCCATCCTGTGGGCGGTAGTGGACCCCATACCCATCCTGTGGGCGGTAGTGGATCCCATACCCATCCTGTGGGCGGTAGTGGTCCCCATACCCATCCTGTGGGCGGTAGTGGACCCCATACCCATCCTGTGGGCGGTATAAACTTTAAGGTCACAGAGGCACATAATGGGCACAGGAACTGAACCCCAAAATTTATTTAGATAAGCAAGTTNCAGGTGGGAGATATATATAATAATGTACACCCAGAACACTATTAGAAACACTGTTTCTAAACTGTACACGGAGATAACATGAGACCAGGAGGCATGGCAGGATGTGCAGAACACCCCCCCCCCCCCCGTTGCAAACCTGAGGTGCAATTGCAACTCGACATCGAAGGCCTAGGAATTTTCAACACTCTCCCTAACACATATCTTCTTGAGGTTATCTCGAGATGATTTCGGGGCTTAGCATCCCCGCGGCCCGGTCCTCGACCAAGCCTCCTTTGTCGTTACATATGCCCAAGAAGCAGCACGTAGCAGTTGTGTAACTCCAAGTTACCTATTTACTACTAGGTGAACAGGTGTATCAGGGTGAAAGAAACTGTGCCCATTTGTTTCCGCTTCCGCCGGGATCGAACCCTGAATCTTAGGACTACGAGTGCCGAGCGTTGTCCACTCAGCCGTCAAGCCCCATAAGGGGCATAACCGGCCGGCCTATCACGGTGATGAAAAGTTTAACTAATAAACACCTACAAAGGATTCCTGATCAATCAGACTATGATTCATACGTCAGACTGCGAGCAGCAGAGGCTGCTTGACCATACCAGCAACCAGGAGACTCGGCCAGAGACCGGGCCGCGGGTACAATGATATCCAGACCCAACACTAGGTAGGTAATGGTAGGACAGGGGAGGGAAGGAGGCAGGAATGGGAGGGAAAGACTGATAAGGGAAGGGAAGAGGTAGGGAGGAGAGAGGGAAGGGGAATATGGGTAGGGGTGAAGGGCAAGGCTTCACAAGGTACCAACCTCTGTGTCTCAGTGATGATGTGAGCAGCGCTCAGCGTAACGGAATGTGTCACGGTGCTTGGCCACGGCTACGAGCCGCCCGTCAAGTGTTGTCAAGGGCTACGAGCCGCCCGTCAAGTGTTGGCCAGGGCTACGAGCCGCCCGTCAAGTGTTGCAAGGGCTACGAGCCGCCCGTCAAGTGTTGGCCAGGGTTACTAGCCGCCCGTCAAGTGTTGGCCAGGGTTACGAGCCGCCCGTCAAGTGTTGTCAGGGCTACGAGCCGCCCGTCAAGTGTTGGCCAGGGTTACGAGCCACCCGTCAAGTGTTGTCAAGGGCTACGAGCCGCCCGTCAAGTGTTGGCCAGAGTTGCGAGCCGCCCGTCAAGTGTTGGCCAGGGTTACGAGCCACCCGTCAAGTGTTTTCAGGTCTACGAACCGCCCGCCAAGTGTTGTGAAGGGCTACGAGCCGCCCGTCAAGTGTTGTCAGGGCTACGAGCCGCCCGTCAAGTGTTGGCCAGGGTTACGAGCCGCCCGTCAAGTGTTGGTCAGGGTTGCGAGCCGCCCGTCAAGTGTTGGTCAGGGTTACGAGCCACCTGTCAAGTATTGTTAAGGCCTACGAGCCGCCCGTCAAGTGTTGTCAAGGGCTACGAGCCGCCCGTCAAGTGTTATCAAGAGCTACGAGCCACCCGCCAAGTGTTGTCAAGGGCTACGAGCCGCCTGCCAAGTGTTGCCAGGACTACGAGCCGCCCGCCAAGTGTTGGCCAGGGTTACGAGCCGCCCGTCAAGTGTTGTCAGGGCTACGAGCCGCCCGTCAAGTGTTGTCAAGGGCTACGGCCCGCCCGCCAAGTAATGTTAAGGGCTACGAGCCGCCCGTCACGTGTTGCCAGGGCTACGGGCCGCCCGCCAAGTGTTGTCAAGGTCTACGGGCCGCCCGCCAAGTGGTGTCAAGGCTACGGGCCGCCCGCCAAGTGGTGTCAAAGCTACGGGCCGCCCGCCAAGTGGTGGCAGGTGTACAACACTTCCTTTATTACCAGAAACACACAACGACCTTAGCAGGTGTTACCAACCTGAGGGGGGGAGGGGGGAGGGGGAGGTGATGGGGGAGGGGGAGGTGATGGGGGAGGGAGAGGTGATGGGGGAGGGGGGAGGTGATGGGGGAGGGGGGAGGGGAGGTGATGGGGGAGGGGAGAGGGAAGGAGGAACTCCTCTCAAGGGAGACGAAAGGATGACATTGACCCTTCCCAGTAAATGTTCCAAGACACTAGCAAGAACGCCTTGCCCAAAAGGTTGTGTACTTGTCTGATGCAGCAGGAGGATACAGGGTAGAAGTGGTAGGAATAAATGTAGATGTAGAAGAAGTAGAAGAATAAGGAAATGATGAAAGAAGAGAACCAAAGATGACATTAAGATAAAGAAGAGCATAACATATACTTCTTACTTCAGTTACTTCTTGACGGCAGGAAGCCGGGGTCACACCCCCCCCCTTCACTCCGGGCGGTACAAATGAGCATCATTATAAGTCAGAAACTGCAGCGTCACGCTAATCAAATGTTGCAAACTCACCGGTGAATCTTGAGGCAAAGGACGTGGTGTGAGCGAGATTGCAAGAGATTATCACTCGTGTTTATGTTTTCCAAAGTGCATACTTCAGTGACAATGCGAGGTCACATTGCCAGGGTCAAATGTGCATCTTTTGTTGCAAGGCCTTCGGTAAGTCGGATTTTGCAAGGTCAGTTTCGTGCATGATGTCGCAATATCAAATGTACCATATCATCTGATGTCCCATATCAAACGTTACCACGATTGCAAGGTCATCACTCAATATGATTGCAAGCGCACCATGTGAGTATAGTAAAAAGTTCGATGAAGCTCACAAGTTCAATGTTGCATTTCACTTGCTCATCTCAGCCTGCAACTTCCCTCAAGCCACGATAGGAGAATTCTGGAGATGAAAATGTTTATCTGCCGTCTTGGTCTCAGGACACGCAAATGTAAGATCGAAAGTCACTTATAAATCTAAGGCCTTCTTTAAGTAAGTCGCAAGTAACTTAAGTCTTAGAAGGCAAGGTCATCTGAGACCCAGAGGACACGCGGTGTTACTAAAGTCTTCGTCGTCGAGTGTAAGATTACCAGTGTAACGGACTGTCACCTGGACGCTGTTAGGGTGTGAAGAGCCGTCACATAACACAGCCAGCTTAGGGGAGTGACTATGGGTCACCCATAGTCACGCTATAGACTCAAAGTCACTCTATGGAACACCTATGGAGTGACTATGGGTCTATAGCGTGCCTGACAAAAAAATATCCAGAGACATTACAGTAGCCATACACAGACTCTGATTTGGTTACAAGTGCTGCTGGGAGGTAATAAGCCCAATAGTTAAAGAGTGTCACATATGAGAACAGAAGCAGAGGCGCCACTATTGCACTGCTTACTGGAATGTGAAGCTACTGAAGCCCTGCGCATCAAACTCTACATTAATGCATTAGACGCAAATTCCACAGCCACTACAATGTTTAGAAGAGCAGTTGAAGACTGGGACACACTAGTGAACACTGTACATCTATATCCGCCACCTGGATAATGCTATTAAAACAAGATTAAAACCAGTGTGCTAAAACAGAAGCGGAAAAGAAACGGGAGACAAGAAGGAAACCCCACCTCCATTTATAACTTTGACCCAAATATCACCGTAACAAGGTGATCGCGAATAACCCAACTCAATTACGGGCTCACCATAGCCCGTGCTACATGGACACATCGTTCTGAGTAGCTAAATCTAAAACAACAACAACAACAACATACCTCCGGCGAAGTCTACAGAGACACTTGGACGCTCGAGGTCATGAGATCGGGCGGAAATCTTCTCTGATAACTTAACAAGCCGCCGGCTTCTTGTCCTCATGGTGGTCACTATGGTCAGTGGCCCTCAGGAAAACAACTAGTTGAGCGGGAAGACGTTGCCAGGCGTCAAGTCCCTTGTGGCTTCAGTCAAGTCCGTCAACTAAGTATAATGTCTGATGGCACGACGCAGGAAGCGATCGGCAATGGGTACCTGAGTGCGTGAGCTCGAGGTTCTGATGGGCCGCCTCGCCTACATGCCACTGTTATCCCCGTAACTCCCCTTGCCACTCCGGAGGGGTACAGGGTGTTTATGTAGCTTCAAGGCACCAATCCCCCCAGCCACAGGGCATGGTGAGAAGGCACCCCTAAGCATACCTAATTCCCTATCAAACAAACTAAAATACACATAAATGGCAGATCTCATCACAACCCACAAGAGTTAAGATGATAATAATAACACACAATAATAATAATATGAAAATAACATACACAAAATGAAAAATTCTTTTGTATTTCGTTTTTCTTATATGGGACACGGCCCACAGAGGGAGAGGTGCACAGTATATTATTAAAGAGAACTACACCTGATGGCAGAACAACAAGCTGCCTAAGCGGCAGGATTGGTTGTTGTTGTTATAGATTCAGCTACTCGGAACAAGTTCCCAGTAGCACGGGCTATGGTGAGCCCGTAACTTACCTGGAACAGGAGCTGGGCAAGAAGCACGGGCTATGGTTAGCCTCGTGGACAGGAGATGTCTCCCGTGCAGGATTGGTGACTTGACATCGGCATACATAGAAAAAAACTCTTCATAGTGGAAGCTCCTAATGATATCCCTCCCCGGAGCGGGAGGGTTATCATGTATGCGCATGGGGGTCCCTCCGGCCGTCGCCTTACCCACTCGAGGGCTCAGGCCAGGTCATCTACCCTCTTGTGTGAAACCATTTGGAGAAGTGGTACTCCAGATGATGACTCTGCTTAGATAGTTGGCCACACCCTGAGTGACTACACCCTGTGTGACCACACCCTGAGTGACTATACCCTGTGTGACCACACCATGAGTGACCACACCCTCTCCATTAGTGCCTATCATCACTTTGATACATCTCCCTTATTCTCTCCCTTCTTTATCTACCTCTCCCTTCGTTATCTTCCTCTCCCTTCTTTATCTACCTCTCCCTTCTTTACCTACCCTCTCTTCCCTCCCATCTTTACTCCTCGCCCCTATCTATTCCACCTTATCCTTCTCTACACGACGTGCCCCACACACTGCAGCTAAGATCTTCCAGTACTGGTTGGAGTACTAGCTCAACTTGTACTCCTGCTTGTACACAGCAAGAGTACAGGTTCAAACTCTGGCACAAATGAATGCATGGGTACAAGTTTGGACTGTGTACTCCTGCTTGCACTCGTACTAGCGTCCGAATTTGTACTCATGCATGCACTTGAACTAAGATTCAGACTTTAACTAAAGCATGAGTACAAGTTTAGACTCAGTAGAAGTACAGCAAGGAGTCTAGTACAAGGATATGTTAGTGTAAGAGTTCAGATTCTTGCACAAGAACAAGCAGAAGTACAAGGCTCAGCAGGAGTACAAGTACAGCAGGAGTACAAGTACACTAGTACACTCACAAGCAGGAGTACAAGTACATTAGTACACTCACAAGCAGGAGTACAAGTACACTAGAACACACACAAGCAGGAGTACAAGTACATTAGTACACTCACAAGCAGGAGTACAAGTACACTAGAGTACACACACACAAGCTGGAGTACAAGCTCACTAGTACACACACACACAAGCTGGAGTAAAAGTACACTAGAGTACACACACACAAGCTGGAGTACAAGCACACTAGTACACACACACACACACACACACAAGCTGGAGTACAAGCACACTAGTACACACACACACACAAGCTGGAGTAAAAGTACACTAGAGTACACACACACAAGCTGGAGTACAAGCACACTAGTACACACACACACACAAGCTGGAGTACAAGCACACGAGTACACATACACACACACAAGCTGGAGTACAAGTACACTAGTACACACACACACACAAGCTGGAGTACAAGCACACTAGTACACACACACACACAAGCTGGAGTACAAGTCAATATATATAATATATACCCACACCACCTCTTGTGGTGACATAATCTTCATCAATCAATTAGTAACCATTCAAAGTCTGCCTGTGACAATGTTGACAAGACTCAACGGAGCGTAACTCTCTTTGCCTCAGGCGAGAAAACAATAGTTTAAAATGAACTTTTAGTGAGTTGATTTCTCACCTTCTTTCTCAAGTGAAGAAAGACGTAAGGCAAATAGAGAAGACTCTTGTTAGAGTCACTGTCTGTCACGTTCAGTAATATATGCCAACAAGCACGACTGCTGCCAATATTTACCAATAGTAAAGCCAGGGAGGCTGGGGGCTTTATTTTGGACTAGAAATGAAGAGTTAATCATGTGCCTTAAAGAGGATTCGAATGAAAGTCAATAGGATGTCTGGCGGGATAAATGATATTATAATGCATTTAGTTGTATTAAATATTATTTTAATCTTGTCCCGGATTATTTTGCCCCTTTTTTGTGTCGCGGGGGGGGAGGGGGGGGTGACTTGGGCCCCCCGTCCCACTTCACACCCCCCCCCCCCCGCCCTCCAGGCATATACCTTGCACTGTTATATATGATGCTGTTATACTTGCACTGTTATACCAGCGCTGACTCCGCCCCGCGGCGCCGGAAGTACAGCGGGCTGGTGGGGGGGGGGGGAGATGAGGATGCTGATTATCTTGTCTTTAAGATGCAGCATCTGCGCCGCCTCCACCTGTCTCCGGCAGCACCTCCCCTTCTACCTTCCGTTACCTGTGGGAAGGGGAAGGGGGGTGGGAGGCCCCTCACCCTTCCCTGCTCAGGGAGGGAGCCTCTCACCCTTCCCTGCTCAGGGAGGGAGCCCCTCACCCTTCCCTGCTCAGGGAGGGAGCCCCTCACCCTTCCCTGCTCAGGGAGGGAGCCCCTCACCCTTCCCTACTCAGGGAGGGAGCCCCTCACCCTTCCTACTCAAGGAGGGAGCCCCTCACCCTTCCCTACTCAAGGAGGGAGCCCCTCACCTTCCCTACTCAAGGAGGGAGCCCCTCACCCTTCCCTACTCAGGGAGACGGCCCCTCACCCTACACTAATGAGACAATGCAGCCAAAACTGAACAAAGCCGGAGGTTACAACATGATGGGTACCAGATTACACCCAGGGGAGCCGGTCGGCCGAGCGGACAGCACGCGGGACTTGTGATCCTGTGGTCCCGGGTTCGATCCCGGGCCGGCGAGAAACAATGGGCAAAAGTTTCTTCACCCTATGCCCCTGTTACCTAGCAGTAAAATAGGTACCTGGGTGTTAGTCAGTTGTCACGGGCTGCCTCCTGGGGGTGGAGGCCTGGTCGAGGACCGGGCCGCGGGGACACTAAAGCCCCGAAATCATCTCAAGATACCCTCCCTACTCAGGGAGGGAGCCCCTCACCCTTCCCTACTCAGGGAGGGAGCCCCTCACCCTTCCCTACTCAGGGAGGGAGCCCCTCACCCTTCCCTACTCAAGGAGGGAGCCCCTCACCCTTCCCTACTCAAGGAGGGAGCCCCTCACCCTTCCCTACTCAGGGAGGGAGCCCCTCACCCTTCCCTACTCAAGGAGGGAGCCCCTCACCCTTCCCTACTCAAGGAGGGAGCCCCTCACCCTTCCCTACTCAGGGAGGGAGCCCCTCACCCTTCCCTACTCAGGGAGGGAGCCCCTCACCCTTCCCTGCTCAGGGAGGGAGCCCCTCACCCTTCCCTACTAAGGAGGGAGCCCCTCACCCTTCCCTGCTCAGGGAGGGAGCCCCTCACCCTTCCCTACTCAGGGAGACGGCCCCTCACCCTACACTAATGAGACAATGCAGCCAAAACTGAACAAAGCCGGAGGTTTACAACATGATGGGTACCAGATCTAAGAGGATTAAGCTACGAGGGTAGACTAATGGACGATATCACACCCCTGTAAAACAGAGAAGAGGGATATGACCACAACGTACAAGATACTGAAGGAAACTGAAAAGGTGGACTAGGCAGGCATCTCTGAATTAAGAGAAATAGGACGAGGTCATTATTGTAAGCTGGAAAGGCTATCGAGTCCAAGAAATGTAAGTAAATACTGGCTCCTTGTAGGAGTACTTTGGTCAGTAGGTGGGACGACTTGAAGGAAGAAGTTGTGCGAGCCACCTCCCTCCTCAACTCTAATGCTAGATTACACAAGGAATTTGAACATTTGGATTGTTAAATTATTAGTCAACTTGTAAAACAAGGCTGGTAGAGCCTTGGTGTACAGGAGCTCTACCATAAAGAGCACGCCCTCACTCCACATGGGGTGGACGGTAGATCGACGGTTTCGCTTCATGCAGGTCGGCGTTCAATCCCGACCGTCCACAAGTGGTTGGGCACCATTCCTTCCCATCCCAACTCCTTATCCTGACCCCTTCCCAGTGCTATATTGTGGTAATGACTTGGCGCTTTCCCCCGATAGTTGCCTGCCCCGTAGACACCAGGGTGAGTGTAGTGGGAGCAAGGAGACTTCAACATGGGGGGGGGGAGAGGCGCCTACTGTGTTGTTTAAGATTCGCTTAAACCATAGCACGGTGATTCGATTCACCATAGCACGGGCTATGGTGAGCCCGTAGTGGACTACCTGCGCACAGGAGAGGGACCAGAGGTCAACTGGAGGCCGGCTGGTCCCTTGGCTTGGGTCAAATGGAGGACGGCTGGTCCCAGCTTGGGGTCAACTGGAGGCCGGCTGGTCCCTTGGCTTGGGGTCAACTGGAGGCCGGCTGGTCCCTTGGCTTGGGGTCAACTGGAGGCCGGCTGGTCCCTTGGCTTGTGGTCAACTGGAGGCCGGCTGGTCCCTGGCTTGGGTCAACGGAGGCCGGCTGGTCCCTTTCCTGAGGTCAACTGGAGGCCGGCTGGACTCTGCTCCACTTATGCTGCCCGGCTGTCAAGTACACCAGGCCCAGCCTGGCATTACCTTGGTGGAAGTAACGCTTTATGAGCAGGAAAGACTTAAGCCAGTATGACTGTGCAGCACTTGGGGAAGATATAAGTATGAGGAGCTGAGATTTGAGGCCAAGGCGCTCGGACCATTCGCTCGTCGATCCCAGCAAGAAGTGATGGTATCTCAGCGTCTCGGCCCCGGCGCCACACAGACGAAGGGTGCAGAGACCAAGACCAGAGAAATAGTGACTAAGAAGTAGCCTAAGCTACTCTATCCCTTTTAGATGGATAGATCTCAATATATTATCTTATGTATCTTATCTTTATGAAGTATCTTTATATTATGTCAATAAGCGTACTTGAACTTGAACCAGATCTGCATATCACCGGTGACTTATGTGGAAGCTGAGCAAGTCGACACTCGCAAATAAGCTTAAGATACTGGTTGTGAAGGAGTGGTGGCCAAGTGGAATGTACTGAATGAAGAAGAAGTCGTGGAAGCCATCTTCATACAGAACTCGATTTCGTGATACGGCAATCAGTGTTATACAGAGTGAATACAGTGTTATACAGAGTGAATACAGTGTTATACAGAGTGAATACAGTGTTATACAGAGTGAATACAGTGTTATACAGAGATGCCAGAGGCACATGGAAGATAGAGGTGAGAGCACCGCGAGGTCCGCCCACTCCGGCCAGACACTGTTGTGGTGAATGACGGGTGAACATTGTTTGCAGCGTGCAGCTGTCTGCATAGCTTTCAGCAGCTCTACCACCTGTTACCACGGGGGGGCTAGCTAGTGTTTACACACACGCACACTGTGTGAGTGTGTGTCTGTGGGTGTGTGTGTGTGTGTGTGTGTATTCACTTAGTTGTATTCACTTAGTTGTATTTTACGGGGGTTGAGCTTTGCTCTTTCGGCCCGCCTCTCAACTGTCAATCAACTGTTTACTAACTACACTAATACTTTTTTTTTTTTTTCTTTTTTTTTCCCCACACCACACACACACACACACACGCACCCCAGGAAGCAGCCCGTGACAGCTGACTAACTCCCAGGTACCTATTTACTGCTAGGTAACAGGGGCATTCGGGGTGAAAGAAACTTTGCCCATTTGTTTCTGCCGGGTGCGGAATCGAACCCGCGCCACAGAATTACGAATCCTGCGCGATATCCACCAGGCTACCTGGCCCCTGTGTGTGTGTGTGTGTGTGTGTGTGTGTGTGTGTGTGTGTGTGTGTGTGTGTGTGTGGTGTGTACTCACCTATTTGTACTCACCTATTTGTACTCACCGCCTGCAGGATCAAGCAATTGACTCTTGGATCCCGCCTCTCTAGCCATCGGTTGTTTACAGCAATGATTTCTGTCCATTTCACTATCATATCTAGTTTTTAAATTATGAACAGAGTTTGCTTCCACAACCTGATCCTGAAGTGCATTCCATTTTTCCACTATCATGCTAAATGAAAACTTCCTAACATCTCTGTGTCTCATCTGAGTTTCCAGCTTCAACCCATGTCTCGTCATTCTGTTAATATTACGTGTGAACATTTCATCAAATACCACTTTGTCAATACCCCTGAAAATTTTATACGTTCCTATCATATCCCCCTCTTCTTTCTTTTTTCTAGTATCGTAAGGTTCAGTTCTTTTAGGCGCTCTTCTTATCCCATCCCTCGTAACTCTGGGACGAGCCTCGTCACAAACTTCTGAACCTTTCCGATTCCTTATGTGTTTCTTCAGGTGGGACTCCATGATGGCGCAACATACTCTAAAATGGTCTCACGTAGGCAGTGTAAAGCGCCCTAATGCCTCCTTACTTAGGTTTCTGAATGAAGTTCTAACTTTTGCCAGTGTAGAGTACGCTGCTGTCGTTATCCTATTTATATGTACCTCAGGAGTTAGATTAGGTGTTACGTCCACTCCCAGGTCTCTTTCTCGAATCGTCACAGGTAGGCAGTTCCCTTCATTGTGTACTGTCCCTTTGGTCTCTTATTACCTGATCCCATTTCCATAACATTTGATCGTGTTGAATCCAGTAGCCATTTCTCTGACCATCTTTGCAACCTGTTCAGATCCTCTGGAGGATCCTATAATCTTCATCTGACACAACTCGTCTCATTAATTTTGCGTCATCCACGAACATCGACATGTAGGATTCTACTCCTGTAAACATGTCATTTACGTAAATTAGAAATAGAATTGGTCCCAGCACCGATCTTGAGGTACTCCACTCGTTACTGTTCGCCAGTCCGACTTCTCGCCCCTTACCATTACCACTGTCCCCTGACACCAGCACTGTCCCCTGACACCAGCACTGTCCCCTGACACCTTCACTGTCCCTACACCTTCACTGTCCCCTGACACCAGCACTGTCCCCTGACACCAGCACTGTCCCCTGACACTACCACTGTCCCCTGACACTACCACTGTCCCCTGACACCTTCACTGTCCCCTGACACCAGCACTGTCCCCTGACACTACCACTGTCCCCTGACACTACCACTGTCCCCTGACACTACCACTGTCCCCTGACTTCCACCACCCTGCTCCTCCACCACCTGCTCCTCCCACCTGCTCCCCTCCACACTTGCTCCTCCACCACCTGCTCATCCCCCTGCTCCCACCACCTGCTCCTTCCACCCACCTGCTCCTCCACCACCCCCACCACCTGCTTCCTCCACCACCTGCTTCCACCCCCACCTGCTCCTCCACCACCTGCTCCTACCACCACCTGCTCCATCCACCCACCTGCTCCTCCACCCCCTGCTTCCCACCACCACCTGCTCCTCCAGCCATCCCCTGTCCTCCTACACCACCTGTCCTCCCTCCACCACCCTTACGTCCTCCACCCACCTGCTCCTCCTCCACCACCTGCCTCCTCCACCCCGACTTCTGCCTTCCTCCACCACCTGCTCCTCTCCACCACCCTTGCTCTTCCTCCCCCACCTGCTCCTCCCCACCCACCATCTCCGCCCTACCCCTGCTCCTCCACCACCACCGTGCTCCTCCACCACCACCTGCTCCTCCCACACCACCCTGCTCCTTGCCTCCCCACCACCTGCCCTCCCCCACCTGCTCCCTCCACCATTCCCTCTGTCCCTGGCTCCACCTGCTCCTCCACACCCTGCTCCTCCCCCCTTCTCTACCTCCACCACCTGCTGCCGTGCCTCCACCACTGCTCCTTCCCACCACCTGCTCCTCCCCCGCCGCCCTCAACCAGCCGTGTCTCCGCCCACCCCCTGCTCCTCCACCACCTGCCTCCTCTCACCCACCTGCTTCCTCCCACCACCTGCTCCTCCACCCACCTGCTCCTCCACCACCCTGCTCCATCCACCACCTGCTCCTCCACCACCGTGCTCCTCCCACCACCTGCTCCTCCACCAACCTGCTCCTCCACCACTGCTCCTCCACCACCATGTCATGGAAGTAAAATCAGCAGGGAAAAATAAGCAGGAAAGGGCTGGAACGGAGGTTTGGTGGTAGGAAAGGTGGGAATGGGGAAGTGTTAATGGTTGCAGAAGATGGTAGATTGATGGGTGATAGCAGCACGAGGAGGAGAAGGTAAGGGGAGGTGAGAGAGGAAGAGGGAAGGGTAGACCATGGGGGGGGAGAGGGCGGGAGAGGAGAAGGGGAGAGTTCCCTCCACAGGAAGACATAACACGCACAGCTACCATCCTCTCAACTATCCTTCGACGTCCAAGGTATACTTAACTATTTATGTTTGGGCCAGAAAGGTGCTGGTGTCAGGGGACAGTGGTAACCAGTGTCACAGGGGACAGTGGGTAGTGTCCGGGGACAGTGGTAGTGTCAGGGGACAGTGCTTGGTGTCATGGGACCAGTGCTGG
>WNGS01004946.1:25239871-25256720 GCA_020271785.1 Procambarus virginalis
CACAGAGCTAGTGCTAAAGAGATAGACCTGTATTCACTGATAGGTAAGCAATGTACCGTTGTGGTACAATGTACTTCCCATTGTGCTACACTGTACCATTACTGTGTTGGTACATGGTACTTCCCATTGTGCTACACTGTGCCTTACTACTGTTAGGGGTACAATGTACTTCATATTTTATTATTTTCAACATCTTTAAGTATATTAAGAACTTCTTTTTAACTATTTTCAAGGGTATTTCCAAGAACTTGCATATGAATACAATATGATGCCATGGAAGAATTTCAAAGTAAGCAATAATAATGTTACATCAATCAACATTCTTAAAGAACAGCTTAAAATACCAATGATTACTGTTGGATAACAGTTATAGCAAAAAGCAACACTCAAAGAGAATAATGTGACAACACTTGCAGTGCTACCTGATAAAAATTTAAAAAAAGAAAAAAAAATAGCCCTTGGAAGAAAATGTTCACTAATCGTGAGAACAATGAAGAACACTCGAGAACTTTCAAGCGTTATATAATTCCGGCCATTAAAAGGCACTCCTGCCTCCGACTGGTACGTGACAGAACATTTATCTTAAGAATACTTAACCAGCCTTCCTCTCCGGCTTCTTATACTTTCCTAGTCTATCTCCACTATACTTCACACCTCGGCAACCGCAGGGTATCACCCCACGCCTCCACGTCCCAGGAGGGTCTGGTAATGACATACCCAGGCCCTCTAACCCCCTTCCCCATGTCTAAAAAGGGGTCTGGAAACAGGGTACACAGCAGCCTCCTCCCCATGTCTAAGGAGGGCTCTGGCAGCGGGCTACCCAGCCAGCATAACCAATGTTCTATTTCCTGCCTGTGTGTTCGGGATCCCAGGAGGAAGACCAGAGCTAAAGAGACACACAGAAAGCGACTGAACGTGTAATGTTATTTGAAAGCTTGTGAGGACACGAATGGCGTGACCGTAGTTGGCACTGGAGGAAGTGGGGAGGAAGGGTGGCAAAGGAGACGACACGGAAAGACGGATATGCCGCTACGGCATGACACCAGCACCTGCTATTCAGTTACGCTGCTCAAAAAAAGATCGTGTTGCCTCGGCGGAGTTTCCTGCTTATTAGAAGTCTGGAACGATATCGTTACCGAGGGGTGGAGGGGGGGGGGTAGCTGCTGCTGTCGAGGGCTCTAGGAACTTTAACTGAATCTAAAAACATAAAAATGAAGGTAACTGCAGAAAGCCTATTGCCTAAACAAGCTTCTATTTATATCCACTCAATCTCATTCATATATATGTCTAACCTACGCTTGAAACAATCAAGGGATCCTACTTCTATCATGTTACGCAGTAATTGGCTCCACAAATCAACAAACCTGTTACCGAACCAATATTTACCCAGGTCTGGATAAGTTTAGATTTACGAAAGACTTGGGTAAATACTGGTTCAGTAACAGGGTTGTTGATTTATGGAACCAATTGCCGCGTAACATTGTGGAGGTGGGGTCCCTCGATTGTTTCAAGCATGGGTTGGACATGTATATGAGTGGGATTGGGTGGTTATAAATAGGAACTGCCTCGTATGGGCCAATAGGCCTTCTGCAGTTGCCTTTGTTCTTATGTTCTTATGTTCTTATGTCTTTCCTAAATCTAAACTTATCCAATCTATACCCATTGTTTCGTGTTCTGTCTTGTGTTGATCTCTATCTTTTTAATCAGTCTTTCATGTGGCACTGTATCAAAAGGTTTGCTAAAGTCAAGGTACACATCGCAAACCTTACCACTGTCAGCTGCCTCAACTATGCTTGAATAAAATGATAGCCAATTTGTTAAACATGAACGTCATTTGTGACTCATTAATTTATACACACAGAAATCACAATAGAGTGATATATCAAATGAACAAATCCACAAGGGGCGTGATGAGGGTTCGAGCCTACGCACGAGATGTTCCCAGCTGCGCCTTAGTCAACTGTGCCACGACATGGTACGTGGCACAGTTGACACAGCTGGGAACATCCCGTGCTTAGGTTCGAACTGTCATCGCGCCCTTGTGGTTTTGTTCATGTATTAATTTATGTTTCTCAAGATGAAGACGGATGGTAATTGCAATTAACGATTCAAGTAACTTTCCCACAATAAATCTTAGGTTAACTGGTCGATAGTTTGACGCAAGAGATCTCTCTCCTTTCTTAAAAATTGGTACCACGTTAGCAACCTTCCACGACTCTGGCACTCTGCCTGACTCTAATGAAGTCGTTATTAATGATTCCCAGGACGTTGTCATACCCCTGAATTTTCTGAACGAAGTCATTCTCTTGCGTTTTCTGAACGCTGTCATTCTCCTGAGCTCCTCACACATTTCCACTCAAACTTTTTGGAGTTTAATACCTTCAGGACATCCTGGACGCCAACACCTGTCTGTGCTGACGTGGCTGAACCAGTCACTCGGCAAAAAGCGAGTGTTTCTGTGGGTAATTAAACATATGATATAAAATATCTATCATATGGCTTTAACAGCATTTGCAGACATTTTAAAATAGCAAATTCAAAAACTGCCACCGTCAATATGCAGGCGATGAGTCACAATAACGTGGCTAAAATATGTTGACCAGACCACACACTAGAAGGTGAAGGGACGACGACGTTTCGGTCCGTCCTAGACCATTCTCAAGTCGATTGTGTGTCAATGACCTCTTGAGAAAATATGCGTTTCAATGCACTCATTACAAATATGTGTTGTGTTTGGGCAATGTGCTCTCTGGCGTCTTGATGGTCTACCGGAAAAGTTCGCCATCACTCTGTGTATCTGGATATCCTTAAACCTGACCTGACCTGACCTGACCTGACCTAATCTAACCTAACCTACCCCTAACCTGAAGTTAAACTCTCTCGGAAAATTGTCGTCATTAAGACACATGTACCCAAGGCTCGAGTACATGGAAGGTTATCAGAGAACAATTACTAGTATTCAGTATTTAACATAAAGCCCCTCTGGGAACTTAGGTTTTAATACCTCTTACAAACGTATCCGACCTCCAATTTACTTGTAATGTTCTCAATCCGCCAATAAACGTGATTAAAAGCCAATTCCAAAATCTATGGAATTGCTGCGCTTATTCCCTTGAACAGATTAAAATCCCAAAATCTAATATACAGAGGTACAATGTAGTCTCAGATATTGGGGAAATCAAAATATCTTTCAAGACAGGTACCACGTTGCTAAACCCCATATTGACAAGTGTAGAGCGTCACTATAGACACATGTCCCAACCCTGTATAGACACAAGTCACGTACCACCAAGTACGCACAGATATAACGTGCGTACCAATATATATAACATAAGGCCCACCAATATAGATTCCACGTGACTCCCCAATACATAACAAAGCCATTTTATTATATTATATTATGTTATATATCTATATATATATATAATATATATATATATATATAATATATAATATATATATATATATATATATATTTTTTTAACACATGGAAGGGAGTACCACCTCTGGCTGGAAGAAGGGGGACCCATAGCCTCGGAGGAAATCAAACATAACGCATTGGAGGGAATGTAGGTCCCCTCCAATACAGTTTCTGTGTGCTTTTCTCCTACCACCCCCTTCCTTTTTTTATGCTTTATTGTGTTTTAAAGGTTACAAAACATACAAGACAAATGCCTAAAGGTTATGTATCTCTTGAAGCTCCTCCGCTTCCGGACAGGAACCGAGGACGCAGCAAGCATTTCCCTCTGGATCGCCACACTGAGGCGCTGAAACAAAAAACTGCAAGCCCTTGGGTCTCTGGTGACGTCAATGAGCTTGGAACCCAATTCCTTGAGAAATCCCAAGGCACTCTTGCCCCAGGGGCCATGCGTCTCAGACGCTATGGGAACAAAGAGGTATTGACCTGCCAGTCGCCTGTATTTGAGAGATTTTGCTGTTTCCCTGTGGTTGGCCGCCCCACCTGCTTGATCAGCTCCGAAGTGTACATAGGTGTCAGCCAGGGTGGATACACATGTGTAGTCCCACACCAACTGTCTGCCCTCCTTCCATGAGTATATGGTGATGCCATCAGGGCAAAGTGCGGGGAAATCCGGGTTTTGGACCCCTAGGATGCGAGGTTCTCTCTCCGCTGGGCACTTAGCTGAGACGAGGCTTCTCTTGATGATGTCATTGACCTCGTTGTGTCTTGCATGCCAGCCCTTTGTGCTTCCGCAATGCAACCATGCAGTCCGTATTGGTCTGCTTCCACCCTGTTGCAAATACACTTGTATTCAGTGTGAATTGGGGCACCAAGGCGGAGGGCCACTGCTACACGAAGGGATTCTGGATCTAGGCGCGTGCCCATTGTTGACATGGGTACTGCCAGGAGGAAGTCTCCTGCATGGGGGGCACGCACTGCTCTGAGGGGGCTTTCTCCTTGTCTGATGTTGCGGCGCTGAGCATGGCATCAGCTACTTTTTCCACTATAGATATATATATATATATATATATAGATATATATATATAGATCTATATATATATATATATATACATTATATATATATACATTATATATATATACATTATATATATATATATATACATATATATATATATAATATATATATATATATATATATATATATATATATATTTGCTTTATTTGAACTTTGTTACAAAAAAAGGAGTTACATATAGGTTACAAAGATGGTTATCATAAGTTGTCGAGTTCCTCCAGCTCCTCAGATGGCGGACAGAAATATATATGTGTACATACAAAAGAATGGGGGTGGTAGGAGAAGAAAATATTAGTGTTCAGTGAGAAACCACAAGGTCTCTTCTGAATACGTTTTATTTTCTTCTCCGAGGCTATGGGTCCCCACATTGGCACCAGAGGTGGTACCCTCACAAACTTAAAAAAAAAAATATATATATATATATATATATATATATATATATATATATATATATATATATATATATTATATATATATATTTTAGATGAATATCCCTATGATACCAATGAAAACGAGTACCTAGTGCTCTCCCAATGTAAACAAGAGACTAGCAGACCTAATTTGACAAATATGACGAAGACTCCGATTATAAAGTGATCACCAGGATCTCCCAGTATAAGAGACACTAGGAGGACCTCCCTGTAACGGAGACTACACGCACCTCCCTATATAACGGACCCTTCAAGAACCACCCGCCCCGGGACGACGCGGGTACCCGCTGTGTAGGACTGCCCGCTGGAGACCATCAGTTGACATAATACATCAACTGTCTTGACAAAATTGCCGGACTTGTGACCATGACAAATCTGTTGCCATGACCTGCGTGAGGGACCAGTGCCACCCCCCCCCCACTCCCTCTCTCTCTCACGCACACACACACGCACGCACTAAGCTATCAGTACTCGGGTCCACCCATCGCCAGACTTCAATTGGTACTGGCGCTTTCTTATGGTACTGGCTGGCGCCGGCCGGCACTGTCGTCCTCCATATTGGTCACATGATTTGACTTTCTAATGTGTGTGTGTGTGTGTGTGTGTGTGTGTGTGTGTGTGTGTGTGTGTGTGTGTACTTACCTAGTTGTACTCACCTAGCTGTGCTTGCGGGGGTTGAGCTCTGGCTCTTTGGTCCCGCCTCTCAACTGTCAATCAACTGGTATTCAGATTCCTGAGCCTATTGGGCTCTATCATATCTACATTTGAAGCTGTGTATGGAGTCAGCCTCCACCACATCACTTCCTGGTGCACTCCACTTGTCTATTACTCTGACACAGAAAAAATTCTTTCTGACGTCTCTGTGGCTCATTTGGGCACTCAATTTTCACCTGTGTCCTCTAGTGCGTGTGCTTCCTGTGTTAAATAGTCTGTCTTTTACTACGCAATCAATTTCTATGAGAATCTTGTATGTGGTGATCATGTGTGGGGGGGGGCGTGCGTGCGTGCATGAGTGTGTGTGTGTGAGAGGAGTTGAGGGAGAGTTCTCATCAACGAGAACAAGCAGCCAACTATAACAGTGTGTGTGTGCTCAGGGTTGGCCAATCTGGACACATCAGGTCCTGCCTTAACCCGACATAATTACACCCACAACAATCTGGGTCATCCAACACAATTTGCTCTTACACAATTTCCTCCGTTATGTTGAACCTGGTGTATTTGTAATTAATTTTACAGCGTTCACTCCCAGTTTTCCTTGTTTACTTGTCTCAGTTTGTTTGTTCTCGCCAAGCCTTGCCATATATTGCTCTCCCTCTTTGGCTTTGTAATAAACTGCTTTTAAAGTGTCTTCTGCATTTCCTGTTATGTTTGTTACAATTATTTTGTTATATATATATATATATATATATATATATATATATATATATATATATATATATATATATATATGTGGCGTGGGTATGAGATAGAGGAGATAGGAATGGGAGGGAAGAAATGGGCAGGAGGAAGGGAGAGAAGGTGAAGAGAGGGGAAGGAAAGGGTTGAAAGACTAGGAAACGGAAGAGTTAGATAATGGAGTAAGACAAGAAGGAAGATTGAAGAGAGAGACGTAGAAGGAAGGGAAGAGGACGAGGAGTGAAGTGGGACGATGAGGAGCTGGACACGTTATGGGAGTTGAAGAGATGTAGGGATGGGATGGAAGGTGTAGGGATGGGATGGAAGGTGTAGGGATGGGATAGATGGAGCAGGGATGGGATAGATGGAGCAGGGATGGGATAGATGGAGCAGGGATGGGATAGATGGAGCAGGGATGGGATAGATGGAGCAGGGATGGGATAGATGGAGCAGGGATGGGATAGATGGAGCAGGGATGGGATAGATGGAGTAGGGATGGGATAGATGGAGTAGGGATGGGATAGATGGAGCAGGGATGGGATAGATGGAGCAGGGATGGGATAGATGGAGCAGGGATGGGATAGATGGAGCAGGGATGGGATAGATGGAGCAGGGATGGGATAGATGGAGCAGGGATGGGATAGATGGAGTAGGGATGGGATAGATGGAGTAGGGATGGGATAGATGGAGTAGGGATGGGATAGATGGAGTAGGGATGGGATAGATGGAGTAGGGATGGGATAGATGGAGCAGGGATGGATAGATGGAGTAGGGATGGGATAGATGGAGTAGGGATAGGATGAAAGGAGATGGAAGGGTGCTGAAGGAGGTACTGAAATAATTTTACACAACCTAGGTCAGACTGTACTTTATGGCGTACATAAAAGTACGCCATAAAGTAGCTGCCACAAATGTCAGGAAAATGACAGGTTGGATAACAAGAACCTTCCAAACAAGGGGTGTCATACCATGACAGGTTGGATAACAAGAACCTTCCAAACAAGGGATGTCATACCAATGACAGGTTGGATAACAAGAACCTTCCAAACAAGGGATGTCATACCATGACAGGTTGGATAACAAGAACCTTCCAAACAAGGGATGTCATACCATGACAGGTTGGATAACAAGAACCTTCCAAACAAGGGATGTCATACCATGACAGGTTGGATAACAAGAACCTTCCAAACAAGGGATGTCATACCAATGACGATAGTTTTCAAGACACTAGTGCCCTCTATGGCGGACAAGTGTTATATACTAACAACTGCCATTCGAAGCTCGAGAAATTGCTGACCTGGAGAACGTCCAGAGGTTTAATACTGCCCAAATTCATTCAATAAAACATCTTCATTATTCAGAATGTTTGAAAATTCTCACAATGTATTCCCCTAGAGCGCAGGTGGGAGATATATATAATAATGTACACCCAGAACACTATTAGAAACACTGTTTCTAAACTGTACACGGAGATAACATGAGACCAGGAGGCATGGCAGGATGTGCAGAACACCCCCCCCCCCCCCCGTTGCAAACCTGAGGTGCAATNCACACACACACACACACACACACACACACCCACACACACACACATTCCTTATGTACGGTAGGGGTGAGACCTCAGATTGGCGTGAAGTCACCAGTGGAGTCCCACAGGGCTCTGTACTCGGTCCTATCTTGTTTCTGATATATGTAAATGATCTCCCGGTGGGTACAGATTCATTTCTCTCAATGTTTGCAGACAATGCCAAAATTATGAGAAGGATTAAGACAGAGGAAGACTGCTTGAGGCTTCAAGAAGACCTACACAAGCTGCAGGAATGGTCGAACAAATGGTTGTTAGAGTTTAACCCCAGCAAATGTAATGTATGAAGATAGGGTAGGGAGCAGAGAGACAGATACAAGGTATCATCTGGGAGTGAAATACTTCAAGAGTCAGAGAGAGAAAAAGACCTGGGGGTTGATATCACGCCAGACCTGTCCCCTGAAGCCCTATCAAGAGGATAACATCAGCGGCATATGCCAGGTTGGCTACATAAGAACGGCCTTTAGAAACTTGTGTAAGGAATCTTTCAGAACATTATATACCACATATGTCAGACCAATCCTGGAGTATGCGGCTCCAGCATGGAGTCCATCTAGTCAAGCATAAGACTAAACTGGAAAAGGTTCAAAGGTTTGCCACCAGACTAGTACCCGAGCTGAGAGGTATGAGCTACGAGGAGGACTACGGGAATTAAACCTCACTTCGCTGGAAGACAGAAGAGTTAGGGGGGACATGATCACCACATTCAAGATTCTCAGGGGAATCGACAGGGTGATAAAGACAGGCTGTTTAACACACAGGGGCACACGCACTAGGGGACACAGTGGAAACTGAGTGCCCAAATGAGCCACAGAGATATTAGAAAGAACTTTTTTAGTGTCAGAGTGGTTGACAAATGGAATGCATTAGGAAGCGATGTGGTGGAGGCTGACTCCATACACAGTTTCAAGTGTAGATATGATAGAGCCCAGTAGGCTCGGAACCTGTACACCTGTTGATTGACGGTTGAGAGGCGGGACCAAGAGCCAGACCTCAACCCCAGCAAGCAGAATTAGGAGTACAATTAGGTGAGTACACACAGCACACACACTGTGCCCAGCACGCAAAGCATCGTGACAACGGCCAATATTGACACACATACATTGTAACAACATTACACGCGTCGTCAAGACAAACACCACAAAGGCCAAGTCTTTGTAAGAAAGCTTCCTCACACCGAAGAGCTTGTCCTCGTGTTAAGAACATGACCCAAAAAACTCCCACTCGAGGTAGCAAGGAGAAGGGTCACCTAGTCTAACGTTCAGCTAAGATGCCGACTATTCTCTGAGGTTAAGTGGTATCCCCTGACCCCCTGGTTCTCAGGAGGGTGTTCGCCTTTATGGGGGTGTTCGAAGTTCGTGCCAAATTGCTGGGAATCGGATGGTGTAAGAGCACTGAGAGGAGGAGTTGGTGGTCTCCCTCTCAGACTGTGGCTGTGTGACCACTGTAATTCATCTCCTCGTTCCGTAAATCACTCAACTTATTGGCAAGTCTGCGGTAGTCACGCTACGCAGTTGTCTGCCTGGCTGTTGCCTGAGTGTTGCTTCTGCAGGGTGTTGCAGGCTTGTTGCCTGGAGTGTTCCTTGTGCATGTTGTCTGCCTGGCTGTTGCCTGGAGTGTTGCTTCTGCAAGGTGTTGCAGGCTTGTTGCTGTAGTGTTCTCGAACATCAACTAACCTACTCACTAATATTGCCACCGTCACCATAACTCAACTAACACCATCAACTGATCAACTCTCCCAAGTGGCAGGCTGAGACCACGTCTGGGAATCACCGCTAAACAACCCAGGATAACGACTCAACCACCGAGGCTCCGGGAACGATTTACAGGCCGTTCAATGTTGTCAAGCGAGCGTGGAGGACGAGCCAGTGGGCGAGAGATCGCCTCTAGACAATTTACATTTTTCCGGGTTTGAGTTCGCGGCTCCCAGAAGCTCGCGAAGCTGTTCCAGATACAATGATTTTAACAGAAATAATAGTGGAGGAAATCATTATATTGCGATTATTGAATAACAACGAGAACAACAGTCAGTGTTCAAGAACAATATCCAGAGTAACGACAGAGTAACAAACTAACGGGTCAACAAACTAACGGGTTAACAAACTAACGGGTCAACTAACTAACGGGTCAACTAACTAACGGGTTAACAAACTAACGGGTCAACAAACTAACGGATCAACAAACTAACGGATCAACAAACTAACGGGTCAACTAACTAACGGGTCAACTAACTAACGGGTTAACAAACTAACGGGTCAACTAACTAACGGGTCAACTAACTAACGGGTTAACAAACTAACGGGTTAACAAACTAACGGGTCAACAAACTAACGGATCAACAAACTAACGGATCAACTAACTAACGGATCAACAAACTAACGGGTCAACAAACTAACGGGTCAACGGGAGAACAAACAGATGGACGCCAGCTACTAGGACACCATACGCGCCAGAACAAGCTCCGGGTTCAATCATTCACAGTTTACCTGTTCAATCATTCACAGTTTATCTGTTCAATCATTCACAGTTTACCTGTTCAATCATTCACAGTTTACCTGTTCAATCATTCACAGTTTACCTGTTCAATCATTCACAGTTTACCTGTTCAATCATTCACAGTTTACCTGTTCAATCATTCACAGTTTATCTGTTCAATCATTCACAGTTTACCTGTTCAATCATTCACAGTTTACCTGTTCAATTAATAACAGTTTACCTGTTCAATCATTCACAGTTTATCTGTTCAATCATTCACAGTTTACCTGTTCAATCATTCACAGTTTATCTGTTCAATCATTCACAGTTTACCTGTTCAATTAATAACAGTTTACCTGTTCAATCATTCACAGTTTACCTGTTCAATTAATAACAGTTTACCTGTTCAATCAATCACAGTTTACCTGTTCAATTAATCACAGTTTACCTGTTCAATTAATCAAAGTTTACCTGTTCAATTAATCACAGTTTACCTGTTCAATTAATCACAGTTTACCTGTTCAATTAATCACAGTTTACCTGTTCAATTAATCACAGTTTACCTGTTCAATGAATCACAGTTTACCTGTTCAATGAATCACAGTTTACCTGTTCAATTAATCACAGTTTACCTGTTCAATTAATCACAGTTTACCTGTTCAATTAATCACAGTTTACCTGTTCAATTAATCACAGTTTACCTGTTCAATTAATCACAGTTTACCTGTTCAATTAATCACAGTTTACCTGTTCAATTAATCACAGGTTACCTGTTCAATTAATCACAGGTTACCTGTTCAATTAATCACAGGTTACCTGTTCAATTAATCACAGGTTACCTGTTCAATTAATCACAGGTTACCTGTTCAATTAATCACAGTTTACCTGTTCAATTAATCACAGTTTACCTGTTCAATCAATCATAGTTTATATGATCAATCATACACAGGATATATCTTAAATCCATGACAAATATAACCTGTTAACTATTTACTATTTGTTGAATAAATTGATCTTAAAGCAATTACCATTATTAACAGTTTAACGAAAACTGTGTAAACTCTCTCTCGTCACAGCGTTACCAACGCACCAGGTGGGAGGCAGGCCCCGCCCACTCCACCAGTATCACCAACGCCCCAGGCGGGAGGCAGGCCCCGCCCACTCCACCAGTATCACCAACGCTCCAGGTGGGAGGCAGGCCCCGCCCACTCCACCAGTATCACTAACGCCCCAGGCGGGAGGCAGGCCCCGCCTACTCCACCAGTATCACCAACGCCCCAGGTGGGAGGCAGGCCCCGCGAACTCCACCAGTATCACCAACGCACCAGGCGGGAGGCAGGCTCCGCCCACTCCACCAGTATCACCAACGCCCCAGGCGGGAAGCAGGCCCCGCCCACTCCACCAGTATCACCAACGCCCCAGGCGGGAGGCAGGCCCCGCCCACTCCACCAGTATCACCAACGCCCCAGGCTGGAGGCAGGCCCCGCCCACTCCACCAGTATCACCAATGCCCCAGGCGGGAGGTAGGCCCCGCCCACTCCACCAGTATCACCAACGACCTCCAGGCGGGAGGCAGGCCCCGCCCACTCCACCAGTATCACCAACGCTCCAGGCTGGAGGCAGGCCCCGCCCACTCCACCAGTATCACCAACGCCCCAGGCGGAAGGCAGGCCCCGCCCACTCCACCAGTATCACCAACGCCCTCCAGGTGGGAGGCAGGCCCCGCCCACTTCACCAGTATCACCAACGCCCCAGGCGGGAGGCAAGCCCCGCCCACTCCACTAATATCACCAACGACCTCCAGGTGGGAGGAAGGCCCCGCCCACTCCACCAGTATCACCAACGCCCTCCAGGTGGGAGGCAGGCCCCGCCCACTCCACCAGTATCACCAACGCCCCAGGCGGGAGGCAGGCCCCGCCCACTTCACCAGTATCACCAACGCCCCAGGCTGGAGGCAGGCCCCGCCCACTCCACCAGTATCACCAACGCCCTCCAGGTGGGAGAGCCGAGCTCAGAAAAAAATGTTTGTCCATATTCTCACGGTCAATTGTCCGTCTGAACCAACTCCAACGGTACCATACATGTGTTTGTGCCACGTGTGTGTGTGTGTGTGTGTGTGTGTGTGTGTGTGTGTGTGTGTGTGTGTGTGTGTGTGTGTTGCCTATTTGTGCTTGCAGGATCGTGCATTGACTCTTGGATCCCGCCTTTCCAGCCATCGGTTGGTTACAGCGATGACTCCTGTTGTCGGAAATCCCGACACTATTTACTAATATTACATGCAACAGGCAGATAATATTGCTGTTATATTCAAATTCCCCGCCAGTTGGAACATAACCAATCACAGGCGAGTAGGCCTCTGACGTCGTCACATTCACAGTCTCCAGCCATGCTTGCGGTAGTCAGTTAGCTCCACCGACCCACAGTAGTAGGACCTCGGCTGGCCAGATATATATCTTGTTGCCTTAGCCAATAAATCAACGAAGCAACATCTGTGTCTACATTCAACCCCCTACAAGGCAAAGAATACTGCTGCTGCCGTTGTACACACAAGTTAACCCATAGAAAATGTAGCTTGCAGTGGAATTTTCCGTCAATAGAAAACGGGATATCATTGCCACATAGTACTATAAATTCACCAGCTATTCTGTTGGGAATTATACTTAATACAGTAGTCTTTGGACTTATTACATCATAAAAACATCTCCATTGAATTAACTTAATTATCAGTACCAAATTAGAGTAAATGTGACCATTCTATCACTTATTGACATCTGGACAAAGTGAACCAGTAGGCTCAGTGTGGTGAGAAGGTCAGCCATTGTTAAGACCAGAGTCATTGGAGCAAATTCAGCTCCTATAATTTCTCTTGGACGAAGGGTTATGGAGATCAAATCTATTAGTGCTCTACCATCATCAACACGCTGTCAACAACCACAAAGGAAGTGTCTTTCCGAAATCTTATCTAAGTCATTATTGGCCATTAATGTTATGTTAGAGAGGATTATTTCCGGTTAGAACACGAACGATCGACTCAACACAGGTAAGTAAGCCTTGATCCTTATCTAATAATATACAGTGTTTTCTCTGATATAGCTGTCATATATTAGGATTCCTGCTTTACAGCTAGCGCCCTTTGACAAGAACAAGAAGAGGAAGCAAGAATTAATCTTGGTACATCAGTTACTTGGGTGCTGAAAGCTAGCCTCTCACGAGGATAATTTGGTGTCTACATCCTAGTTATACCTGGTGGACTAAGCTGTACAATAAGATAAGGCACCTTCAATTTATATACTAATAAATGTAGTTTAATTGGCTGCATATATATATATATATATATATATATATATATATATATATATATATATATATATATATATATATATATTTAGTATAAATCCCCCCTAATGTGTAAGGATCGATTTGTGAGAAATATTGCAGAAATACAGTCCACTTAAAATCATACAAATTGCTATCGAAATATATAAATTAACGTAAATATAAATTCTATATAAATTCATATAAATTAAATAAATATAAATCTCACAGGTCGGTTCCCACACCGGTTCCATTTCCCTATCATACCTAATTTTAAAAGTATGAATAGAGTTTGCTTCCACAACCTGTTCCCCAAGTGCATTCCATTCTTCCCTTACTCTCACGCTAAAAGAAAACTTCCTAACATCCCTGTGACTCATCTGAGTTTCCAGTTTCCACCCATGTCCCCTCGTTCTGTTATTATTACGTGTGATCATTTCATCTATTTCCACTTTGTCAATTCCCCTGAGTATTTTATATGTTCCTATCATATCTCCTCTTTCCCTTCTTTTCTCTAGTGTCATAAGATTCAGTTCCCTCAGACGCTCTTCATATCCCATTCCTCGTAGCTCTGGGACAAGCATCGTCGCAAACCTCTGAACCTTCTCCAGTTTCCTTATGTGTTTCTTCAGGTGGGGGCTCCATGATGGCGTGGCATACTCTAAAACTGGTCTCACGTAGGCAGTGTAAAGCGCCCTAAAAGCCTCCTCACTTAGGTTACTGAATGAAGTTCTAATTTTCGCCAGTGTAGCGTACGCTGCTGTCGTTATCCTATTTATATGTGCCTCAGGAGTTATATTAGGTGTCACATCCACTCCCAGGTCTCTTTTTCGAATCATTACAGGTAGGCAGTTCCCCTTCATTGTGTACTGTCCCTTTGGTCGCCTATCACCTGATCCAATTTCCATAACTTTACATTTACTGGTGTTGAACTCCAGTAGCCATTTCCCTGACCATCTCTGCAACCTGTTTAAGTCCTCTTGGAGGATCCTACAATCCTCATCTGTCACAACTCTTCTCATAAATTTTACGTCATCCGCAAACATTGACGTGTATGATTCCACTCCTTTAAACATATCATTTACGTAAATTAGAAAGAGGATTGGTCCCAGCACCGATCCTTGAGGTACTCCACTCGTTACTGTTCGCCAGTCCGACTTTTCGCCCCTTACCATTACCCTCTGGCTCCTTCCTGTTAGGTAGTTCCTCACCCATGCTAGGGCCTTTCCGCTTACTCCTGCCTGCCTCTCAAGTTTGTATAGCAGTCTCATGTGCGGTACTGTATCAAAGGTCTTTTGACAGTCAGAAATATGCAGTCTGCCCAGCCTTCTCTGTCCTGCCTTAGCCTCGTTACTTTATCATAGAATTCTAAAAGGTTTGTTAGGCATGATTTCCCTGTCCAGAACCCATGTTGGTGTTTACTTACAAACCCAATGCTCTCCAGGTGCTCAACATGTCTTTGCCTAATTATTGCTTCAAGTATTTTGCAGGGGATGCTTGTCAGTGATACAGGTCTATAGTTAAGTGCCTCCTCCTTATCACCTTTCTTGAAAATCGGTACAACATTTGCTTCCTTCTAGCAACTGGGCAATTCTCCCAACATAAGTGACTCATTAAAGATCATTGCCAGAGGCACGCTGAGAGCCTGCGCTGCCTCTTTTAGTATCCACGGGGATACTTTGTCTGGTCCTACTGCTTTAGTTGCATCCAGTGTTGTCAACTGTTTCATTACCTCCTCTGCTGCCACCTCTATATCTGATAGTCTTTCATCTAGGGTAATTTCTTCTAACAATGGGAGCCACTCAGGCTCGGTTGTGAACACTCCGTGGAAACCTGCATTCAGTACCTCGCAGATTTCCTTGTCGCTTTCTGTATATGCCCCTTCTGTTTTCCTCAGTCTTGTCACTTGGTCATTTACTGACATCTTCCTTCTTATATGGTTATGTAGTAATTTAGGTTGCTTTTTCGCTTTGATTGTAATATCATTCTCATAATTTCTTTACGACACTCGTCTTATGTTAATGTAATCGTTCCTAGCTCTGTTACATCTAATCCTGTTGTCCTCTGTCCTTTGTCTTCTGTACTTCCTCCACTCCCTCCTGCTTCTCACTTTTGCTTCCTGACATTGTCAAACCATGGGTTATTATATTCCCTCCTGCTTTTTTCCTTTACTGTTGGACTAAATCTCTCTTCAGCCTCCTTGCATTTCCATATGACTTGGTTCATCATACCTTGCACTGTTTTTCCTCTAATTTCTTCCTCCCACTGCACTTCTCCCAGGTAGTCCTTTATCCTTCTGTAATCCCCTTTTCTGTAATCAAGTCTCCTTTCCCGGACATCTTGTCCTTTGGTCACAATTTTAAGTTCCATCATGTAGTCAAAGACTAGGACACAATGGTCACTGGCTCCTAGTGGTATTTCATGTTCCAAATGCTCGATGTCTTCTACATTCTGGGTGAAAATGAGGTCTAATAGGCTGGGTGTATCCCCTCCTCTTTCCCTAGTATCTTCCTTCACATGCTCTGTTAGGAAATTCCTGTCAATAACGTCTACCAGCTTCGCTTCCCAGGGCTCTTCCCCGCCATGGAGATTCCTCATTTCCCAATCTATCTTTCCGTGATTTAGGTTCCCCATGACCAGCAGCTTCGCTCTCATTCTATGCGCTATTGTTGCTGCCCTCTGCAGTTCATCTATACATGCCTTGTTGCTGTCCTCATGCTCCTGCCTGGTCCTTCTACTGTTTGGTGGGGGATTGTAGAGTATCAAGATTAGAATCTTCTTCCCATCCACTGTCAGAGTTCCATGTATGGAGTTCGTGCTTTCATTGGTACCCGGATTTTCCAGCTCATCAAACTTCCATTTCGCTTTATTAGGGAGTGCCACTCCTCCTTCCTGTCTCTGTGTCCTTTCTTTTCTTATCACCTGGTACCCCTCTGGAAAGATTGCATCCGAGATCATGCCATTTATTTTAGTTTCCACTATTGCCACTTTCGCCAATAGAAAGAGACATCAACGCCGCCAGCAAGAAGAGACATCAACGCCACCAATAGAAAGAGACACCAACGCCGCCAGCAAGCAGAGACATCAACGCCGCCAGCAAGCAGAGACATCAACGCCGCCAGCAAGAAGAGACATCAACGCCGCCAATAGAA